>SJYX01024724.1:1162628-1175612 GCA_006410675.1 Oreotragus oreotragus | reverse complement strand
AGCCAAAGCAAAAACAATACCCAGTTGTGCATGTGACTGGTGATAGAAGCAAGATCCGATGCTGTAAAGAACAATATTGCATAGGAACCTGGAATGTCAGGTCCATGAATCAAGGCAAATTGGAAGTGGTCAAACAAGAGATGGCAAGGGTGAACGTCGACATTCTAGGAATCAGCGAACTAAAATGGACTGGAATGGGTGAATTTAACTCAGATGACCATTATATCTACTACTGTGGGCAGGAATCCCTCAGAAGAAATGGAGTAGCCATCATGGTCAACAGAAGCTGTCTCTTATACACATCTAGATGTGTATAAGAGACAGCCTTGCAATCCAAGGGACTCTCAAGAGTCTTCTCCAACACCACAGTTAAAAAACATCAATTCTTCAGTGCTTAGCTTTCTTCACAGTCTAACTCTCACATAAATACATGACCACTGGAAAAACCATAAACTTGACTAGACAGACTTTTGTTGGCAACCTTCAGTTCAGTTCAGTTCAGTTCAGTTTAGTTCAGTCGCTCAGTCGTGTCCAACACTTTGCGACCCCATGAATTGCAGCACGCCAGGCCTCCCTGTCCATGACCAACTCCTGGAGTTCACTCAGACTCACGTCCATCGAGTCAGTGATGCCATCCAGCCATCTCATCCTCTGTCGTCCCCTTCTCCTCCTGCCCCCAATCCCTCCCAGCATCAAAGTCTTTTCCAGTGAGTCAACTCTTCACATGAGGTGGCCAAAGTACTGGAGTTTCAGCTTTAGCATNTTGATTATATTCTTTGCAGCCAAAGATGGAGAAGCTCTATACAGTCAACAAAAACAAGACCAGGAGCTGACTGTGGCTCAGATCATGAACTCCTTATTTCCAAAATCAGACTTAAATTTAAGAAAGCAGGGAAAACCGCTAGACCATTCAGGTATGACCTAAATCAAATCCCTTATGATTATACAGTGAAAGTGAGAAATAGATTTAAGGGCCTAGATCTGATAGATAAGAGTTCCTGATGAACTATGGAATGAGGTTCGTGACATTGTACAGGAGACAGGGATCAAGACCATCCCCATGGAAAACAAATGTATAACCAGAAACCATAAAACTACTAGCAGAAAAACAGAACACTCTTTGATATAAATTGCAGAAATATTTTGGGGGTTCTGTCTCCTAAAGCAAAGGACACAAAAACAAAAACAAATGGAACCTGATTAAATAAATGAGGCATGTATATGAAGACTATTTCACAAGAACTTGAAGGACATGATCTTTATTTGATGTGAAGAGTGGAAAGAAAATGAATTAAATATGATACTTAATTCAAAAATAAAATAAAATAAAATAAAAGTTTTGGGGCTTCAAAGAAAATCATTGATAAAATGAAAAGACAACCAATAATTGCAAGAAATGATATAATATGATAGGGGTTAATACTCAAAATATATAAATAGCTCATACAACTCAATGTCAAAAAGCTGACTGACTCAATTAAAAAATGAGCAGAAGACCTGAATAGCCATAAAAGGTATTCAACATGGCTAATCACTAGAGAAATGCAACTCAAAATCACAATGAGATATCATCTCTCCCCTCTCAGTAAGAATGGCTATCAACAAATAACAAACGTTGGCAAGCATATAAAGAAAAGGGAACCCTTGCATACTGTTGGTGGGAATGTAAACTGGTACAACCATTATGGAAAGCTGTATGAAAAGTTTCTCAAAAAACTAAAAATATCCAGCAATTTCACTCCTACATATATTAAAGAATAACTCAAAAAGATACACACACACCCCAATGTTCACAGCAGCATTATTTACAATAGCCAATATAAGGAAGCAATGCAAATGTCCATCAACAAATGAATGGATAATGAAGATGTGGTGAGATATACAGTGGATTAGTACTCAGCTATAAACAAAGAACGACATCTTGCCATTTGGAACAAAATGAGATAGACCTAAAGGATATTATGCTTAATGAAGTAAGTCAAACAGAGAAATACAAGTTCTATATGTTACATTTAAATGTGGAATATAAAACAGACTCACAGATACAGAGAAATAACTAGTAGTTACCATTAGGAAGGGGGAAGTGGAGGGCCAAGAGTAGGAGATTAAGAAGTGCAAACTATTAAGTTTAAAAAAAAATAAGCTACAAGGATATATTGAACAGCACAAGGAATATGTTAATATAATAACTTTAAACAGTGTAAACTATAAAAACAGTGAATCATTATATATGCTGTAGATCTGAAACTAAAGACCTAAATGTATAACCAATAATATAATATTGTAGATCAACTATACTTCAATGCGAAATAGATAAATAAAGTTATGAACTGTTTATTTCTGGAATTTTCCATTTAACATTTTTAGACAACTGAAATCATAAAACCAAAATTATGGTAAGAAGGTACTACTATAATTCAGTCAATCAAACTCAAAATATTTGTTACACATGTAGCAGGCCAAGAAATGTAAATCTATTTAATGTTTCTAAATAGACTAAAACTCAAAGAAAACACATACTCAAAAAAATCAGTTCTAGCATTCACTGCAATTAGAACACTTTACCATTTTCTTCTATATTGGCTTTATCTGCTTTTGAGTGATCTTCCCGGTTTACCAGTTGTCTGGTAGCACAGACCTGCTTTAATCCAAGGAAAAGGAAAAGAATGGAGGGCACAATTTGTCCCACCACAGCATCTACTGCAGGAGGTCGATTTTGCAATTCCAGAAGGATACTCAGTCCTATTATACACATCTTCCGATCATGATGCCTACAAATCATAAAAGGGAAAAACGTGTGCACATGAGAAATAAGAAAAATTTCTGAAGAAATTACAAAAAGGAACATCCAAGTTGTGCTCTAAGGTTCACTCACTGGAGCCACACAGAGGTAAAACTATTTTGTACTATATGAATTCCTATGTAAACCAAGTTTTGCAAACCAATTATCATCACCAAAGACCTATGGGAACCTGCAATTGATATGATGAATCTTGCTGTAATATCAATTTATGATTAATACAAATGCTGCAACTGGGCCTTGACAAAACAAGTTTTATTAAGTAAGAATACGTGTATATAACAGCATAAAATTCCTATCCAGTGAAAAAAACTGAAGTCCCTTAAGACTTTGATTCATTGCCCTGGTCTACAAGGTATACTATGCTGTATACTAACCCCCCAGTTGCCAAAAGCTAGTCTAAAAATCTCAACATCTAATAAGCTGAACTTAATATGGGCATGCTCAGTTACTCAGCCATGCCCTATTCTTTCAGATCCCATGGACTGTAGCCTGCCAGGCTCCTCTGTCCATGGAACGTTCCAGCCAAGAATATTGGAGTGAGTAGCCATTTCCTGCTTCAAAGGATCTTCCCCAACCCCCGGATGGAACCCAGGTCTCCTGTGCCTCCTGCACGGGCAGGTGGATTCTTTACCACTGCACCACCTGGAAAGCCCTGCTGAACTTAATAGCTGCAAGTAAATCTATTAAATGTCCTGTGCTAATAAAACAAGATAAGGAAAACTTAATTCTGAAGGAAAAAAAGTTCGACCAATGGTGGAGCTAGTGGTAAAGAACTCACCTACCAAGGCAGGAGACATAGATACCCGGGTTCAGTCCCTGGGTTCAGAAGATCATCTGGAGGAGGGGATGGAAACCCCTTTCAGTATTCTTGCCTGGAGAATCCAATGAACAGAGGAGCCTAGCAGGCTACAGTCCATAGGGTCGCAAAGAGTCAGACATAACTGAAGCGATTTAGCAAATACACAATATACATTACAAAGATTTTTACATGAATGCTTCTAAATTGTTTAAAACTAAAAATATTAAGAATGAAAAGGTTACTGTATTAGTGTAACATTCACACAGGCATGAACAAAAAAATTTACTGGCAGTAATTCAAAATAAAATATACAACAAAAAAAGTAAAAAGTGTCAGTCACTCAAACATGTCCAACTCTTTGAGACCCCATGGACTGTAGCCCACTTGGCTACTCTGTTCATGGGATTCTCCAGGCAAAAATACTGGAATGGGTAGCCATTCCCTTTTCCAGGGGATCTTCCTGACACAGGGATCAAATGCCAGTCTCCCACACTGCAGGCAGATTCTTTACTGTCTGAGCCACCAAGAAAGCCCCAATATACACCATGCGCTCCTCAATACACAACAAACCTAACAACAAATATAGCTTCTGTTATTCTTCATTATTTCCATTGCTTGATTCAAGTTGCTAATGCCAAAGTAGTCTAATAGGTACTGGGCTTGACCTGATGACTTTCTCATTAATGTGGCCTCTACCTAGTAGTGTACACCAAGGGTCAAATGGATTACAGTACAAAAGATGATTACTGAGTGGGGCTCTGAAGAATTCAAGGGAGCACAATCCACACATGCCCAATCTGTATAATTGCTGAGACGTCTTCTGTTTTTGGGAAATTGCTTTTGGATGCTACTAACTGTATAACTGGGCTTCATTGGTGGCTCAGTGGTACAGAATCTGCCTGCCAATGCAGGAGAAGCGGGTTCAATCCCTGGATCAGGAAGATCCCCTGGAGAAGGAAATAGCAACCCACTCAATCTTCTTGTCTGGGAAATCCCAGGGACAGAGGAGCCTGGCAGGCTACAGTCCATGGGGTTGCAAAAGAGTTGGACATGACTAAGCAACTAAGCAACAACAATATAACTGTGAATGACTAAATCTCTACTCTGTAAACCTTTGTCAGATATAACTAAGTACAATTTCTTCCTAAAGTATGCTCTTCCTTTCAAAGTATTAGTAAGAAATCTAAATCTGGGACAAATTCTAGTCTTCTATATGTAGAAAAATAAGAATACACATAGCAGCTTTTAAGTATGTTTCCCTATTCCTTTTCCACCATCTCCCCACCACTTGGCAATATTCTAGCTACTCCTGCTGGAATTATTTCCCCCTCAGTAAGTTTTTCTAAATGATACCTTACAAGATGTAAAAAGAACACTAGTTATTTCTAAAGTAATCAGCAGTCTCTCAAATTCTAACACGACAAGGGCACTTACATGTGTCGGGTCACCTGAGGTGGGTATACAACTATGACTTAGGATCTCACTTTTTCTATGTTGGAAAGCTAGGAGAGTGTTCCACACAAAGCCGAACTCTCCTACCAGGATAGGGCCTGGACTATAGCTAACAATCCTCTGATTTCACATTTAAGAACAGGCTTCCTTGAGGTTTTCATAGTTTTACCAGACTAGTACTTTCCTTAGAAATATGACTCCATTTAGAATGTTGTTACCCACAGACACTTAAAGTCAAGGAACCCAAGTAGACACTTAATTCTTGTTGCCAAGACATATAACAATACACATAAGTCAAAAACAAGTAAGGAAGGGTAATAAACCTAATTTTCAGAGTCTGTGTTCTTTTCCACTAGATTATACTTCTGAAACACATTCTTAATTCTCTAAAAATTTAATATTATATTAACAGTACATTAAAAAATTCTTAGATATAAAAACTATCTTTCAATATGCTATTATACATGCATATTACAAGTCAACTTTCCAAGAACAGAAATGCAGTGTAAAATGAAAAAGACACAGACCCAAGAAAACAATCTGTATCATTCATCCACTGGTTTATAAACTGTACAGTTACAGGCCCAGGGTTGTGAGGCAACTGAACTCGTTCTAAAGTATGCAGCAGCAAATCAGGGCTGTAGTACAAGGCAGCAATTGCAACCTGAAGACACATAGTACGAAGCTCACTCGTTTTGACCCCTCGGGTTAATCGCTCCAAAACAAGCTGAACGAAGAGTGGAATGCACTAGAGGAAAAAAGAAAAACAGAAATCAAGTAACTTACAGAAAGCTGAATGCTGGTAAAGTGTAATTATTAAATAAGATACTCTTAAAGACAGTAGACCTTGCTAGTTTAAATCATTTTCAGAATTATTAAACTCAGAGAGATTAAATGGCCAAAAAAGGTCCTAGAGCAGTACCAAAATGTCTCCTTTCCTTTTAACTGAAGATTACACTTAGATGAAGGTTGTCCTACAAGAGTACACCATCAAAAAACTGCAATAATCCAAACACAGACTCAGTCACATCCATGTTTTAAGTTAAAATGACTAGGATGGAGTTTTTCTTTAATAAATCAAATTGGAAATACACTTGACCCTTGAACAAAATGGGTTTGAACTATATGGATCCATTTAAACGCAGATTTTTTTTCAACAATTAATATTACAATTCTATACTATCCATGGTTAATTAAATCCAGATAGGGAGAAACCATGTATACAGAGGGCCAACTAGAAGTTATACACAGATTTCTAACTGCACAGAGGATGAGCACCTCTAACTCCTGCATTGCTCAAGAATCAAGTGCAAAAAAAAAAAAAGAGAGAGACTTAGAATAAGCATGATGTGATCAGAATTTCTCTTGAGGAAAAAAATTTCCTAAAAAAAACACAGGGATATAACATACAACATGGTTTGCTGTTGTTCAGCCACTAAGGTGTGTCTGACTCTGCAATTGCATGGACTGCAACACCCAGGCTTCCCTGTCCTTCACTATCACCCAGAGTTTACCCAAACTCATGTCCATTGAGTTAATGATGCAATCCAACCATCTCATTCCGTCACCTCCTTTTATTCCTGCTCTCAATGTTTCCCAGCATCAGGGTCTTTTCCAATGAGTCAGCTCTTTGCATCAGGTGGCAAAAGTATTGGAGCTTCAGCTTAAGCATCAGTCCTTCCAGTTGAATATTCAGGGTTGATTTCCTTTAAGACTGACTGATTTGATTGTGCTGCCCAAGGGACCCTCAAGAGTCCAGCAGCACAGATCAAAAGCATCAATTCTTTAGCACTCACTCAGTCTTCTTTATGGGCCAACTCTCACATCTGTACATGACTACTGGAAAAAACATAGCTTTGACTATGTGGACCTTTGTCGGCAAAGTGATATCTCTGCTTTCTAATATGCTGTCTGGGTTACATCAAGCAAAATGCTGAGCTGGGTGACTCACAAGCTAGAATCAAGATTGCCAGGATAAATATCAACAACCTCAGCTATGCAGATGATACCACTCTAAAGGCAGAAATGAAGAGGAACTAAAGAGCCTCTTGATCAGGGTGAAAGAGGTGAGTAAAAGAGCTGGCTTAAAACCCAACATTCAAAAAAACTAAGATCATGGCATGCAGTCCCATCACTTCCTGGCAAACAGATGGGGAAAAAGTGCAAACAGTGACAGATTTTATTTTATTGGGTTATAAAATCACTGCGGACAGTGACTGAAGCCATGAAGTTAAGATACTTCCTTCTTGGGAAAAAAGCCTATCAGGCTCCTCCATCCATTGGATTTTCCAGGCAAGAGTGCTGGAGTGGACTGCCATTTCCTTCTCCAGGGGATCTTCCCGACCCAAGGATCAAACCCGGGTCTCCCACGTTGCAAGCAGACGCTTTACCGTCTGCACCACCAGGGAAGCCCATGACAAACCTAGACAGTGTGTCAAAAACTAGAGACATCACTTTGCCAACAAAGGCCCGCATAGTCAGTTATATTTTTCTAGTAGTCATGTACAGATGTGAGAGTTGGTCCATAAAGAAGGGTGCTTAAGAATTGATGCTTTCAAACTGTGGAGCTGGAGAAGACTCTTGAGAGTCCCTTGGACAACAAGGAGATCAAACCAGTCAATCCTAAAGGAAATCAGCCCTGAATATTCACTGGAAGGACTGATACTCAAGTTGAAGCTCCAATACTTTAGCCACTTGATGCAATGAGCAGACTCACTGGAAAAGACATCAATGCTGGGAAAGACTGAGGGCAGGAGGAGAAGGGGGAGACAGATGAGACCATTGGATGGCATCACCAACTCAATAGACAAGAGTTTAAGCAAACCCCAGGAGATACTGAAGAACAAGGAAGACTGGCATGCTGCAGTCCATGGGGTCACAAAGAGCTGGACACAACTTAGCGAGAGAACAACACCACTACTACTTAAGAAGGTGAGGAGATAATGAATGTAACTATTTGCTTATTTTTTTTAATGAAAGTATGAACTAAAAACTGGGGTTAGGGGAGATGGAAATAGGGAAAGAGTAATGGTAGAGTGGACAGGGATGGAAGCTAGATTTTTCTGAATATACCTTGTTTTTTGTAAACCAGACTTGAGATTATGCATTATGTTTTATTTATTCATTAAAAAAAAATTAAGCAATCCCTAGGAGTTAAAATAAAATGAATAATCAAACATGGATTATTTAAAATTACTTTAAAATTTGTGACTTGATATGTTTGGCTATAAATATTCCTAGCATATGAATATACCCTTGAGACAAAAAGAGCTACTAAAAAATCTTAAACACACATGTTTAAGGCAATGTAATCACATGTTTGTGACAATGCTGGTATAACTACACTGACACTGTGTATATACTTTTTATTATTAAGTGGAGGATAATCACCTTATGACATTATGTTGGTTTCTGCCATACATCAACATGAATCAGCCATGGGTATACATTGTTCCCTCCCTTCTGAACCTCCCTCCCATCTCCCGTCTATCCAGTCCCTCTAGATTGTCACAGAGTACCCGGTTGATCTCCCTGTGTTACACAGCAACTTCCCATTTGCTATCTATTTTACATATGGTAATATACATGTTTCCGTACTACCTCTCAATTCATCCCACCCTGTACTTCCCCCACTGTGTCCACAAGTCTGTTCTCTGTGTCTGTGTCTCTACTGCTGCCCTGCAAAGTCTCATCAATACATCTTTCTATATTCTGTATATATACATTAATATTCAATATTTGTTTTTCTCTTCCTGACTTACTTCATTCTGTATAACAGGCTCTAGGTTCATCTACCACACTAGAACTCCCTCAAATTTGTTCCTTTTTATGGCTGAGAAATAGTCCATCATACCACAACTTCTTTATCCATTCATCTGTTGATGGACATCTAGGTGGCTTTGATGTCCTGGCTATTGTAAATAGTGCTGCTATGAACACTGTGGTAGATACATATTTTAGAATTGTGGGTTTCACAGGGTATGTCTAGTAGTGAGATGCTGGTCATATGGCAGTTTTATTCCCAGTTTTTTAAGAAGTTTCCATACTCTCCATAGCGGCTGTATCAATTTACATTTCTACCAACTGTGCAAAAGGGCTCCCTTTTCTCCACATTGTCTCCAGCATTCAGTTTGTAGATTCTTTGATGATGGCCATTCTGACTGGTGTGAGGTGATATCTCATTGCAGTTTTAATTTGCATTTCTCTAAAAATAAGCAATGTTGAGCATTTTGTCATGTGTCTATTTGCCATCTGTATATCTTCTTTGGAGAATGTCCATTTAGGTCTTCTTCCCATTTTTTGATTGGGTTGTTTGTTTTTCTGATATTGAGCTGCATGAACTGCTTGTATATTTCAGAGATTAATCCTTTATGAGACTCTATATATTAATACATATTAGTGGTATAAAGTAAAGGAGTAATTATGATGAGAACAAGGATTCTGGGTTTAGGGGATATTGTTTAGGATCAATTTGGTTAAATAAAAATAATGTAGTCTTGAATTTGAACAGGAAATATCCATGTCTTCTAATGTATTACTCTTAAAATAATATAATATGTATTTTCTGGTTCTCTTTTGTGGAAATAATGACCAACTCAATAGCAGAGGCTCTCCTTTTTGCTTATAGTCCTGGAATACCATTTCCCAGGGTAGGGCAGGAAATATACAAGATGAACCTGAAGCATCTAGTCACACCAGATAGCAGAAAATTCCCAAACACTACTAGAGTCAGGTCAAAAGCACTCATATGGCAAATTCAAGAGGCTCCCACTAGCCAAGGCTGAAAGAACTCTGTGTATCTGAAACATTCTGAAGTATTATTTTAGTATTATTTGAATTTACAGATTTAAATGAAACATATCAAATAAATTTGAATCTGTAAGTTCAAATAATACTAAAAACCAAAAAAAAAAAAAAAAACCCAAAACATCTCACTGGTCATCTTTGCAAGATGCTAGGAAATAAACTTATTGCCTCAGTCATGACAAATAAAGGGAAATACTCAAACTGTTCCTCAGAGGAACCTAATAAATTCATGAGAAAACACTTCTCTTCATAGAAATCTTATTACTCATAAATGAAGAAAGAGTGACAGAATTAAAATACCATCACCATGAGCACTAAGATCATAAGATGAGAGACAACCAGACATCTGTGCCTCCTGGTAGGAACACACAACACCACCTATGAAGTATTCTTGCAAAAGAAATCACAAATAAATCTTACCAAAATATCTAGATATAACTACCAATTTATAGGAAATACTGAGGAATTTCATTCCAAGGTGTTATAATCCTTCAGCACAGTAGTGGTAACCTCACTAACACTAGACAGTGAGCTAACTCAACTTTCTGACATAGAAATGCTTGGATACCAACTTTTCAATCCTTTTGACAATCCAGTTTTAGAAGTAGAAATCCACAGTATTACACCTGAAATTCTTATTTGCTAACTTCAAATGAGTCTATACAACCAAAAGCAATTCCTTTACTCAATTTTTCTTAACCTCTGAGCCACCAGGGAACCTACTAAACTTATTATTATTAGACTTCTCCAAACTGAAATTTCAACTTTCTTCATTTCTTAACAATTCTATCTAACTAAGAAGATAAAGCCATTGGACTTAAGTTTTGACATCCCTTCTTTCTACCTCAAGACACATCTCTATATCAGCATTATCTAAGGTGGAAATAAGGACATATTTTGAGATGAATGAATATGAACATAAACCAAAACTTAGTAATGTAGTTAAAGCAGCAGTTAGAGGGAAATTTATAGCTATCATCTGTATAATAAAAAGTAAGAAAGCTCTCAATCTAATAACCTAAATTTCCACCTCAAGACTCTGGGAAAAGAAGAGCAAACTAAACTCTAAGAAAGTAGAAAAGAATAAATTATTAGAATTAAAGCAAAAACTAATGAAACAGCAAACAGAAAAACAAAGAGAGAAAAACCATAAATTGATTCATTGAAAAAATGAACAAAATTGACAAATTTTAACTTGAAATAACAAGAGGAAAAGAAAGAAAAGAGAAGATGATAATTACTAAAATCAATAACAGGGTCATTATCACTGACCTACAAAAAGATAACAAAATATTATGAACTGCATGCCAACTAATTAGATGAAATGGACAACTTCTAAGAAAGATGCAAACTCCCATATTAACTCAAAAAGAAACAGAAATACAGGTAGACCAATAACAATTAAGAGATTGAACTTGTAATTTTAAAACTACCCACAAAATAACCTCAGGCAAAGATGGCTTCACTGCTATATTCTAACATTTAAAAAACACCAACCTTCATAAATTCTTCCAAAAAATAGAAGAGGAGGGAGCCCTTCCCAACTCATTCCACGAGCCCAGCATAACACTGATTCCAAATCCAGACAAAGATACCACAAGAAAAAAAAACTACAGATCAATATTGCCTATATAGACACAAAAATAGTTATAAAAAATACCATCTAATGAATCTAGAAATATATAAAAAGGATCATATTCCATGATCAAGTAGGATTTACACCAGGAATTCAACTTTGATTTAACGTCTGAAAATCAACAAACACACCATATTAAACAAACAAAAACCATATGGTCATCTCAGGAGAGGCAAAAAGCATCTGACACTCCTTCATGATTGAAACACTCAACAAACCAGGAGTAAACAGGAACGCACCCAATCTGATAAAAGACAGCTATGAAAAACCCACAGCTAACACTAGACTTAACGGTGAAAGAAATGCTTCCCTACCTAAGATTAAGAACAAGACAAGGTGTCACCATACCTCTTCACCATTGCACTGAAGGTTCTAGCCAAGGCAACTAGGCAAGAAAAGTAAAATAAAAAGCACCCAGGTTGGAAAGGCAAAACTCTATCTGCAGATGAGATGACCTTGTATACAAAAAATGCAAAGAAATTCTCTGAAACTCTATTAAAACTAATAAACAACTCTGGCAGGTTGTAAGAAACAAAATATACCAAAAAATGTATTTCTAAACACAGGCTATAAACAACTTGAAAATAAAATTAAGAAAACAATACCATTTACAACAGCATTAGAAAGGATAAAATATTTTAGGAAGATTTTAACAAACGAAATGTACTTGAAAACTATAAAACATTTTTGAAAAAAATTAAAGACACCCTAAATAAAAGGAAAAGGAAAGACATCCTATGTTCAGGGATTGAATTATTCTCAAAGTGACAATACTTCCTAAAGTAATCTAAAGATTTAGCACAATGCTTATCACAGTTCCAGCTGTCTTCTTTCCATAAACTGAAAAGTCAGTCCTAAAATTCATATGGAAATTCAAGGGTTCAGATTAGCTAAAAGAATCTTACACAGGAAAACTGGAGGACTTAAACTTCCTAATTTCAAAAACTTACTATAAAGCTACAGTAATAGTGCAATCCTAGATTAAAGACAAAAAAAATCATCCAAACTGAATGAAAGTCCACAAATACATCCTCCTATTTATAGTGATTCATGGACCTGACATTCCAAGTTCCTATGCAATATTGTTCTTTACAGCAGCGGATCTTGCTTCTATCACCAGTCACATGCACAACTGGGTATTGTTTTTGCTTTGGCTCCATCCCTTCATTCTTTCTGGAGTTATTTCTCCACTGATCTCCAGTAGCATCTTCAGCAATATGTGAACCGTGAACTCCCTGATGTTCAAGCTGGTTTTAGAAAAGGCAGAGGAACCAGAGATCAAATTGCCAACATCCGCTGGATCATGGAAAAAGCAAGAGAGTTCCAGAAAAACATCTATTTCTGCTTTATTGACTATGCCAAAGCCTTTGACTGTGTGGATCACAATCAACTGTGGACAATTCTGAAAGAAATGGGCATACCAGACCACCTGACCTGCCTCTTGAGAAATCTGTATGCAGGTCAGGAAGCAACAGTTAGAACTGGACA
>SJYX01024724.1:1131443-1161068 GCA_006410675.1 Oreotragus oreotragus | reverse complement strand
AAGCTGAAACTCCAGTACTTTGGCCACCTCATGCGAAGAGTTGACTCATTGGAAAAGACTTTGATGCTGGGAGGGATTGGGGGCAGGAGGAGAAGGGGATGACTGAGGATGAGATGGCTGGATGGCATCATGGACTTGATGGACATGAGTCTGAGTGAACTCCGGGAGATGGTGATGGACAGGGAGCCCTGGCGTGCTGTGATTCATGGGGTCGCAAAGAGTCAGACACGACTGAGCGACTGAACTGACTGACTGACTGATTTATAGTGAATATATCTGACAAGTGTGCCAGGACATTTCAACAGGGAAAGAATAGATTTTCAAGAAATAGTGCTCCTAGACACCTTGACATCTACATGCAAAATGATGACTTTGTACCTTTTCCTCACACCATCTACAAAAATTAACTCAAAATGAATTAAAGACTTAAATATTAGAGCTAAGACCATAAATCTCTTAGAAAAAAGTGGAAATTTTTTGTAAACTTGAATTTAGCAATGATTTCTTAAATATGATGACAACCACACAACAAAAGAAAAAATAAATTAGACGTCATCCAAATTAACTTTCCTGTGCTTCAAAGGACATCATCAAGAAAGTTATAACACAAAAATTGAGAGGAAATTTTCACAAAGTACATATCTGATAAGGAACTTGAGTTTAGAATATATACAAAGAAGCCCTACAACTCAAAAATAAATAAACCAATTTAAAATAGGCCAAAAAATCTGAATAAACATTCTTTAAAAAATACAAACAGCCACATGAAAAGATGCTTACTATCACAAGCCATCTGGGAAAATGCAAACCAAAACCATGACATATCACTGCTAGGATGGCTATAACAAAAAGACCAACCAAGTGTTAGTGAGGATATGGAGAAATCAGAACTCTCATTCAGTACTGGTAGGAACAGGAAATGGGGCAGCTGCTTTGGAAAAGTTTGGCAGTGGTTAAACACAGAATTACTACTCCTATATATATACATATATAAATATATATACCAAGAGAAATGAAGACATGTCCACACAAAAATCAGCATACAAACATTTATGTCAACATTGTTCCCAATAGCCAAAATGTGGAAATAAGAAAAATGTCCATCAATCGACGAACAGCTAAAATAAATGTGATATAATCATATAACGAAATATTTATCAATTAAAAGAAATACAGTACTGATATCCGCTATAGCATGAAGGTATCTTTTAAAATGTTATGTGCTAGGTAACATAAGTCATTCACAAAGAATCACATATGATTTCATTTATATAAAACGTCTAACATAGGCAAATCTGTAGAGAAAGAAAGTAGAATAATGGTTACCTAGGGTAGAGGGTCATTTAGGTGAAATGAGAAATAATTACTAAAGGGCACAGAGTTTTCTCTGGGGTAGTGATGAAATATTCTGAAAACTGACTGTGATAATAGCTGCACAATTTAGTGACTATATTAAAAACCAGTGACGCATAAACTCTAAATGACTGACTGGATGGTATATAAATTATATCTCAATAAAGCTGTTATACAAAAATACATGGAGTAAATATTACAGAATTGAAAAAAAAACTCTACACTTATACTTGAACACTTTTCTCAGTAACTGAATAACATACCACAGTTGTATCAAAAACTGAATTAATCTTGTTAAAAATATATAATATTTTTATATCAATAGAGAAAAACATTTTTTCTTTTTGCACCTTCATTTCTCATTGAAAAAGATATCTGGGAATATTTCAATAGCATACACAAAAACAAAGGAGAAAAGCAAATCTCTGGGAATCAAACTGAGCAGGATTTGTACATTTATCTCCTTCATGATTTACTTATTAGTCTCTTAAGTTATTACATATTTTTCTGTGTATCTAGAATGCAAAGAACAATCTCCAAATTGCATGGGTATTTTGTTATAAGATTTGTAC
The DNA here is from genome assembly GCA_006410675.1 of Oreotragus oreotragus. NCBI lineage: Eukaryota > Metazoa > Chordata > Mammalia > Artiodactyla > Bovidae > Oreotragus > Oreotragus oreotragus. Next base: position 1,159,143 of record SJYX01024724.1, on the reverse strand, counting down.
CAGTAAATACAAACTATAGGTTATCTTTATAATTTTTCATCATAATATAAACAAAATGTCAAGCAGGCATTGTAAATTTTAAACATCAAGTAGGATGTTTTCTACACATATATTACCTGATCAATTCCCCTTCCTTTGCACTGAAGAATGATGACTTCAAGAAGTTTGGCTGCATGACATTCTGCATCTTCTCCTGCATCTCCACATAGTACCTGCAGTAATTAAAATTTCACTCAGGCACTGTAAAACTTTAATCAAGTTTACATAAAGTAAATAGCACGTAAAAAGCAGCCATTAGAATCATGGTGTTTGCATCACGAGTTTACCCTGCCAACCCAAAAAAAACGAAGTTCAAAATAAAGTCCATCTATCTTTTTTATCTACTCTAATTCCTTAAATGAGTAATAATTCACTTTATTTAACTCTGGATTAAAAAGTAGGCTGTTACCTGCCTAGACAAATAAAGCTTCCCTTTAAGTAAAGCACTAGAAACAATAAAATGATACAATGAAATTTTAAAAAACCTTCTTAAACAACGAAACAAACTCTGTATTTTCGTATTTTTCTGTTCTTTTTGAATTTGTCTATATCCACCCAGTTTTTCATAAAGAAACCATAAATATAATATTACATACCATTTAATTTCCTCACTTGGACTTTATAACTTGAAGTACTTTCCAAAGATATTAAACCATTTAGGACTAAACAGAAGATGAATATAACAAAGCTTACCAGACTGTTCCCCTAATGACAATTCTGTATTTTCACTAAATGAACAATTATAGAAAGCACATGTTCATACAAAGAATATGACAGCCTTATAATAAGGTTCACAGAAGAGAGATTTATAGAGAACAGGCATACTTATATTAGAAATTAGGAAATATAAAAAAATTAATGTGTTCAAACACAATACATAAGAAAAAGAACAGACTTAAAGAATAAAGGTAAGACAGAAATTAGGAATAATAGACAAAAAGAGGTAACAAAGAGAAATCAAAACTAGATTCATTTTTTTAAAGACTTTAATAATTTGACAACTTCTATCAAATGTATTATTTTCAAAATTATTTTAAAAAGCAAAGCAAAATTTTAAAAAGTGTTAGGAATGAAAGGTACAAATACCTATAAAGGAAAGATTAAAAATGAAAATACTATGAAGAATATTATATTCTTTATATTTTTTTAAACTCAGATGAATTAGATAATTTCCTAGACAAATATGATTTAAGAAAGCTAAATTTAGAATCTTTCCAGATAAAAATGACAGATATGAACATCTCCATTCAATTTTATCCCTTCCCAAAGGACATTAAAATGAAGATAAAGATATTTTAGAGGCATACATCCACAAAGACAGATAAAAGGAAAAAGAGACAGCTATAAAACTGTGAAAGCTAGAAAACAGACGGGTCAGGGAGCTGAACCGTAAACAGATAGCTAGCAAAACCAAGAATCAACCCAATTTACATAAATAGAATTCCACGTCTAGGGCAGTGTTTCTAGATCTAGATTCTAAGTATGAATGGACTCTGGGACCAGAATGCCTAGGTCTAAATCCTAGCTCTGCCATTTATGAGCTGTGCTTTTAGAAAAGCTATTTCACCTCTGTGCCCTACTGTTCCCATCTGTTAAAAGGAATATAATAATATATTTATGTCATAGGACTATATGGTACAGAAAGAAAAAAAAAAAAATTCAGTCCCTTTATCCCAAATTACTTGGTTTCTTTGTTTGCTGGTTTGAGGTTCTGTTTCTCTTCCTTCCACAAAAGGAAGAGAAGCAAAATATAGTGCAATAGTTTAAAAATGGGCTCTGGAACGAGATTTGTTGTTTAGTTGCCCAGTCGTGTCCAACTCTTTGTGACCCCATGGACTACAACACGCCAGGCTTCCCCATCCTTCACTGTCTTCCAGAGTTGCCCAAATTCATGTCAATTGCGTCTGTGATGCCATCCAACCATCTCATCATCTGTTGTCCCCTTCTTCTCCTGCCCTCAATTTTTCCCAGCATCAGGGTCTTTTTCAGTAAGTCGGCTGTTCACATCAGGTGGTCAGCTTCAGCATCAATCCTTCCAATGAATATTCAGGGTTAATTTCCTTTAGGATGGACTGGTTTGATCTCCTTGCTGTCCAAGGGACNTTTTCCCAGCATCAGGGTCTTTTTCAGTAAGTCGGCTGTTCACATCAGGTGGTCAGCTTCAGCATCAATCCTTCCAATGAATATTCAGGGTTAATTTCCTTTAGGATGGACTGGTTTGATCTCCTTGCTGTCCAAGGGACTCTCAAGAGTCTTTTCCAGCATCACAATTCAAAAACATCAATTCTTCAGCACTCAGCCTTCTTTATGGCCCAACTCTCACATCCATACATGACTACTGGAAAAACCACAGCTTTGACTAGACAGACATCTGTCAGCAAAATGATGTCTCTGCTTTTAAATACACTATCTAGATTTGTCATAGCTTTTCTTCCAAAGAGCAAGCATCTTTTAATTTCATGGCTTCAGTCACTGTACCCAGCAATTTTGGAGCCCAAGAAAGTAAAAACTGCCACTGTTTTCATTTTCCCATCATCTATTTGCCAGGAAGTGATGGGACCAGATGCCATGATCTTAGTTTTTCGAATGCTGAGTTTTAAGCCAGCATTTTTCACTTTTCTCTTTCACCTTTTAATAAAGCCTCTTAATAGAGGCTCTTTAGTTCCTCTTTGCTTATATGACCTAAGTCACTTTTCTAAACCTCAAGCACAATGCAAAATGTCTCTCTCCTCTTTGACAAAAAGTTGATATAATGCTGAAAAGATTAAATAAATTAATGTATACAAATGCTCAGGATATACCCGACATACAGTAAGAGTACGCTAATAAGATAATAATAAATAAATTTACTTGCTAAGAAGGACATCATTGTGAACATCACTGTTACTCTATCTGCTACAATACAGAGCAGCTGTTGAGTTGTCTACTTGCTGCCTTCTCTGCCCCTTTTCCTCACTAGCAGCTGTCTCTGTAACCTGAGGACAGCCAGGTGATTATGACCTAACAAGCTGGGTTCCCACAGAGCTATATGAGTCTTCAAAAATCGTGATTCTACTCCTGCAGTTTATATGTGATCAAACAGTGACCTCCCCAAATCTCCCAGGCTCTTTAAAACTGAACTGAGACCTAAATTAGATAAACTGATAATGAGTTTAGCACTCTTAACAGAGCCTGGTACACTCTCTTCTAGGAAGAAAAGCAGGCTGTACACTGGGTATCTTACTCCCAGCTCCAAAGCCAAACTTAGGTTTCTGGCTATTTGAGCTTTCTAAAATTAATACAGTTTTATATTTTTGAATATACACATATTCACCTAAAAGAGGAGGAAAGCGTTAGTCATGAATCACTCCTAGATATAACCAAGAGGGGCATTTGTGACAAAGATACATAGTAGACAATCATGCTTGTGCATAAATGTAACAGTAGTCATTATATGGCTTACAAACTATCCTGTATTGAGTTAAATGATGCTATCTTTCCAACTATTCCAATTTTTTTGCCTTATGTTCAAATTACCTATACCTAGTGTTTTCCAATATATATATTCAATTAAAAGAAAAATCACTAATTGACAAACTGTGATATTTTCTTAGCACTATTCTTTAATCAAGTAGTAAGTCTATATTTTTGAAAGAAAAAAATACATGGAAAATTATTTACCTAAGCATTGTGAAGTACACAGCTATAGAAGTAGCAAACATTAGGTATAACACACAATATGAAATTTTCAGAATATAATTCCAAACTCCATTTGAAAACACAAAATGACAAATATATGTTCATAAGAGCAATATACAACTAAATATATAAGAAATACATTGAGAGAGTACCTGAAGTGAAATACAACACTAGTTAGTAAACATTAGTAAGAATCACTATGACAAATGATTAGGACATGCTTACCTTTCTACACATTGTAAAAAGTATTTCTAAATGCTTTGGATTTGACAGTAAAGTATTTGTATCTATTGTCACATAATTATGCAGAAGAGGCATCATGTCTGGAAAAAAATTCAAACGCTCAATGAGATTTGAGTAACAGAAGTAGAAACAAATTATTACCACTGAAAGCATATTTCTATAGCACTCACACATTACTATCTTCCCTTGCAACCACAAAACACTAGAAACTAAAATGGTACACCTGCCCTATTTATTGATGAGGGAACTGTGGATCAGAAAGATTAAAATTCTCATCATTTACTGTAGTGATTGTTATGAATTTTCTTCTTTTTCCCCATAGCACTCATTACCATCTAACACACTCTATTTGCTTATTTGTGTGTTTCCTAGCCTCTTCTACCCCATACTAGAATGGACGTGTCAAAAGGGCAAGGGCTGTCTATTTTGTTCCCTGTAACTGAGCTTAGAACATTGCTTAGAATATAGCTGACATTCAGAAAATATTAATTAATATATGGATATATACTCTGACTGCAAAGTAATTTAAGATTCAGTAGGAAATATAGCCTTCCTACTACGACCTCTATTCCTAGGGCTAAAAAATAGTCCTACAACAGCACCACTCAACAGGAAAGGAAGAACAATTATTTTCTGATTAGTTCTGGAATCATATGTCTTTATGTGAAGTGTCAAAGGAAATAATACCTAACTAGACACAGAACAAGAAAAATGTTACATGGTCAAAGTCATACCTGTAAAATATTCAAAACAATCCTGCTGGAAAACCTCATATAATATACCTAGAAGCTGCCACATTTGAGGAGAAATACCATGGCAAGTTAAACTGTAAGCCAGTGAAAGAATTTCTTCGTAGAATTCTAGAAAGAAGAAAATCTCTAGTTAGAATCTTAGGAAATAGCAAAAATTAAACACAAAGACCACACAGAAGAGGATTTAGGCTATATATTCACACATATCTTATATCTAACATACTTTTGAGCATCTGTTTCTCAGCTCCCATCTCTTGCTATTCTATTAATATTTGTCATCTTCCATTTCTCACTAAGATCTGCCCCCTACTCAATAAGATATGGCAAAGATTTGTTTTTACTAAACTTACTTGTAATACTGAAAAGTTATATTTTTTGTGTTTTGTAATATAGAAAATAAAGTTTATATATAAAACTATATTAGAAATGGATACAAGAAGGAACAATTATTGTATGTGTCTCATGCACAGGATTTTAAATTTACAAACAATTAATGTTCTTCAGAGAACTTAATTCATCTAGGTGAAAATATACATCTGCTGCATGTATTTTTTACAAACTATATACAGAATATATTTTGCCAACTTACAAAGCTTGTAAAATTAGTACAATGCTTTTCAATTTACTTCAAGATAATTATACTTACTATTAAAAGAATCCAAAGGGAATATTCTTGCATTTATACATATACTTATTATTCTTACCCTCATTCAGAAGGAAATTATATCTAAACATACAGTCAGAAAACACAAACCTCAACACAAAAATTTCAAAAATTTCCTACCATGTCACTCAACAAAAAAGTCTAACTTCAAAGTTTTAGGGTTTTTTGTTTTTTTTTTTTCCTTATTCAAGGGAACCAATATTCACCCTGGAAGCTTGAATAAAATTTTTTTCTGTAACATTATTCAAATTTTAATACATTTAAAAGCTAGCAATACAGATATTTGCCTTGTACCAAAAGCAAAATAAGATAGAAATCAGAAATAGTGGGAAATAATTTAGGAAAGACAATCACTTGAAATACAACCAATGGCCTGAATAAAAATTTCTAAAAGTTCTGTTCAGGAAAGCAAATGCCTCTTCCTAACAGGAAGCCTAAAAGAAAGAGAAGAGGCCCAGTATTTCCTTTCATGCTCTTGATGGCTACAGCCTGTGTACTTTACCAGGCCACTGAAGATGCTCAAGACCAGGACTATGAATCTGAGGGAGAAACTCCAAGGCACAAAGCTGTTTCTGTTTTTTTTGTGGGGGGTGGGGAAGAATTAAGAGGATCACAGTCTGTGTTGGGAGTCTGGACTATGGTGGGCAGAAGTGTAGGACCCAGTGTTGAGCAAGGCAGCATAGGCCTTCTAAGCAGACCATTTCTATCACAGAATCCTGGCTGACTCTGGCCAACTCCAGCCTTCCCACTGCTTTGGTGAGCTACCAATATCCTTCCACCAATTCCATTTATGTTTAAATTAACCAGAAGTTTTTTCATTTAGTATCAGCCAAGACAACGGACTATTAGGGTAGGATCGTTGTACTAACTTTGACTTACTGAACAAGATAGAGCAGTTAAATCAGTAATGGCTAAGCCTAGCTTTTAATAATACATGAAGTTCAAGAGTAAATTAGCAATAAAAACAGGCAAAAGAAGGAGGCAAAAGTGGGGCAGTGGAAAAAGGCTGGACCATGGACATAAACAGGGTCAGACTGCTATGGCAGGGCCCTGCCGTAACAGCCCACAGCATCTCCCAGAATTAGGGTTTTTTGTTTAACCTAAAATCTTACATGACTAAATATTGGTTCAAAAAAAGGGCCATTAACAGTTCATGCATCACAGCTAAAAACACGAGAGAGATCACCTTGGCACTAGAGATGAGATTAGAGGGGACAGGCAATTGAAACTTTTCTCCTCTGCCCACTACACTCAAGAAATAGGCCCCTTTTCTTAACATCCTGATGTAATTGCCCAAATTACAAATCTGGTATAGGCAGATTACAGAAAGTTGGTATAAACCACTTCACTTTGCTTTACTTCACAGTTTTTTCCTCAAGACGCTGCTGCTGCTAAGTCGCTTCAGTTGTGTCCGACTCTGTGCAACCCCACAGACGGCAGCCCACCAGGCTCCCCGTCCCTGGGATTCTCCAGGCAAGAACACTGGAGTGGGTTGCCATTTCCTTCTCCAATGCATGAAAGTAAAAAGTGAAAGTGAAGTCGCTTAGTCGCGTCCGACTCTTCACGACCACATGGACTCAGCCTACCAGGCTCCTCCGTCCATGGGATTTTCCATGCAAGAGTACTGGAGTGGGGTGCCATTGTCTTCTCCATTTCCTCAAGACTACTTACTTTAAATTTCAATGGAGATTACATACTTGTGACTTATTTATTTTACACCTAGTGATTTGTACCTCTTAATCCCCTTGACCTGAAATAGTTATAAGCATGTAATGCACATCACAGGGGATATAGTCAGTATTTTATAATTTTGCATATAGCATATTCTATAAAAATATCCAATTACTATGTTGTAAACCTGAAACTAATATTGTAAGTCAATACAATATTCACATGTTTGAAGTCCTTAGAAGAAAATTTTTAATGGAGAATTTTCAGTTGCATCTCTTCACAAAAAGGACATAAGTGAATATATTCTTTCTGAGTATATCAGAATCTCTGAAGTATGGTCCAGGAAGCTTCAATTTAACTAGATCCTCAGTGATTCTTATCCACATCAAAGTTTGAGAACAACTGCTTTATAGTGATGATTTCAAAAGTAAGGACTACTTTGGCAAAGTAGAGGATAATCCTCTAAAATGGGAGAAGGATGCATTAGAACACTTAGTAGAGATAAACATATTCATTTATATTTAATCTCATGTTTTACATTTCTCTTTATGTATGTAAATATAGCACAGTAACATGTATATTGCATATAAATATATATTCAAATATAATTCACATACATTAGAAGTACATGCTCAATTTTTTACTAATGGTGTGGATGATAAAAGTTTGGAGACGGCTGCTCTAATGTGGTAACCTGCTTTTGTTCCATCTTTCTATCTCTTACACTATACAGGCTACATTTCTTCAAAATGCTTGGATACTATGAAAATTTGCCTCTTCTACAAATCCCAATCAATCTATAACATCCAGCATTAACTACTGACTCTACTCAGAATTCAGGTACTATAACATAAACAAAATAACAATTAATTCACACTTCTGATAGAATATATGCCTATCATCTCACATTTTTCAATCCTAAAGTAACCTCACCTGAACCTCATCTTAGTTCTTTCTTTCTAAAAAACATTTAAAATTTCTGTTCTTTAAAAACTCCAACAACAAAAATTCTTAATTGGGTATGTTAAGCTTACCTCTAAATGAAAATCTAGAAATCTAATATTAGAAAGTGTATCTAAAAATTGAACAGAAGGCAAGCTTCTCCTTCTCAAAACTGTCCAACTTGTTGAATTTGAAGGGCTAAAATGCATTTTTCATCAAATTTAAAAATAGTCTCAATTTACCTTTTTATTCTATCTTTGAACTTACCAATTACATGTTTCTGTAAAACAAGATCAATGATCCGTAGACAGATATTCTCTAACTGCTGAGTAACCTAAAGACAAATTTTAAACATTTAGTTTAAAATTCATCATAACCCTTAATCTATAAATTTAATATTATCCCAATAAAAATACCAATAAGATTTTTTTCCAATAGGACCTTTTTGAGAAGAGAAATTAAGAAGTTAATTCTAAACTCCATGTGAAAAATCAAACATCAAAGAATAACCAGGAAATTCTGAAAAGTGGGCTAATGATGGAAATTTGGGTTAAAATCATAATAAAATTACAAGTTAAATTAATTCCTTATCTCATATTTTATACCAATATTTTAATTCCTAATAGATCTAGGACTTCAATGTGAAGACTTAAGCCATAAAAATACTAGCCATCTTTTTCAGATTTCTAATTTTACTCTTCATACATCAAATATTTATACACATGTAAGTATTTCTTTTAAGGAAATCTTGCTTTCAAAGCTTGCTTTTAGTATGTCAAAGTTCAAAATCATAAGGCTGGCAGTCAGGAGACCAAGATTACAGTCCTTGTTTTGCCTCTAGTTACCTATGACCTTGGCAAAGCCATCCAGCTAAAGGCTTTAAGATTTTTCATCTATAGGTTAGGGAAGCTAGATTTGATTAGTGTATCTCAACTTTAACCCATTCCTCCTTTGATAATCACAATAATGTCACATGCTCCTTTAACTTTATTTGAAATTCAAAATAAAAGTAATATCAAGAATTAAAAAATTAAAACAGAAAGATAAAATGGTTTTTTTTTTGTTTTTTTTTGGTTTTTTTCAAACTAATCCTGATGCTTATCCTACTACTACCCATCCTCCAGATAAACATATTTGGGAAAACTTGACAAGACGATTTCTAAGTTCTCTTCAAATTTAAAATACAAGTTCTACATATAAAGGGAAAGAATAATCCTTAAGTATACATGCAATTTAACTTGAAAATCTCACCATTACAGAGAGGCCCATATACTTTCAACAAGGACACAGAAATACAATGATGAATATGAAAACAAAAATTCACATTAAGTCTTTTAGGCAAAGAAAGGCCTGCCCAGGAGAAGAAAATTGAACCATTTTTAAGAACCTGGCAAGCATCCAACAGTATGCGATAAACACAGAATAAGTCAACAGCCACAGGGTCTAACAATGCTATTTAAAGAACCAGCACCTGCTTCCTAAGTCCCACTGTATAAAGCGAGAGCTGCCATCATTGCCACACAAGTCAACTGTGCTGGCACAAGTAATGAACACAGATCTAATCTAAGTAAAGGCCATATAACACATAATACTTGCGGAGGAGAGCAGCAGGTTTTAGGTAGGCAATAATTGATATATTATCAGGATGTATCAATTGACTGCAACTCTAAATCTACAAATTCCCAACTCCGTTAACATGAGATACTACCTGAACGTTGTGCTCTACTTCTGCAAAAGGGCACTACCATTACCCACGCTATGGCAGGGGAACAGGGTAACATTCTATCAGCTAATGGATAAGGGGAAGACAGAGAATGAGATGGCTGATGGCATCACCGACTCAATGGACATGAGTTTGAGCAAGCTCCGGGAGTTGGTGATGAACAGAGAAGCCTGGCATGCCGCAGTCCATGTGGTCACAAAGAGTTGGACATGACTGAGCAACTGAACTGAACGGATATGAGAGTGCTTGACAAACATCTGCGCAAATTCTTAATCCAGTGTTGTTCTGGAATTCAGCCTAGGAAAGATGATGTTTTAAGCTCTTCTTCCCTTCCATTCTCAGGTATTTGTTACATCAGTATTTTGTTCTATTATTTAAAATGTGCCTCTGTAACTGAATGGCAGTCTCTCTCTACCAAAAAGACCAGACTGTGGATTCCAAACAACAGGGCTATGTCCTGTTAAATCTGGTTTTCCCCCAAGCCTACCCTGGCACATAGCAGATGTGATGAACTGAAGTAAGTTTAGCAAAAGAGGTATACTATATACTTTAAAATCACATGCAACATTTCCCTTCAATCATTTTAATACTTTTCTTTAAAATTTGAGGGTAATTTTTAAAATCCAGCAACATAAACAGCAGTTTAAAGATCAAGACTTTAAAACTCATGACCAATGATAACATAAATCTCAGGCACTATACTGACATCATAAAACACAAGGAAGTCCTACCTCTTTGTGGTCTTCTACAACTGTCAAGACAGTGTCGATGGTATGTAGAATTCCCATAGCCATTACAGTCTTGTCTTCAACTTCTTCATATGCATCACTTTGAAGAACTTTGCCAAATATCTCAGCCTACACAAATAGCAAACACATTCAACAACTAGTACTGCTACATTCACACTTCTCTATGAGAAGTGAGCAAAAGGACAGTGTCACATCTCCAAATGCCACCACTGCTCAAAACTTTAAGATATGCAGTTTGCCAAGTGAACACTGATGATAGAAACTGTCATGTTTTAAATATAGCCAATTTGCCCTTATCTAGTCACTAAAGTGGAATATATATTAGCTATTATAATCAAACAGCAAATAATTAACTTCTGGTTACCATTAAATAAATAAATCCAAAATCTAGGAAAACTGAAAACTATACATTGAAATTATTAACCGTCAGAATTATTAGAGCAAATATTTTTACATTAGCATTTCAGTTACATACAAACGAAACTTCAAATTTTGGAGTTTAATTTACTTAGATTATTCAAAGCCTTTATACCAAACTAACATAAAACTATGCCCAGTCTTACCAAATGCTGAGTCATATCCACAGCAATTGAGGCTACCTCTTGGCTGTATTCACATATCATCTTCTGGATAACATTAGTAACATCATCATTTTCTGTCTCTCTAACAATGTGCAACAGCTCCTGCATAATAGGCCTTACATGTGGCTTCATATATTCCTTGGCTAATGCAATAAAAAACAAACTCAGTAAAAAATATTAGCGATTCACAAGTGAAACTTACTTGGTCATAAGGTAAATAACACAGGGTAATAGGTTCCAGATACATACGTGCCTGATGGTAAGTAAGTTATAAAGTTGTACCAAAATAATGTTCACCAATGTATCCATTTTCCCATGAGTAACAATATGGACAATCAGTCCTGCACAGTAAAGAACTCTCCTGCCCCAAATGCCAATAGCTCCCTTGAGAAATTTGAATCACGTGTATCCTATCATCAGCATGGCTTATCAAACATGAATATGACAGCATGATACAAGTGTAAAAACCATTTACATAAAGACTATGCCCAACATTGATGACACTCATTCACTCTTTCACCCCAATCTCCAACCACCCTTCTCCCCACATGTGTTTGTCTAATATTGCCTTCCATTGGAACAGTGTTGTATAGGGATAAAGGTTAATGTTCTTCATAATGCAGAATTTACTTTTAAAGGTTTATTTGAATTTTGAACACAGCATTCTTCTAAACAAACAAAGGAGATATGTGTTATCACTCACTAGAAATGCAACTTGCTGCTTTCAGAACTGACAGAATCACAGAATCCTAGAGCTAAAAGCAATCTTGAAGCCATCTAGTCCAATCCCCCTAAATTTAAATATATGGCAATCTAAGCCTTGACAGATCACATATCTTGCCCAGGTCTAGAGGGCAAGGCAGGAGCTCAGTCAAATCTAGACTCCTAGGTCTCTCGATTCCCCATCTACCCTAATGTTTAACAATCATCAACTTGCTTCCTAATCTCAAATTCTTCTGGAAACCACAGTTAACAGACATTCCTAAAAGTGGTAAGAATAAACTCTTATAAAATTCTGAGGGGGCAAAAGCTCAAAAACCCAAACTCTGAACTTTAAGACAAGGAAGTAAACAAAACTATTTGAGAAGACAACATCAAATTTATTACTTAATTAAAAATACCCTCTTAAAAATGTACTTTCATTCTAAATTTTAAATTTTGCTAATTTAATAATAATTTTGGTTTTACCTTGTGTCTGGTTAGAAATTAATGACTGAAGAGCAAGGGCAGCTTCAACCTTGACAGGCATCTCCTTATCCTCAATCAGGCTCTTCTTTGCTAGATCAACTGCATTTCTTAGGTTGAGCTCATTATGAAATTTCAAAGAACTGAATGCATGAAGTACCCAACAGGACTACGTTATAAGGAAAAAGTCAGAAGGAAACTATTAGGATTATGGTTTTATGTAATAATGAATGTAAAAACTTCTAAGTAAAACATCATTAATCCTACCATGTACTATTTATTTATTTGTTTTTTGGAGGGAAACATATTAGTCTCAGTTGCTAACTTCATGATTCCATACTTCTTTTAAGAAGGGCAATTTTATTACTTCTAAATTACCTTTATGCAATATCATTATTCATAAGAAAGATTAAACAGACCCCAACTTAAGTGTCTGTAAAAAAAAAAAAATCCTGTCAATGCTTTAATAAATATTATGACTCACAACTTATTATTTATATGCAAAAGCACTACAAGCCAGTGCTGACATTCATTTATTGGTCTTCATAGCAAAAATGAATAAAATATTTTCCCTTACACTACTCAGCTTAAGAAACTTGACTTTTTCAGTCACAGAAGATTAAAAAAAATTTAACCTTGTATAAATTACCAAACTTTAAACTATTAGACCACTAAATATTATTTTTTTAATCTCTATTGCATAAAATATAGTTGACAGTAATTAATCTGAATGACAATTTGCAAGAGACATACAATTAATAGTCTGTAAAAACAGTAACCTACTTATAAAAATACTTGTGCACCTCTACATTTCTAACCTATATTCACACAAATATTTCTCTAGTGACTATTATCTCTTTTTAAATATTTTTATTTACTTATTTGATTGCTCCAGGTCTTAGTCCCCTGATCAGGGATTGAACCCAGGCCCCCTGCATTGGGAGCACCGTGGTCCTCCAGTGGGACCACCAGGAAAGTCCCTGTCTTCTATTTATAAAATGCCTTGGTGTGTACAAGGCATTGTTAACATATATTGGTTTTAGCAAGATATTTTGTTGTGCTGATATAGTTACAAAAGTAAGCACTAGGCTGTTAAAAGTTCTATTTTTATTTCTCCATAAGATATATTGCTTCTATAAATAATATATACTTAGAATACAAATAAATTTACATGGATTATTATTTTCTCCATGTTATTAAAGTGTATCTATTATACTGGAAATCATAATCAAGAGTTTAGCCAAAATATAATTTTCATGCTGTTTTGGACACTCAAATTAATCAGCTTATGAATTTACATGGTACCACTGCTGCAGCATCACCCCTCTCACAGTATGTTCTGCATATGCAGCAAGTGCGTCAAGGGGCGCAGCTGGAGTTAAAATCTATACGTCCCTTTATTTATTAATTTGCTCTTTATTCAGCTTTTATGACTATAAAAGACATTCTCACTGACTTCATTTTGTCCCAGTGTGGTAAAAGATAAATTTGTCCAAAAGTATTTAGTTCAACAATTAACTTACAAATGAAGATTTCAAGACACTATAATGAAATATGGAAAAACCTACTCTGGCTCGAAGGTATCCCAGGTTAGACAATAGTAATGGAAATACGTGATTCTGCAACAATAACTCCATTTGGTCCTTGAATAAACTCTTCTGTTAGGAAATAGAAATTGAGTTTAACTTATTAATGTCTTTTTCATATATAAAAATCACTTCCTAATAAAGCATGTTTCTTATGATTTATACTTAATATACTTCTGTTTTGTAAAATATTTGTAAAATTTTGTAAAATTATTGACCTACATAATGCATGTTTTAAAACGAGAGAGAAATAGTCTTTAGATAGAAACTTGATACTGACTGATCTTTCTAGAAACAACCCTAAAGTTATTTTATATCATTTTGTTTATATAACAACAGTTTCATACTGAAAAAGTGAATAAAAAGTCATTTTAAATTAAAAAAATTAAAATGACAGAAAGAAAAATATTTACAGTCAACTCAATTATGCAGAGTCAGCAGTTTTAAATTATCCATAATTCTCATATTATCTCATTTGCCTATGCTTCACAGTGTTATTAAGTAAATTAAATTTGAGTAGCTTAACCTTCAGTAAAATATCAGCTAGGGAACCAATCACATGCAGGGCTCCATCTTTCTTCCTAGGATCAAAGTTCGGGTCTGTTAGGATTTGATAACAGAATGCCATCATTTTTGGCAACACCTAAAGAAATAGAAGAATCCACTTTAGTCTACATGAGCTTTCACTGCTTTACTATCATATTAAAAATGATGTACAAATTTTCAAAAATAAAGACATTTTATTGTGTTCTATCAAGCAACTACAATTAAGAAAAAATATTTTTTCCCTTATGAAGACACAAAAATTTTTTAAAGTTACAGATTATAACTACTAACATAATTTTTCAATTACAAGGGGCATTCATTAGAATGTCAAATCAACACAGGTCACCTAAGTCGAAATATAAATTTTTCTTATTGATGTATGGAGAAAAGAAAAGAAACGTCGTCATATATTCTCTCAGACCCGACGACACCATCCTCTTCGTATTAGAAGCTTTTATAGATTCTAAAATCTAAAATTTTCAAATTTGGTACAATCGTTTTTATGTTAATGAATAATATCAAATTTGGACTGACTGGTGATAAGGTTTTGGTTCTTTATTTTGTCAGGTATATATTGTGACCAATATTCGATTCTTGTATAGTACTGACGAGAGTATGTGTTGTTATAAATAGTTTGAGATATCCAACAGGAAAATTTATTAGTATAATTTTGTTTGTTATGTCAGGGTGACTCCTATCCTTTTTACGAAATGGAGAGAGTCTTGTGTTATTTTTACATAAATGACGAATGACACACGGTCCGAGACAAGATTCGAGACCCCTATGTTTATAGTTTTTTTCCAAGAGTACAACGAATGTGTCATTCTCTTTCTTTGTTTGACTAATCTGTGTTTACGTGTGTTCTGTCATGTCGACTTTTGTGACATAGAGTCTCTCCAATTCATTAAACAGGTGTTAATGTGTCATTCGCTGATCCGGTCGTAAGTGTAGGTCTGACAGAATTGTAGTTCCGGACTCGAGGAAGTCAGACAAAAAAATTTTATAAATAAATAAAGAGACCGACACGACCCGGAGTCGACACCGTGCACCCTAGTGACTAGAAACAACCCCGTACACCCTATGAGATTAATACCGTACATCCTAGATCAAAAGACTGGGTCCTAGTTTTGGTCCGGGGGACGTAACCCTCGTACTTCAGAGTCGGTGACCTCGTCGTCTAATTCAGGGAGAGGAAGTCAAAAATGGTTTGGATTTTTGTGGTAATAATTATAGTCAGTTATATGAATCTTCATAAAACAAGTATATTTATTGACGTGTACTGTTTTTATATTTTTCCTCTGATCATTGACAAAAGGGGTGATCGAAAGATTTTCATTTTATGTGTGTGATCGGTGACGCAAGATCAGGTGTCTTCCTTTGATAATTCCTTTTTTTCTGTGAATTGGATCAGAACTCAATAGGTATAAGAGAAAATTAGTTATTTTACATTGTGGGTCTCGAGAATTGATAATATAAAAGGTTTTGGACTCCATGAAAGAATAAATTATACTTCTCATTCATTTTATTGTCATCAAAAGTCTTTCGAGTTGTTTATGTGACGTGAATATTTTCAAGTGTTCTTGTCTTTTCGGTTTGTGATTTTTCTTACGGATAAATAAGACAGAAGAAAGACTGGCAAGTAATTCTGTGCTTTTTTTTTTTTTTTTTTTGCAATCAGCAAGAGGATTTATTAAACCGGCGCGCCGGGGTTCGATCTTCCTTGAAAAGAACGAACAATTCTGTGCTATTTAAAGCACTGTGCATGTGCTGAGTCACTTCAGTCGTGTCCAACGGTGCAGTGCTATGGACTGAAGCCCACCAGGCTCCTCTGTACAAGGGATTCACCAGGCAAGAATACTGGAGTGGGTCGCCATGCCCTCCCCCAGGGGATCGAACCGACATCTCTTAAGTCTCCTGCATTAGCAAGTAGGTTCTTTACCACTAGCGCCACCTGGGAAGCCCATTAAAGCATTAGGAAGGGGAATTAATAAATCCTGCATTATGCATCATGATTTTGAAAAGGAAATGATAGAATGGAAGGATAAACCAGTGGTAAATACTTTTGCATTTACTTTTCTCATACTTTTGCTTTTCCTGTCCTTTGTCTCCAAGGGAAAGAGGCACTTCCTCACTTACTGAATCAAGTAATACTAAACATAAAGCATTGTGAAAACAAAATGGACCAATAATCTGGCACCTATTCTAGTAGGCTTAATTCAGGTAACTAGAAACACATGTCCCAAGAAAAGGAAAGCACTGTGGTCACAGCCTCTTCAGCATGCCTTATCATTATTTATTTCAACATTTCACTGAATGCAGACTAGTGCCAAGAACTTACGAAGTACTGTAGGGGTGTAGAGGAATGGAGAATGCAAAATAAAGCAAGACAGACCACCAGGTGGTCAATACTGAAGTAAGATTGGCTGATTCTTTGCAAACAAAGATGGAGAAGCTCTATACAGTCAGCAAAAACAAGACTGGGAGCTGTCTGTGGCTCAGATCGTGAACTTCTTATTGCCAAATTCAGGTTTAAATGGAAGAAAATAGATAAAACTACTAGACCATTCAGGTATGACCTAAATCAAATTCTTACGATTATACAGTGGAAGTCACAAATAGATTCAAGGGATTAGATCTGATAGACAGAGTGCCTGAAGAACTACGGACAGAGGTTTGTGACATTGTACAGGAGGGAGTGATCAAGAATATCCTCAAGAAAAAGAAATGGAAAAGGCAAAATGGTTGTCTGAGGAGGCCTAACAAATAGCTGTGAAAAGAAGAAAGCTAAAGGCAAAGGAGAAAAGGAAAGATATATCCATTTGAATGCAGAGTTCCAAAGAACAGCAAGGAGAGATAAGAAAGCCTTCCTCAGCAATCAATGCAAAGAAATAAAGGAAAACAATAGAATGGGAAAGACTAAAGATCTCTTTAAGAAAATTAGAGGCACCAGGGGAACATTTCATGCAAAGACAGGCACAGTAAAGGACAGAAATGGTATGGACCTAACAGAAGCAGAAGGTATTAAGAGGTGGCAAGAAACACAGGAAAACTATACAAAAAAGATCTTCATGACCCAGATCATCATGATGGTGTGATCATTCACCTAGAGCCAAACATCCTGGAATATGTAGTCAAATGGGCCTTAGGAAGCATCACTACAAAGCGAGTGGAGGTAATGGAATTCCAGTTGAGCTATTTCAAATCCTGAAAGATGACGCTAAGAAAGTGCTGCACTCAATATGTCAGCAAATCTGGAAAACAGCAGTGACCACAGGACTGGAAAAGGTCGATTTTCATTTCAATCCCAAAGAAAGGCAATGTCAAAGAATGTCCAAACTACTGCACAATTGCACTCATTCACATGCTAGCAAAGTAATGCTCAAAATTCTCCAAGTGAGGCTTCAGCAGTATGTGAACCAAGAACTTCCAGATGGTCAAGCTGGATTTAGAAAAGACAGAGGAACTAGAGATCAAATTGCCAACATCCACTGGATCATCTTAAAAGCAAGAGAGTTCCAGAAAAGCATCTACTTCTGCTTTATTGATTATGCCAAAACCTTTGCCTGTGTAGATCACAACAAACTGGAAAATTCTGCAAGAGATGGGAATACCAGACCACCTTACTGCCCCCTGAGAAATATGTATGCAGGTAGAAGCAACAGTTAGAAGCAGACATGGAGCAACAGACTGGTTCCAAATTGGGAAGGGAGTACATCAAGACTATATATTGTCAACCTGCTTATTTAACTTATATTCAGAGTACATCACGCAGAATGCCAGGCTGGATGAAGCACAATCTGGAATCAAGACTGCCGGGAGAAATATCAATAACCTCCAATACATAGATGACATCACCCTTATGGCAGAAAGGGAAGAAAAACTAAACAGCCTCTTGATGAAAGTGAAGGAAATGAGTGAAAAAGCTGGCTTAAAACTCAGCATTCAGAAAATAAGATCATGGCATCCTGTCCCATCACTTCATGGCAAATAGAGTGGAGAAACACGAAAACAGCACTAGACTTTATTTTCTTGGGCTCCAAGATCACTGCAGATGGTAACTGCAGCCATGAAATTAAAAGGCGCTTGCTCCTTGGAAGAAATGTTATGACGAACCTAGACAGCATATCAAAAAGCAGAGACATTACTCTGCCAACAGTGGTCCATCTAGTCAAAGCCATNACTAGACTTTATTTTCTTGGGCTCCAAGATCACTGCAGATGGTAACTGCAGCCATGAAATTAAAAGGCGCTTGCTCCTTGGAAGAAATGTTATGACGAACCTAGACAGCATATCAAAAAGCAGAGACATTACTCTGCCAACAGTGGTCCATCTAGTCAAAGCCATGGTTCTTCCAGTAGTCATGTAAGGATGTGAGTTGGACCATAAGAAAGCTGAGCACTGAAGAACTGATGCCTCGGAACAGTGGTGTTGGAGAAGACTCTTGAGAGTCCCTTCAACTGCAAGATCAAACCAGTCAATCCTAGGGGAAGTCAGTCCTGCGTATTCACTGGAAGGACTGATGCTGAAGCTGAAATTGCAATATTTTGGCCACCTGATGCAAAGAAATGACTCTCTGGAAAAGACCCTGATCCTAAGAAAGATTGAAGGCAGGAGAAGGGGATGGCAGATGAGATGGTTGGATGGCATCACCAACTCAATGGACATGAGTCTGGGTAAACCCTGGGAGTCAGTGATGGACAGGGAGGCCTGGCGTGCTGCAATTCATGGGGTCACAAAGAGTTGGACACAACTGAGCAGCTGAACTGGACTGAAGTGAACATAGTCCCTGCCCCCAGATAGCTTCTTCACTGTGGGAGAAACAGTGGTACACAAGTAATATCTTCCTATACTAACTGCCTGAGTACTCATGAAGTGATTACTTCATACTGGGAATAAAGAGGAATGAATCTGGGCAACCTACAGAGTTCAACAGCCTCCAAGAAGATGCAAGGCTAAAAGGACCCACAGAGAACAGGGCCACACACTGAGTAATTTCATTCCCCTGAGGAATATTCAGTCCCTAGGATAAGGACACAAACTATATTGCGGCATTCCTAAAATATGCATAAATGCAAAGGATCTCCCACACCAAGAAGAAACCCAAATGTGTAGCCCAAAAGTCATAGAAAGAAATGGACTCTGCAGATCAGCATCACAATAGAAAGAGTTGTATAGAGATGATACTGCTTCAGCATCCTTGAGAGGGTTAGATAAATAAAGTAGCTTCTCATCTCAAGACCACTGGCTCAGCAGAACATCAAACTTTCACGAGTTTTGGAGTTTATCATGCAAAGCAGAACTCTGGGAATTTCACAAAGTAATAAATCTACTTAAAAGTATAAATTTAGTTATACTACTTCATATAACCAGGAACTGATGAGGAATAAAATAATCTCAATTACCAAATTTCATCCTTATATACTCATATGGATCTTCCTGCCACAGTTCTTCATCCTCATCTTTATAGCACATCACAGAAAAAATCACATCTTCAGAGATATTCTAAGAGAAAAACCAAACCAATAAATGGATATAGAGTATTCACATTTGGGAAATATTAATAATGAAAGGCTTTAGGAAGTCAGTTTTCCAAACTGTCATATTAATGTTTCTAACAGATCTTTAAGATCTGTAATAAGATAACACTAAACAAAATCTATCCTAGACACCAAAGATAAAAGAATTTGCTTTACTTTTCAGCTACCATCTTAGAGATTACAGAATTAAAGAATGCATACTTTGAGAGAAAAAATATAGTTCCTAACATCTTCAAATTACCCAGTTATCTGTATGTAAACATTACTTTATTTATCAATGGTCCATAACTTTTCATTGAACTTTTCATTAATTTGTTCCTTATCAATGCTGAATTAATCAATGCTTAACAATGCTGAATTCTACCTTTAAGTAAAATTGATACAAACAGAAAACTTTAACTTTTGCTGTAGAATTTAACAACCTAAAAAAAGAAATAAAAACCTACAAAAGAAAACAGTCATGTATCAGGCTGCATTTCCTACAAAAGAACACTACCTTAACTACAGCCCTGGCGGCTGTTTTCAAAATGCTATTATACAAAATACCTCATTTGATCCTAGCAACTTGCAGGTAAGGAGGGGAGAAAAATACTGACATATCAGAGGAAAAACAGAGGCTAAATGAGATTCCAACCAAGATCAACTCATTTAACCTGAAGGCTTCATTCTTCTCAAATATTTAAGCTTTTAAACTCTTTATATGAAACATAAGATACTCTTCTGAAATTATTAATGAAAAGAAAAATATGTTAATATAAAATATTGGATTAGTTAACACTGACCTTGTCTAGAAAATTTTTAACCAGAGGATAATTTCAGAGACCTGCTCACTGACACTAACCTGTATGTGCGGCTTCATCTGCTTCCAGGTCACAGAATGAACAACTCCTTGGTTGAGATAGTTAAAAGCTTGCTGAAGAACACGGGGAGCTACATACTCTTTCTGCCTATACTGGTCTAAAATTTTTAGTAGTACCTACAGGAAAATAGGAAGAGAAAAAATAGGAAAACAAATAATTTTAAAGTTAACAGGAGGGGCATTTTAGGCATGACATAAAATCAAGTCAGAGGTTACAGAGATTAAAAAAAAAAACTAACAGATTTTTAGAGAAATAAATATTTTGTGAGAAAGCACATGAGCTTCGATAGGTCCTTGTTATACTGAACTGAAAGGTATCTCACTGCGATTTTCTGCCATTTACCCTACTTTTAACCTGTGGAAGTATTCAAAATAAGCCTATATTCTATTCCACATACTAGCTCTTCAAATAAATTAAAACTACTGTAAAATAATAGACTTGACTAAATGAACACTGAAAACACTATATCCATATAGTGAGAGACACCATAAACAGATTTTTAATATTTGATATAGGCGCATTTCAACTGGAAGAGAAACAAGGTCATTAAAAAAAAAACAGTACTTGGATAGTTGACTAGGTAGCTCCTAAAAAATTAATGTAGCTCCCTAACTAAACTTCACACCAAAATAAATTCCAGATGGGGAAAATATTTCAACAGCAACAAACAAATGAAACCATAGAATAACTAAAAGAGTGTGAAAAATTTTTATTTTATAATCTCAGACCATGGAAAGTCTTTGTAGAAATAACACAAAACTGAGTTTGTTTTTTTTTAAAGACTGTTTCTAAGGAAGGAACCATGCCCAAAGCCACTACAGTGGCCCATGCAGGAGGCTGCACTGCCACACAGCCCAAGTGTGCCGGCTCCTGACCTCCAGTCCCTCGCTACAAGGAGCAGCGAAGGACTCTCAACTGACGCATAAACTTAAAAGTGTTCTTTTAAAACACGTGCAAAATTTATCGACTCAGAACATGAATTCAGTTTAAGTCACATAAAACTCAGGCTTATAAAATTTGCCAGAAGTCTTATCACCAAGAAACTCTTTCTGGAATTCAGACTAAAAAGGGACGCTACTGAACACAGTTCTCCCTCATATAGCTGTGGTTCACGCGAAGCGCGGGTGGTAGTAGATGAGCCACAACACTAACGAAAGGAACAGCTTTTGATTTAAAAAAAAAATTTTTTTAAATATCAGGAATATATACCTTAAATAACCTAGGTTCAGTTTATGGCATGGATGCAGTTCAGTTTAGTTGTTCAGTCATGAGCGCCATTTTGTGAACGGCTTCCAGGGCATGGATGCAACAGCATGAAATTTAAATGTGTGTGTATTTACACATGCTTATGTGACACTGGAAAACCTCTACTGAACACAATATTAGAAGGCATCAATTTTAGGATGCTTACTGGGGCTTTAATAGCAGTGGAAAGAGCAGAGAGAGAGCTGACCAGTTCCCTGATTATCCTGGTATCCACAACGAAGTATATATTTCAGTTCAGTTCAGTCACTCAGTCATGTCTGACTCCTTGCAAACCCATGGACTGCAGCACGCCAGACTTCCCTGTCCATCACCAACTTCCAGAGCTTGCTCAAACTCATGTCTATTGAGTTGGTGATGCCATCCAACCATCTCATCCTCTGTCGTCCCCTTCTCCCACCTTTAATCTTTCCCAGCACCAGGGTCTTTCCCAAGAAGTCAGTTCTTCCCATCAGGCGGCCAAAGTACTGGAGTTTCAGCTTCAGCATCAGTCCTTCCAATGAATATTCAGGACTGATTTCCTTTAGGATTGACTGGCTGGATCTCCTTGCAGTCGAAGGGACTCTCAAGAGTCTTCTCCAACACCACAGTTCAAAAGCATCAATTCTTCAGTGCTCAGCTTTCTTATGGTCCAACTCTCACATCCTTACATGACTACTGGAAAAACCATAGCTTTGACTAGATGGATCATTGTTGGCAAAGTAATTTCTCTGCTTTTTGATATGCTGTCTAGGTTCATCACAGCTTTTCTTCCAAGGAGCAAGTGTCTTTTAATTACATGGCTTGCAGTCACCATCTGCAGTGATTTTGGACCCTAAGAAAATAAAGTCTGGTGCTGTTTCCATCTTTCCCCACTCTATTTGCCATGAAGTGATGGGACAGAATGCCATGATCTTCATTTTTTGACCCTTGAGTTTTAAGCCAGCTTTTTCACTCTCTCCTTCACTTTCATCAAGAGGCTCTTTAGTTCTTCTTAACTTTCTGCCATAAGCGTGGTGTCATCTGTGTTTCTGAGGTTATTGATATTTCTCCCAGCAATCTTGTTTCCAGCTTGTGCTTCATCCTGCCCAGCATTTCACATGATGTACTCTACATATAAGTTAAATAAGCAGTTGACAACATACAGCCTTGACGCATTCCTTTCCCAACTGGGAACCAGTCCATTGTTCCATGTACGGTTCTAACTGTTGCTTCTTTATCTGCATACAGGTTTCTCAGGGGGCAGGTAAGGTGGTGTGATATTCCCATCTCTTGAAGAGTTTTCCAGTTTGTTGTGATCCACACAATCAAAGACTTTGGCATAGTCAATAAAGCAGATGTTTTTCTGGAACTCTCTTGCTTTTTAGATGATCCAAGAGATATTGGAAATTTGATCTCTGGTTCCTCTGCCTTTTCTAAATCCAGCTTGAACATCTGGAAGTTCTTGGTTCACGTACTGCT
Organism: Oreotragus oreotragus; assembly: GCA_006410675.1. Lineage (NCBI taxonomy): Eukaryota > Metazoa > Chordata > Mammalia > Artiodactyla > Bovidae > Oreotragus > Oreotragus oreotragus. The sequence goes on along the minus strand of SJYX01024724.1, from coordinate 1,135,684 downwards.
GAAGCTTCACTTGGAGAATTTTGAGCATTACTTTGCTAGCATGCAAAATGAGTGCAGTTGTCCAGTACTCTGAACACTCTTTGGCACTATCTTACTTTGGGATTGGAATGAAAACTGACCTGTTCCTGTCCTGTGGCCACTGCTGTGTTTTCCAAATTTCCTGACATATTGAGTGCAGCACTTTTAACAGCATCATCTTTTAGGATTTGAAATACAAACCGTCTAACGGGCCTTAAGGCAGAAAGTGAAGAGGAACTAAAGAGTCTCTTGAGGAGGGTGAAGGAGGAGAGTGAAAAATCTGGCTTAAAACTCAAGCTTCAAAAAACTAACATCATGATATCCAGTCCCACCACTTCATGAAACAGATGGGGAAACAATGAAAACAGTGACAGACTGGATTAATCTTGGGCTCCAAAATCACTGCAGATGGTGACTGCAGACATGATATTAAAAGACACTTGCTTCTTGGAAGGACTTCCCAGGTGGCTCAAGTGGTAAAGAACCCGCTTGCCAATGCAGAAGACACAAAAGATGCGGGTTCAATCCCTGTATTGGGAAGATCACCTGGAGCAGGGCTTGGTAGCTCACTCCAGTTTTCTTGCCTGGAAAATCCCTTGGACAGAGGAGCCTGCTGGATTATGGCCCATAGGGTCACAAAGAGTCAGACATGACTGAAGCAACTTAGCACGCATGCACACTCCTTGGAAGAAAAGCTATGACAAACCTAGACAGCATATTGAAAAGCAGAGACATTGCTTTCCCAACAAAGGTCCCATCTAGTCAAAGCTATGGCTTTTCCAGTAGTCATATAAGGATGTGAGAGTTGGACCATAAAGAAAGCTGAGCACTAAAGAACTGATGCTTTTAAACTGTGTTGTCAGAGAAGACTCTAGAGAGTCCCTTGGACAGCAAGGAGATCAAACCAGTCAATCCTAGAGGAAATCAGTCCTGAATATTCATTGGAAGGACNGTCAAAGCTATGGCTTTTCCAGTAGTCATATAAGGATGTGAGAGTTGGACCATAAAGAAAGCTGAGCACTAAAGAACTGATGCTTTTAAACTGTGTTGTCAGAGAAGACTCTAGAGAGTCCCTTGGACAGCAAGGAGATCAAACCAGTCAATCCTAGAGGAAATCAGTCCTGAATATTCATTGGAAGGACCAATGTTGAAGCTCAAACTCCAATACTTTGGCCACCTGATGTGAAGAACTGAGTCAATGGAAAAGACCCTGATGCTGGGAAACATTGAAGGTGAGAGGAGAAGGGGATGATAGAGGATGAGATGGTTGGATGGCATCACTGACTCCATGGACATGGAATCTGAACAAGCTCCAGGAGTTAGTGATAGAGAGGGAGGCCTGGCATGCTCCAGACTGTGAGGTCACAAAGAGTTGGACACAACTGAGGTACTGAACTGAACTTAATGGGCCAATAAAATAATTTGTGAGAAAATTATAGCCATAGCTTTCCTGAAACACTGCAAGGTAATTTTTAGAAATGATAATCCATAAAAGGAATTACTCCATCTAAGATGCCAGGTTTTAACTATTTACCTTTCTATCACTGACAATAAAGAAGACTAATATGCAGAGATTGACAAAAAGCTAGAAACACTTTCTTTATCCTTAAAGCCTTTAACTATGTCTGATTAATCTGTTTCCTTAACACAGCCCTGATATAGCCAATGCTCAATCATTATTAAATTTCATGTGTTGAAATAGAAACAAAAATTTCATAATTCAAATGTTAATACAGATAATCCAGTCTTCATGTCCATCTATCCTTTGTAGTTTGCAAACGTTAACATCAACTTGGAGTATTTCTTAAGAGTTCCTAATTTTCACTATATAGAAAAGTTCCCAAACTTCCACAAAAATGTGTAAGCTCTCAGCTGAAAGTCAACTTCTGAGTTCAACTCCTCTTGAAATAGATCAATTCCTATTACCTAAATTTTCTGATATAAAAACTTAAAACAAAGATGTGCAGGCTTCAAGAAATAGCGGGTAAGAAACTGATATGAGATCAGAAAGTTAACTGAAGAACATGATCTAATACTAGTGCATGCTGTACAAGTATCAATCAACATATTTGAAAGGGCTGAGTCCAGCATCAAGGAGGGGTATTCTTTTTTTTGTTTGTTTGTTTGGGAGGGGAATTCTTGCAGTAGCTACCCTAGTACATTTGCTTCTAAAACTGACAGCATTGCATTAGATTCCCAGAGCTGCCATTTCATCCTTAAAAATAGGTAATGTATTAAATGTATTAATTAATATTTTATAATCTACTTTTAAATGATAGAAGTGACTTTAACTACTTTCGGCAGTAATCATCCTTTTATTTTAAAAATGTTAAGTTTATTACCTGTTGAATTCCCACTGCATAAGTTTTCAAAAAGAATTCAGAAAATTCAAAGTATTCTTTTGTGACATTTCCTGGGCTTCCATATCTTGAAACACAAAGAGAAAATGTTTAAATATTGAGAATTTTGTAAACAAAACATACTCATTAGTTTAAATACTTTTTGATAGATACATTCTATTGGGGCAGAAAACTATCACTTTCCCTTTTACTTAAAAGCCCCAAAATGAAATTATAACAAGCAGCACTTAGACTCCAGGCCATACTTAAAATTTCAGACAGAAATATCATCTCTCCATCCTTTTTTACAGAGACTAGAAAGACCCAGCGAAGACCGTTCAACTCATTATGATCTCAAAGCCTATGATCACAGTGAAGCCTGCTTTAAAACAAGCACAGGACAACTTTTTGCCCTCTAAAGAAAAATAATCAAATACCACACAGCATCAAGGAGACCTATTCAATTTTATTATATCCAATACTGAGATACCAACCACAGATGGTAAATCTAATAACCAGAATTACCGTTCAAAGAGTCGAGCTACAATGTGTAGTGCCCACTTCTTACACTTCCACCAGACTAGTTCTGGTCTATCATCCTCATCAATCTGCAGAGTCTCCTAGGAGGACAAAACACCCAGATAAAACTCCTACAATGAAAGGGCTTATGTGACTAACAAAGGCAGAATAAATGTTGATATAAATTAAGCAATATTAAATATGAATTCAGATGCCATACAAATGCAAGTTCTTACTTTACAGATTGCTAGGTAGGAATTAAACAAGCAAAACTTCAACTAACTAGTGCTACTGTTCACATTTATCTCCTATCTTTAAAAGGCCCAAATAAGTAGAAAACAAAATACAAAACATCACATCCCTCAAGGAAACTCTCTGGGATACCAAAAAGTTCTATATCTTGATCTGGGAGACAGTAACACAAGTGTCAGTCTGTCAAAATTCACTGAACTGTTCATTAATTTCTGTGCATTAATGTGTATAAACTAAACCTCAACATAATTTGTCCCAAGATATAGGCAAAGGAAGAAATATTGAGACATCTGGAGACAAACTCAAAATTTTAAATATTTTATAATTTTTATAATTTTATATTTTTAATATATTTTATATTTAATATAATGTTTAATATATTTACTATAATTTTATATATACTTTTAAAATTTTAATATATTTTAAGTTAGTTAATCAGATTAGTTATCTGAGTTAATCTGATAGATGAAATATAGAATCACATTTATTACAGATAAAAATGAGACACCATCTTTCACCTATCAAACTGGCAAATTTAGAATTTAACAAAACAGTATCAGTCACTGTTTATTAACTTATAAGCCAATACACTGTTTCTAGAAAGCTATTTTCAAGATCTGTCAAAATAGAAAATTATAGCCATTACTTTCTACTAACTTTTAATAAACTATAATCTATAAAAATACTGAATCACTATGCCAAACACCTGAAACTAATATAAGATTGTGAATCAACTCTACTTCAATTAATTAATTTACTAATTAGCTAAAGATCTGTCAAAGCCTTAACACAGCAAGGAGGTTATCCAGACAAAATAATCATGTATGTGCATAGAAATCTAACTAAAACCTTATAGTTAAACCTATAACAAGCTAAATATCTAGCAAATGAAGCATTAAGCAAAAATGTACCATACAAGACACCAAAAGAGATACAGATGTGTAGAGCGGACATATGGACTCTGAGGGAGAAGGAGAGGGAGAGGGAGAGGGTGGGATGATTTGGGAGAATAGCATTGAAATATGTATACTATCATGTAAGAAATGAATTGCCAGTCTATGTTCAATGCAGGATGCAGGATGCTTGGGGCTGGTGTATGGGGATGATCTGGAG
>SJYX01024724.1:1032736-1120900 GCA_006410675.1 Oreotragus oreotragus | reverse complement strand
TCTATATATATATATATATATATATATATATATATAAAAGCAAAGAATTACAAATACAAAAACAAATAATTAAAACTGTATTGAGTGACCACCTTCATTACTTTGTATCTCTTTTAAAAAACAAACTTGAGGCTGATGATTAAACTAATCTCCCCCATCCACATAGTCTGTGCTTCCCACAAAGCACACAGATATAGTATAATGTACCTCACTAAATCTGGAGACCGAATTATTCCTTCCACAATATTATCACGTATTTGCTGGCGATCGTTTTCATGAATGTTGAATGGAAATATTGCTTCTCCAGGCGGAGGTTCTCGGTCCGGCCAGTACTGTGTCACCATGTTCTTCAAGTAAATGGCAGCTAAATTAAAGGAATAATAAAAGCTAATGTAGCAGTATTGAAAAGATGGCTTTCATTTAGCCTTGCACAGCACGAAAGGCTAAACCCTTCAATGCTAAATATGACACCCAGCAAAAATGGAAAATCTTATAAATAGCCAAATGGAGAAGGGAAAATGAATAAGAATTTAAAGTTTCTCTTTAGCTAGTAAAGTAAATCTAAGCAGAAAACATCTCATTAAATAAAGCTCCAGAGTTTACATGACAGAAAAATGACCTCGGAACTCAAGTATGTACCTATATACTAAATACAAAATGGTCTAAATGCAACTCTACTAAAAAATTTTCAGATCATGAGCATCACACTGTTCATAATGTCCAATACTGAACTGGCAACAGGTGAAACTCTACAGCCCTTCACATAGATTGCCTTTTCTGTCTTTCTTTCACTGGGTATTATTATCCCACACTACCATTTTGAAATCTGTATGCTTTTTATAGTATTGCGAATTATTATCTAACCCTTCGGAAATATTTGCCACTTGCAAATATAACAATAGAGAAAAGAACATTAGCTTTCAAATATTTTTGGAAAATCTCGGGAAATCTCTTATCTGTTTATTTCTATCAAAGTACAATCATCAATGATTTGGTTCCTATTTTTTTTTAATTACCTTCAACATTTAACAGGGAGAAGGCAATGGCAACCTACTCCGGTACTCTTGCCTGGAAAATTCCATGGACGGAAGAGCCTGGTAGGCTGTGGTTCATGGGGTCGCTAAGAGTCGGACAGGACTGAGCGTCTTCACTTTCACTTTTCACTTTCATGCATTAGAGAAGGACATGACAACCCACTCCAGTGTTCTTGCCTGGAGAATCCCAGGGACGAGGGAGCCTGGTGGGCTGCTGTCTATGGGGTCGCACAGAGTCGGACACAACTGAAGCAACTTAGCTGCAGCAGCAGTAACATTTAACAAAGGACTTCTGAAAGAAGCTAATATACTGCTACAGAGTTCTGACAGAGAATGCAAAGCTTTCTCACCAACCCAGCTGAGCACTGGGAGTACATATGTTTTTATAATGTCATATTCTTACCTATACATAAAATATAAAAATAGAGAGAGATGACCTGCAAAGCATTATAACTGTCTTCCCTTAAGTTTCTCCTCTCCCTTCTTCCCCACTCCTCCCTTCATCTCAATTTTAACATAAGCTAAACTGGCTCATAAAAGCATTATACCACAAAGACTAAACCAAAACATGTTCTACATTGGCTGTAATACAACAGAAATCCAGTGAAATTATAAATCTGAGATCCTATAAGCTCCTCTTTCATTAGTTTTGATTCAAAAGGTCTGAAAAAGACAATTTCACCTAAGACTTTCATTTCTAGAATAAAAACAAAAATTATTTGAGACAGTGAAAGAAAGAGGGAAAGGGAGAAAGCGGGGGTGGGNAGGTGGGAGGGGGGTTCATGTTTGGGAGTTCGTGTAAAAAAATAAATAAATACAAAAAAAAAAAAAGAAATATCACAATGCCATTTTAATCCCTACAGAACTAGTCTTGAAAATAAAAAGCAACTTTCAGACAGCAAAGATACAGACATGGTAAAATCATGGACCTATTCATAATTTATTCATTAAATGCTATTAATTTTATAACTAAAAATATTTTTATTCTGGGACACCACAAGAGATGGACTATATAAAAGACACTGACAAACTGTATAGGTTGCAAGAAACATGCAGTTAGTTAAAATAAAACTGAACTTAATGTAATAATTTGAAAATAGAATATTAATTATGCTTATAATCATGGATTACTAAAGATAACAAAGGGAAAATACCAAAAATAACTGAAACTCTACCAATAATCTAAAAATATCCCTTTAATCATTTAATTCAAATGTCTATCTAACCATATGCCAGAGCTAAGTAAAAACAAATATCTTAATTCATTCATAAAGAAATTAAGTATTAAAATTTGTTTTTCTGCAAAAATAACTTCAGCATCTTAAGTTTGAAATTAACTTTAAAACATACACGCATTTCTCCCCTTTTGAAACACAATGAATCATCAGGTACACTCTATGTTCTGGACCCAGAGCCACCACCACCACACAGATCAACTGTGTTCTATAATATCAAAGTGGAAAGGATGCAATCAAACTTAGTGAAGTGGAATGCTATGCTTTTTGAGTCGATATTTCTAAGTTTTTCTATTTTTCATAGTAATTTGGTAGCCCTTCTCCCCTTCTCTCTCTTGTTATTAATCTGTTAAAGGCTAAGAAATAAGGTAATGAAGTGTGTAAATTATATCTAAAACAAGATTAAATAGATTCTGAGTAAGAGCCATAAAGTTTCGTACAAATAAGACACATGAATTTTAACAAAAGAGAATCTTGAAGTGCTTCTGGACTAATCAAGCAACTTCCTGTTAATTTCTAGGTTCTGTAATCTGAAACACTGAAGTTACCACCTTGATAATGCTACTAAGCTTACCAATCAAAAGGGAAACAGTGGAGCAAACATCCAAATTTATCTTGTTTAGCTTGCCAATATCAAAATATTACATTTATTTCCTATTTCTTACCAGTAAAGTAATAAAGGACCCTCATTAACAAGCTTTATTGATAATAGCAAGAATATTAATTGCCCACAAGCAAAAAAAATCCAAAACTGAATATTTCCCAGAACCATGTCTTTCCACTTAATATTATAGCATAACTTTTACGAACAGGCTGATTTTTTTAAATCAAAGATCACAACATTTTGTTTTAAATGTCATGCTAAAATGATAAATTGTCTGAGGGTCACCATGATTCTTGGGGTACCTTTGTATTCTAATAATAGGTCAAACAGAAGAGAAAATTTATAAATGGCACTTAAATTTAGGATAGTTATAATGTAGATTTCTACACAGTATATACACAGACTGTATAATAAAATGGATGCTCTAAAGTAAAAAGTTGTCCTAATGAATTAGGACATGATCAACAACCAAGAGAAACTCTGTCCTGTGGCTAACATTTAAAATCTACAAAAATTATAAATAAAAATTGCTTTTAAATGCTATTTACATTTTATATTAAAACTTAATTAAGTTATTAAGATTCAAAGTTGNTTCTACACAGTATATACACAGACTGTATAATAAAATGGATGCTCTAAAGTAAAAAGTTGTCCTAATGAATTAGGACATGATCAACAACCAAGAGAAACTCTGTCCTGTGGCTAACATTTAAAATCTACAAAAATTATAAATAAAAATTGCTTTTAAATGCTATTTACATTTTATATTAAAACTTAATTAAGTTATTAAGATTCAAAGTTGTATAGAACTAGTGAGGATATGGGAAACCCAGCATTCTAATGCACCGTTGATAGAAAAAGTAAGCAAATGTAACTTTGTGATAAGATTTAAAATTGTAAAAGTTAATATTGTTAATATCATTAACCTAGCATTTCCATTTGTTTCATCCTATGAAAATATCTCCACTAGTATCCAGAGATATGTGTCCAAAGATGTTCATTTTAGCGTTGCCTCTAACAAAAACAATAAAAAGGGGCAATAAGGGACATGCCCACCAGTATCAGATGACTTAAATATAATACAGTAGTTCTAATTCAAAGAAATACAGAAAGAGAGGATGGGACAAACTGAGAGTAGCACTGAAATATATACATTACCATGTATAAAGCAGATAGCTAGTGGGAAGTTGCAGTAAAACACAGGAAGCTCAGCCTAGTGCTCTGTAGAAGGGTGCACCATAGAAGGGTCGGATGGTAAAGGGGTGGGAAGGAGGTTCAAGAGAATATATGTATTCTTACAGGTGACTTGTGTTATTGTACAGCAGAAACCAACACAACATTGTAAAGCAATTATTGTCCAAACAAAAATAAATGTTTTTTTAAAAAAGAATATATAGAGGAATGGGAGTATGGAAATCTCAGAAATATACTTTCTCTTTTAAAAAAAGAAATACTAAATAATTGTTACAAAGAATGAAGTATATGTATGTGCACTGACATGGAATGATCTCCCGAGGGTACATGGTTAAATGAAAAAAAAAGGAAATTACAAAATAGCATGTGTAGTACAAACAGATTTTTTTTACTTTTTAAAATCAGCATATCTACAGAAAAAGAAAAAGAATTAGAGAACCATGCACCAAAGTTGACAGTAGCTATCTCTCGGGGTAGGTTCAAGACCAATCTAATAATATAAATTCTGTTTTTTTTGAAACAGTTGTATGTCATATAAATAAGACTTATTAATTTAATAAACTGCTTTAAGATCCTTAAAAATACTATTTCTATTGCAAAGCTTCATAGCAAATTCACAATGGCCCCATAAACACTTAGGTTATTAAAGTAAGTTCCATTTAGCAAAATGTGGTTTCAAAACAGCCCTATTTTATAAAACAAACATTAAACTGAGAATTGTGATTTAAAAAAACTTACACTGAAGTCTCATAAACTTTATTAAAGTAAAAATAATTCCAGCATGAATGTTTTTCTGTAGTTTTTTCATAAGAAACTTATCTTTTCCGTAAGATAATTTAACCACAAAGGGATCGTTTAAGAAATCATACATATTTTTCCAAAATTTAATGATTCCCTACTTTATTCTGTTATGTTCAAGTAAAACTACTTTTATCAGCATGTAGAGTATAATTCCATTTCTATAAAACTGTTCATCTATCCTTCTATCTGAACACATGCACAGAGTAATGGACACCTAATGTTAATGATGGGTCATTTCTGAGTAATGAATGTAGGGTAATTTTTTTACTTTTTTCTGTTTCTATATTGCCAAATGTATTTATGAGTGTATGTCACATAATTTTTTAAAAGTCTCTTCAATCATATAAATTAGCTACTGCCATTTTATCCCCTTCACTTGAAATTATTTTCTTTCCAGGACTCTTCATGCTCCATTTTTAACCTTCTGTTTTCTAATGACCAGTTCATTTAAAAAAGGAAGAAGAATAATTTTTAAAAAATCAAGGAACTACCCTAAGATCCACAGACCCAAAAGCAAGGTTCACATTTATAACAAAAGTTCTGCTTCCCATCATGCGGTGAGGAACACCTGTGCAAACCTTCTCCCTCCATGATCTGACACATGGAATGGAACCAAATTCATATACACAAATTCATGATGTTAATCTACGGGTCTAAACGCAAAGCCACCAGGAATCATTAAAAATTAGGGAGATAAAGCTATTAAAACTGAATAAGCTAAGAGGAAAAATGCCAAAGTTATAGAGAAAAGGAACTGTATTAATAGCTAGAAGGGAGAAGAGGACAGAAAAAGCTATGGGAGATTTAAGAGCTCCATATGAACCTCTAAATTTCCAGGGAAAAAGAGAGTCAGTTTTCAAGCCATGAGAAATACCTCATGTATGTTTCCTATGTTTTCAAAGAAAGCAGATATTTAGAAATGAAATAAAACTCTAGTTCTAGTTTTACCCATAAATAATCTTAGAAAGGACTGAAAAAACCAACTCACCTGCCTGGCGCACTGGGAATTCCACATGCTCAGACACTATAATCCGAAGTAGACTGGGGGCAAAATTGATAATCTTGTAAGACTGAAATTACAAAAAGATATTTTATTAAAAATAGGGCAATACAAGTGAGTAACTGTCAGCACCTATTCCTGAATACATTCCTGTCTAAACAAAAGAAAAACTTTTAAAGGAAAAGAAACTCTCCAAAGCAAAATAAAGATTACTAAAATACAAAAAAATTTACTTAGAATAAATAGATGAATAAAAGAGTAAGAACACTTTCATGTTTTTTTTAGATATATATTGTCAAAATGTTCTCCAGAAAGGGTGTAGCAATTTACGCTTCCCACAGATTATATGTGTGCCCATCTATCTAATATAGAGATTAGCACTATCATTCCTTCAAAATTTTTCATCCTTATTCATATTTTAAATTACACTTATTCTAGCTTGAATTTTTTCCTGTCGGTTGGCTATTTGTTTTCTTCCACAAATTCTTTATTCCCCTCACTCTTCTGTAAAAGGAATATTTGTTTTATTCTTAATAAATTCTAGGAGCTATTTTATGAATTTAAAACTTCAAATTTTTATTTGACTCATACATTGTGCTCAGTCGCTAAGACATGTCTGACTCTTTGCAACCCCATAGACTGTAGCCTGCCAGGCTCCTCTGTTAATGCAGTTTTCCAGGCGAGTGACTTATACAAGTGTTTCTTTCCAGCTTATTTGTGCTTCAATTTTGTTAGTACTTTTGATGAAAAGAAAACATGGGCTACAGAAAATGGAAGATCCAACAGAAAAAATGAACAATGGCTCTGCATAAGCCAGTCCAGATTGCAACGGTGTATGTACCTCAAGAGACAGGGTTGAGAGCTCTGTCACCAGTTGCCCTCTGCTGCCAGAGCATCTTTTAAACTTAGCAGTGCCCAAGTGAGCCTGCACTGATGAAGTGCCTAATGCCTGGGCCATTTCTCCCCATAGACATGATTTACTCTGACCTACTCCTGAGTTTGGCCATGGATGACTACAGATGCAAAAAAAGAGAGAGAGCAAGCAGCCTATTCCTTCTGATCATAGTCCCTCCAGATGAATAGTACCTGGACCACATTACAGGCCTGCTACATTCCCAGAGCTTACACTTGGCCATGCCTGCTGACATTCCCAGAAAAGACTCATAAATTCTCAGTGAGATTAAGCCAGACGATGTCACAAGGAGTCTGTTCTGCTTCCTTCCTCCCTAGAACCTGGATCTCTGGTGGCGCCCCTTTCGGTGCACCACTAGGTTTATGCACACTACTCCTTTTTTTAAATTTACCACCTTTACTATTATTTATAATAACATTCACTGAGATAAATGTTTAACAAGAAAATGGAGAAAACTGGCATCTTTAAAATATTGACTCTTTTCATATTCATTGGAAGGACTGAAGCTGAAGCTCCAATACTTTGGCCACCTGATGAGAAGAGCCTCAAGAGACTCACTGGAAAAGATTGAAGAAGGTAAAAGGAGAAGAGGGTGGCAGAGAATGAGATGGTCACATGGCATCACCGACTCAATGGACATGAATTTGGGCAACTCTGGGAGACGGTGAAGGACAGGAAGCCTGGCATGCTGCAGTCCTTGGGGTCACAAAGAGTCAGACACAACTTAGTGATTTCAATTACAGATAAAGAATTTACTTCATATACAAAAATTTAAGATTTTGCAGTTTAGAGAGGATGAAAGGAACTACAATTACAAGATAATTCAAAAATTTACTCTTGTTGTTCAGTCACTAAAATAAATGAGCTGGACCCTAATCCCTTGTGGTAGGTTACCCACTGGTTTATCCAACAAAGAAGGATGTTACAGTGGTGGTAAAGGATAAAGCATACAAAACGTGACATTAAAACCATATTTATTAAAAGGTTATGCGACATTATACTTTGGTTATACTTTACTTACAATTCATAAGAACACTTAGAGCCTATTACAATCCAAAGCATTATATTATACTAAATATAAATGCTAAATGAGTGACACAGCAATAAGCTGCTTTCAGAAGCTGCAGAGGTAGTTGTGGTCTTAATGAGCTGGGTGGCTATGGGGCAGGTTGGTATGGATTTGGACTGAAATATCAGGGCCTCCCAGGCAGCACTAGTGGTGAAGAACCGACCTGCCAATACAGGAGACCTAAGAGACACTGTTTTGTTCCCTGGGAAGATCCCCTGGAGGAGGGCAGGGCAACTCACTCCAGTATTCTTGCCTGGAGAATCCCATGGACAGCGGAGCCTGGTGGGCTACAGTCCATAGGGTGGCAAAGAGTTGGTCAGGACTGAGGCAACTAAGCATGCACACACCACGAAGAAAAGGGTATGGGGTCCTAAATATCTCTTGCAGTTCTGCAAGTTTTCCACCTTCCCTTTCCACTTCTATCAAGTCAGCTGCACTTAACATACTGATAACTCAGAAACAACACAAGCATAGGCTAACAGAGGCAGAGCAGTACAAGAGAGAAAAGATATGATCCCTGTCCACACTATCAAAATAACATCTGGCCACACTGTGAAGAGAAGGGGGTCATAAACAGGCCAACTCCCCTGTTCATACTAGCAGAATGCAAGTTCAGCTCTTCCTTTGTTCCTCCTAACCAACGCCTGGATTACTACTCTTCCAACTAAGCAACATGCAGTACTTTTACTCTGCAAAGCCTGGGACAGGTACTGACCTTAACTTTCCCCTATTCTGAGAGAGTCCTTTTCTCTTTGAAGCACTAATACACTCCCTTTAGGCATCAGTTGAACTCAACCATCTCTCCAGAGTCAGTCATTTTCACTCTCTCATCCTGGGTTCATACTTAACTCCACTCAGACTTCCCATTAAAACAACCCCTTTCAAAGATTCACAAGAGATATCTGCACTTCAAAGTCAATTCCATCCAGGGAAAACCTAGGACACACTTACTTAAGCCAGCCATTCTCACACTTTAGGAAGCACAGAATCACCCAGCTAGTTAATTAAAACACAACTGGGCCCCATCCCCAGAGGTTCTAATTCCTTAAGTCTAGAGTGAAGCCCCATAATTTGCATTTCCATCAAGTTCTCAAATGATGTTGACGTTGCTCATTCTGGGCAGCACTTTGAGAACCACTAATTCAGGTATTTTCCTTTACATTTTAAGGATTACTGCAACCTCAAACCTGTCACTCTATCCTAGGGGTAGACCTTAATTCGTACTTTGTAGTGATCAGCTTATGATTCATTCTTACAGTAGAGGAGGAAAATACAACCTAGAGTTTGGGATCATTAAATTTGCCAGGTGATATCGCTGGAACAAGGTCAAAGCTAGTTAGCAAGAATAAAGGGAAGGGGATAAAAGAAAGTCTCACACATTTTACTGTTTTTTAAAAAAACCTCTACACTCTTACTATTCGGCGTGGCTTTCGCAAAGCACCACCACCATAAAAACTGCCTATTCTTCCCAAAGCACTCTTTCGGCAGCATTTCCCCAGCGCTCCAACAAACTCTGCCACTCAGTGTAAACGGTCCTGCCAAACCTCACAGAAGCAGGCGAATGGACAGGGTTTCCCACAGCAACACCTAAAACGGTCTGGGTCTGCAGAAAAAAAGAACTCAGATTTTAATTTTAAGGGAATTTCCCCACCAATTCGGCGTACTTAAGGAAAAGAAATCACATCCCGAAAACACTAGCAAAGCTTGCTAAAGCTTCTTTCTGCGGACCAGGCGAGCTGAACAAACTGCACCGGGTAGAAAAACGGCAGGAAAAGATGCAAAGGTGGCCAACAGGTGCGTGAGCCGTTGAGAAAAGATCCGGGGAGTACGGTACCACCGGACCCGGGGGCGGGGGCGGGGACGGAACCGGCCGAGAGACACGCTGAGGTCCGCGGTCCGGGGGCCCGGGTCGGGGCCCGGGTGGGGGTGGAGAGCAGGGGCGCCGAAGAGGGAGAGCCCCGCGAGGCGGCGGAGGGCCCGCTCCTCACCTGGTTGAGTTCATTCTCGGCCGCAATCCGCAGCTTCGGGTCGATGGTGCCCTTCAGCGCCTGGATGATCCGGTTGAGGTCCATCTCCCCAGGTGGGGGCTCCGCGGCCCCCGGACCAGTAGGCCAGACTGCCGCTTTAGTTTTTCTTTTGACCCTCTCAGCCTCCTCCTCCGCGACCCGAGAACTACCTCACTCCTCACCCCCCGCCACCGTCGCCACCTGCAGCCACTTGCTGCGCCACTCTGACTCCGCGCCCCTTGTCCTCCCCTTCTACCCCCCACAACTCGCTCTCCATTCACCCTTTTACGACAGCCGGTGGGAGGCGGGAGAAGTAAGAAGAGGAAACGGCGCCTCCTTTACGGCGGCCTCTTCCCCCGGGCATGCTGCTATGGCCGCCCCCTCTAGCGGCCACCATGCTGCTGTACGGAAAGTGGTCTCGGCTTCTTTCCAGCAGGGAAACCGACTCACTAGCTCCAACAGGCGGTCGTCGTGCTGCCCTACGGAAAAGAACTTCCTGCCATTTCCCTTTGGGAGAACCAAGCTCGCAAGGTGTCTCTTTACAGTTGCTTCCAAATTAAGCATATATGGGTGGAATGGCACTTTTTATTCGTCTGAAAATTCTTTGGGTATTACAACTGAGATCATCTGCGTGCGTGCTAAGTCGCTTCAGTCGTGTCCGACTCTGTGCGACCCTATGGACTGTACCCACAAGGCTCCTCTGTCCACTGGGATTCTCCAGGCAAGAATACTGGCGTGGGTTGCCACGCCCTCCTCCAAGGGAATCTTCCCTACCCAGGAACCCTCATCTCCTATGTCTCCTACATTGGCAGGCGGGCTCTTTACCACTAGCGCAAAGCTGTCTCTGTGGGAGCCATCATTCGTTCATTCAGTTACTCACTCATATCCTGAATGTTTTTTAAACATGTATTTTTCAGCCAGAGTACCAAGATACTTAGGTACCACATTATAACAAAATTAATTCATTGCAGGTTACTATGAAGGAACTCACAGTGATAGAAGAGACAAATATAAACAAAAATATATAAAGTAACTGTTCCAGATCGGATAAACTATATGCCTAAAGTTGGTGAAAATTTTCCAAATCTTCTCAGAAAAGTAGTGAAAGGCAAGAAACAGCATGCTGTCTCCACCCACTATGGCCATATCTGGCCTCTAAATTTGAATGGCATAAAAATATTAAGGAGCTAGTTGTTCCTGAGGTTACTCTGAAAAAGTTTAATTGCACTTGTAAAGATGATTGTGGGCCAAATACATGTGAAGAGGTGTGATCTTTCCCAGAGCAGATAATTGAAACAGAATGTTAACTGGGTTCAGTCAAGAAGGTAGAAATTTTGTGGTAGAAAACTTAGCAGCCTGATTGCTCTCCCCTGTACAGGGGCTGTAGATGGGATCACGTCCTTCAGCTGCGTGCTAAAGTGCCTAATATGTCTCTGGTTGCGTCCAGTTTTGCCCATTCTCTGAATTTCCATAGAGTAGTGTTTCTTACAGATTAATACTGTCATGTTCCTTCCTTAATGATTTCTCATCAATATCAAGATAAAATACAAACTACAAACTCCTTACCAACTCAAGGTTTTATGAAACATAGTGCCTTTCATCTTCACACTATTTCCTTATCCTACTTTCTTGGACTTCATGAATCTAAAACTCCTTGACCTCTGGAATCTTAACTCCAATATCTTCTTTTCAGTTTAAGACCTTCTCTTCTGTCTCTGTCTCCCTTAATTACTTTACACCTATTTTCCAACTCAATCACTTTTCAATCCTTTCTCAAGTCTACCCTTGACCCAGTGTGAAAACTGATACCATTACAAATGCGTGTTCTTTCCTTAGGCCCCCAAATCCTGTTCCTTTCCTTTGCTCAGCATCACTTCAGCAACTGTTCCAACCCTCAAAACTTTTTTCAAATTCCCTCTCTTTCCACAGAGCCCTGCAAGGATGAACAAAATCACCAGGCTTAATTATTGAAACACAAACTAATCTGTTTACTCTGCTTTAAGCCTGTTTACCAGGCTTCCCTGGTAGCTCAAACAGTTAAGAGTCTGCCTGCAGTGCAGGAGACCCAGGTTCAGTCCCTGGGTGGGTAAGGTCCCCTGGAGAAGGAAATGGCAACCCACTCCAGTATTCTTGCCTAGAAAATGCCATGGATGGAGGAGCCTGGCGGGTACAGTCCATGGGGTCGCAAAGAGTCAGACATGACTGAGAAACTTCACTTTCACTTTACCCTGCTTTACGCCTCCTTGCCTCCAGTCTGAACCTAATCTCCCATTCCCCTGGGACCTTGCTCCACAAATCTCTATATTTTTCATTAAAATGAATTGAGTATTATTACACTTATGGTTGACAATTTGTGAAACATTTTCCCTCTATTTTCAACCTGTTTCTCTCCACTGATTCAACCTCAGCCTAAAAATATTTCCCCCAGTTAAAAATAGTCTTTTTGCAGTAATACTCTCTGTTGTTCATCCTTTTCCAAAGAATGGTATTCATTCCTTGTCTCTGCTTCTTTACTTTGCTTCAATCAGTTATTCCAAGGCTTCTGTCTTCATTTCTACCACTAAAACTGCCAACAAAAAATGAACATTAATCCCTTAGCTACTAAGGTATGTGCACTTGATATATGCAAGAGACAGTTTTAGTTCTCATCTTAAAACCTCTCACTGATATCCGACACTATACTGTATATATCACACACACACATATATACACATATATACATATATATACGGTATCTTTGTAAAACACAACTAAATGCTACTGAGGATACAGAGAAAATGGATCACTCATATATTGTTGGCTGGAGTTTAAAATTGTACAGCCTTTCTGGAAAACAGTGGTTAAGCAATCTGGCACATTTATACCATGGAATTCTACTGAGCAGTAGAAAGGAACAATACAGGCAACAACATACTCAATGAATCCTAGATGAGAATTATGCCAAGTGAAAAAAAGCCAATCCCAAAAGGTTACATACTATTTGATATTTATATATTTTTAAAATATCAGTTCAATTCAGTTTAGTTCTTCAGTAGTGCCCGACTCCTTGCAACCCCATGGACTACAGCACGTCAGGCTTTACTATCACCAACTCCCGGAGCTTGCTCAAACTCATGTCCGTCGAGTTGGTGATGCATCCAATCATCTCATCCTCTGTCGTCCCCTTCTCCCGCCTTCAATCTTTCCCAGCTTCAGGGTCTTTTCAAATGAGTCAGTTCTTCACATCAGGTGGCCCAAGTACTGGGTTTCAGCTTCAGCATGAGTCCTTCCAATGAACACCCAGGACTGATCTCCTTTAGGATGGACTGGTTGGATCTCCTTGCAGTCCAAGGGACTCTCAAGAGTCTTCTCCAACACCACAGTTCAAAAGCATCAATTCTTTGGTGCTCAGTGTTCTTTATACTCCAACTCTTACATCCATATATGACCACTGGAAAAACCATAGCTTTGACTGGATGGACTTTGGTTGGCAAAGTAATGTCTCTGCTTTTTAATATGCTATCTAGGTTGGTCATAGCTTTTCTTCCAAGGAGCAAGCATCTTTTAATTTCATGGCTGCAGTCACCATCTGCAGTGATTTTGGAGCCCAAGAAAAAGTCTGTCACTGTTTCCATTATTTGCCATAAAGTGATGGGACCAGATGCCATGATCTTAGTTTCCTGAATGTTGCGTTTTAAGCCAACTTTTTCACTCTCCTCTTTCACTATCATCAAGAGGCTCTTTAGTTCTTCTTCCCTTTCTGCCATAAGGGTGGTGTTCCCTGCATATCTGAGATTATTGATATTTCTCCCAGCAATCTTAATTCCAGCATGTGCTTCTTCCAGACTGGCATTTTGTATGATGTACTCTGAATAGAAGTTAAATAAGCAGGGTGACAATATACAGCCTTGACATACTCCTTTCCCTATTTGGAACCAGTCTGTTGTTCCACATCCAGTTCTAACTACTGCTTCTTGACCTACGTACAGATTTCTCAGGGGGCAGGTCAGGTGGTCTGGTATTCCCATCTCTTGAAGAATTTTCCACAGTTTGTCATGATCCACACAGTCAAAAGCTTTGGCATAGTCAATAAAGCAGAAGATGTTTTTCTGGAACTCTCCTGCTCTTTCAATGATCCAACAGATGCTGACAATTTGATCTCTGGTTCCTCTGTCTTTTCTAAATCCAGCTTGAACATCTGGAAGTTCATGAGTCAAGTACTGTTGAAGCCTGGCTTGGAGAATTTTGAGCATTTCTTTGCTAGCATATGAGATGAGTGCAATTGTGCAGTAGTTTGAGCATTCTTTGGCATTGCTTTTCTTTGGGATTGGAATGAAAGGGGACCTTTTCGACACCTGTGGCCATTGCTGAGTTTTCCAAATTTGCTGACACACTGAGTGCAACACTTTGGCAGCATCATCTATTAGGATTTGAAATAGCTCAACTGGAATTCCATCACCTCCACTAGCTTTGTTCGTAGTAATGCTTCCTACAGCCCACTTGACATCACATTCCAATATGTCTGGCTCTAAGTCGGTGATCACACCATCGTGGTGATCTGGATCATGAAGATCTTTTTTGTATAGTTCTTCTGTGTATTCTTGCCACATCTTAGTATCTTGTTTCTGTTAGGTCCATACCATTTCTGTTCTTTATTGTGCCCATCTCTGCATGAAATGCTGCTTTGTTATCTCTAATTTTCTTGAAGAGATCTTTAGTCTTTCCCATTGTTTTCTTCTATTTCTGAGGAAGGCTTTTTTAATCTCTCCTTACTGTTCTTTGGAACTCTGCATTCAAATAGGTATATCTTTCTTTTCTCCTTTGCCTTTAGCTTCTCTTCTTTTCTTAACTATTTGTAAGGCCGCCTCAGACAACCATTTTGCCTTTTTGAATTTCTTTCTCTTGGGGATGGTCCTGATTGCTGCCCATACATGTAACAAACCTCAGTCCATAGTTCAGACACTGTCTATCATGTCTAATCCCTTGAATTTATTTGCTATTTCCACTGTATAATCATAAGGGATATTTTTAGGTCATACCTGAGTGCTCTAGTGGTTTTCCCTACTGTCTTCAATTTAAGTCTGAATTTGGCAATAAGGAGTTCATGATCTGAGCCACAGTCAGCTCCTGATCTTGTTTTTGCTGACTGTATAGAGCTTCTCCATCTTTGGCTGCAAAGAATATAATCAATCTGATTTCAGTATTGACCATCAGGTGATGTCCATGTGTAGAGTCTTCTCTTATGTTGTTGGAAGAGGGTATTTGCTATCACCAGTGCATTCTCTTAGCAAAAGTCTATTAGCCTTTGATTTGTTCATTTTGTACTCCAAGGCCAAATTTGCCTGTTACTCCAGGTATCTCTTGACTTCCTACTTTTGCATTCCAGTCCCCTATGATGAAAAGGACATCTTTGGGGGGTGTTAGTTCTAGAAGGTCCTGTAGGTCTTCAGAGAACCATTCAACTTCAGCTTCTTCAGCATTACTGGTTGGGGCATAGAGTTGGATTACCATGATATTGAATGGTTTGCCTTGGAAACAGACAGAGATCATTCTGTAGTTTTTGAGATTGCACCCAAGAACTACATTTCAGACTCTTTTGTTGATTATGAGCGCTACTCCATTTCTTCCAAGGGATTCTTGCCCACAATAGTAGATATCATGGTCATCTGAGTTAAATTCACCCATTCGTCATTTTAGTTCACTGATTCCTAAAATGTCAGTGTTCACTCTTTCCATCTCCTATTTGACCACTTCCATTTACCTTGATTCACGGACCTAACATTCCAGATTCCTATGCAATGTTCTTTACAACATCGGACTTTACTTCCATCACCAGTCACATCAACTGGGCATTGTTTTTGCTTTGGCTCTGTCTCTTCATTGGTTTTGGAGTTATTTCTCTACTCTTCTCTAGTAGCATATTGGGCACCCGGGGAGTTCAACTTTCAGTTTTATATCTTTTTGCCTTTTCATACTGTTCATGAGGTTCTCAAGGCAAGAATACTGAAGTGGTTTGCCATTCCGTTCTCCAACGGACCACGTTCTGTCAGATGTCTCCACCATGACCCATACATCTTGGGTGGCCCTACACAGTATGGCTCCTAGTTTCATTAAGACAAGGGTGTGGTCCATGTGATCAGTTTGATTAGTTTTCTGTGATTGTGGTTTTCATTCTGTCTGCCCTCATAAGGATAAGGGCCTTATGGACAAGAGACTGTCTGTGGGGGAAACTGGGTCTTGTTCTGATGATGAGGGGGTGGGGCATGCTCAGTAAATCTTTAGTCCAATTTTCTTTATCAGCAGGGCTGTGTTCCCTCCCTATTGTTTGACCTAAGACCAAACTATGGTGGAGGTAATGAAGAAAATGGTGACTTCTTTCACAAGGTCCCATGCAGGCACTTGCTGCACTCAGTGCCCCCAACCCTGCAGCAGGGCACTGCTGACCCATGACTCTGCAGGAGACTCCTGGACACTCACAGGCAAGTCTGGGTCAGTCTCATGTGGGGTCACTGCTCCTTTCTCCTGGGTCCTGGTGCGCACAGACATTCATAAAATAATTAAGAACAGATTGGAGCTTCTGAGGGAAGTGGGGATGGCTACAAAAGGGAAGTGGATGTTAATAGGGAAGGGCAACATGAGGGATTGTTGTGCAAATGGAAATAATCTGTGTCTTAACTGCATCTACCTCATTATCCTAGTTGTGATATTGCATCACAGTTCTGCAATGTTACTTTTGAAGGAAACTGAATAAAGGGTACACAGGATCCGTCTGTATTCTTTCTTACAACTACATGAGAATCTACAATTATCTCAAAATAATTTTAAGTTACAAAATATGTAATTAAAGAAAGAGATGATGTTCCCATGAAAACTGTGTATGCTTTGTAAAGACGCAGTGAGGACAAGTTACTAAAAAATAATGCTGTCAAATTCTGAGACAACAAAAATAAAACAGACACACAAAAAAACCCACAAACACCTATACCTATTTCTTTACAAGTGTTTTAAAGTAGCTTTCCCTAAACTATATCTTTAGCTTATAAATGGTTTGTTGTTTACAAGTTCCCTCTTTTTTACTACTATGTACAATGTAAGAGTATGTCTGTATAAGTTAACACATTCACCTTAAGATAGAGTTTGAGCGAGCTGTATTCTCTCACTGTAGTTTGCATATTGCTTCACCTTTCTGGGCCTGTTTGCTCATCTGTTTCCAAAAGCTACTGTGAAGACTGAACGAGGTAAGTACATTGCCCATGCTAATGCTCGGTATTATTATCATTGTATTCTATTAAGGAGAGGAGAGACCTTATTCAGCCTTTGATAAATGAGACATCGTCCCATACTATGCCTGACACATAATAAGCAATTAGTAAATATTGGTTGAATTAATAAATGAGTGAATGTTTGAGAGAGAAGGCATCTGAAACAGGAAATACACAGTAAGAATAAAGAAGATAGGACAGATGCGAGACATTTCACAGGAACAACATAAATTTGTGGCTTCATTGAAGCCACAGAAATTTGTGACTGATTAGATCCACAAAGTGGCAAAAAGGAAGTCAAAAATGATTACAGAGCATCAGGATTTGATGACCTCTGGGGAAATGGGAAGAGTACTATAGTTTGGAGGAAAGATGAATTTGTCTTTGGACATGTTGAACTAGAGGTGCTTATGGGTTATACAGGCAGAGATTTCCAATGACATCTGGAAACTGACATCTGGCTCTCACAGAATAGCTGGGTGAGAAAGAGGAAGTTATGGTGGGGGCAGGGTGGGGGGAGGAAGGTGGTTACAGGAAGGAGTAAAGAGAACCATGAGTCATCTGTGTATGTAAGTTAGCTGACAGCATAGAGGTAGATGACATCACCCTAGAAATAAAGCTATAGAGGATAACTGGCATGATTACAGTTCAAGTTATGGAAAGCAATTTTCACTCCAAGCACTACCACTGTGGCCTTTTTTTAAGATTTAACATTTCAGTCATCTAAATGGAATATCATACAGCTGTCCTCCCCATCTGTTAGCAGCAGCTCATCTGCTATGTTAGCAGCAAGTCTATGTTAGCAGGATTGAATCTCATCCATATGGTAAAGACAAAAATGGGAGTTAAAACCCAATGCACAAAAATCTCTATCTGTAAGTTACATGATCTCTTAAATAATCTTAAATCATTCAAATGATCTGTGAGTATGATAAATTTTTTGACTAAATGCCTCTACTTCAAAAGGGTCTCTATTGGCCGAACTCTCCATCATAGCACCTGAAATACAGGCAATAATGCATACATACCTCTCATAAATGTAAGATCTTCAGTATTGTTAGTATAATAAAGTCAGTGGCATGGTACTTTCCTTTGAACTGTCACATGTAACCAAAAGCCCTGAGTAGAGTTTTTTAGGCAATGGCACCCCACCCCAGTACTCTTGCCTGGAAAATCCACTGGATAGAGTAGCCTGGTGGGCTGCAGTCCATGGGGTCGCTAACAGTCGGACAGACTGAGCGACTTCACTTTCACTTTTCTCTTTCATGCATTGGAGAAAGAAATGGCAACCCACTCCAGTGTTCTTGCCTGGAGAATCCCAGGGATGGGGGAGCCTGGTGGGCTGCCGTCTATGGGGTCACACAGAGTCAGACACGACTGAAGTGACTTAGCAGCAGCAGCAGAGTTTTTTAGAAGAATCTGACAGACCTCTCAGTTAAAGAAGAATTTTTTTAAAACAAAATTTTTTAAAACATAAAAATACATTGTTGTTTTTTAGTCACTTAGTCATGTCTGACTCTGCAACTCCATGGACAACACGCCAGGGTTCCCTGTCCTTCACCATCCCCTGCAGTTTGGATATGTCCATTGAGTCGATGATGCCATCCAACCTGATACTGATAATACTGATAAGAAATCAGTATTTATAAGCTAAAGTAATAGAGGGTTACAAAGTTTCGGATCAGAAGCCAGAAATTTCCATCTCCAAGAAACTAAAATGATAGTAGTGGTGGGAGGCATAGAAACGAAAAGAGTGGTATTAGCAAAGGCTGAAGATGAAATTTGTACTTTCAAATCAGTTTTTTTTTCCTCAAAATCTTCTGTTTCTTTGTTTCCTCAGACTTTCCACATTTTGCATTGGAAATAGAGTCATTCTGTTCAAATTCAGGACATATGAAAAATGATAACTTATGACAGCCTCAACCAGCTTCAGTGTATCCAGTTCAGTGTTTAGTCTGTCCTAGTAAAAGCTGAGTAGTACCTCTAAAATAACTGTCTGCAGAAAGAAAAGAAAAAGAAAAGCAATGGAAAATACAGTGGAGGAGACCACACCTGAGAACTAAAGAGCAACACGAACAATAGGAAGGGCCGCCATTGTACTTGGACTCAAAGCTTGGCTGGGGCACTTCTGCTAGTGGCCTTAGAAAGTCAGTCTCCAACTGTCCTAATTTTCTTATCTCCTAAAAAAGTATCTGCCTCACCAGGACCACTATGAAGATCAAGTAAGATTACACAAATGAGAGTACTCTAAATCATGAAGTGAAATACAAATATTAGTGAAAGGTGAAAGGTTTTTATAGTCAAACTCTTCCATGTGTTATCCCAGGCTTAATGATAATTAAAGCAGACCCTCAAGCTCTATCCAAGCCAACACAAGACAGGGTAAGTACCATAGCAATCTAACAGTTTATCTTCATAGTTTTTAACAAAAAAGTGACATGTACATTTAAAGTTCTATAGGGAGACGGAGAGGGTGGGATGATTTGGGAGAATGGCATTGAANATTAAAGCAGACCCTCAAGCTCTATCCAAGCCAACACAAGACAGGGTAAGTACCATAGCAATCTAACAGTTTATCTTCATAGTTTTTAACAAAAAAGTGACATGTACATTTAAAGTTCTATAGGGAGACGGAGAGGGTGGGATGATTTGGGAGAATGGCATTGAAACATGTATAATATAAGAAATGAATTGCCAGTCTAGGTTCGATGCAGGATACAGGATGCTTCGGGCTGGTGCACTGGGATGACCCAGAGGGATGGTATGGGGAGGGAAATGGGACAGGGGTTCAGGATTGGGAATATGTGTACACCCGTGGCAGATTCATGTTGATGTATGGCAAAAATCAATACAATATTGTAAAATAATTAGCCTCCAATTAAAAAAAAGTTCTATAGTAATATGCAGAATGAAAAATACCTACCAACCAACCCCTTTTCCTTAGAGCCAACACTATCACATTTTGTACACACTACCAGGAAAAAAAAATTCAACCACATATACTTTCTTTCAGAAATTTTTACACAAATGACATTGCACACACTGCAGGATAGTCTTTTCTGACTTAACCAATTCCTACTGATGGACATCTAGGTTGTTTCTCCAGTTTTTGCTATTATAATTAATGCTGTATCTCAGCGTAATTCCAAAACTATCTGTAAATTATTAGTAGTGGAATTTATGCATCAGAAAGCATATACTTTATCTTTCCAAAAAGTACTCATTTTATTATCATCTACAGTATGATTGCCTGGCAGGTCAGGTGGTCTGGTATTCCCATCTCTTGAAGAATTTTCCACAGTTTGTCATGATCCACACAGTCAAAAGCTTTGGCATAGTCAATAAAGCAGAAGATGTTTTTCTGGAACTCTCCTGCTCTTTCAATGATCCAACAGATGCTGACAATTTGATCTCTGGTTCCTCTGTCTTTTCTAAATCCAGCTTGAACATCTGGAAGTTCATGAGTCAAGTACTGTTGAAGCCTGGCTTGGAGAATTTTGAGCATTTCTTTGCTAGCATATGAGATGAGTGCAATTGTGCAGTAGTTTGAGCATTCTTTGGCATTGCTTTTCTTTGGGATTGGAATGAAAGGGGACCTTTTCGACACCTGTGGCCATTGCTGAGTTTTCCAAATTTGCTGACACACTGAGTGCAACACTTTGGCAGCATCATCTATTAGGATTTGAAATAGCTCAACTGGAATTCCATCACCTCCACTAGCTTTGTTCGTAGTAATGCTTCCTACAGCCCACTTGACATCACATTCCAATATGTCTGGCTCTAAGTCGGTGATCACACCATCGTGGTGATCTGGATCATGAAGATCTTTTTTGTATAGTTCTTCTGTGTATTCTTGCCACATCTTAGTATCTTGTTTCTGTTAGGTCCATACCATTTCTGTTCTTTATTGTGCCCATCTCTGCATGAAATGCTGCTTTGTTATCTCTAATTTTCTTGAAGAGATCTTTAGTCTTTCCCATTGTTTTCTTCTATTTCTGAGGAAGGCTTTTTTAATCTCTCCTTACTGTTCTTTGGAACTCTGCATTCAAATAGGTATATCTTTCTTTTCTCCTTTGCCTTTAGCTTCTCTTCTTTTCTTAACTATTTGTAAGGCCGCCTCAGACAACCATTTTGCCTTTTTGAATTTCTTTCTCTTGGGGATGGTCCTGATTGCTGCCCATACATGTAACAAACCTCAGTCCATAGTTCAGACACTGTCTATCATGTCTAATCCCTTGAATTTATTTGCTATTTCCACTGTATAATCATAAGGGATATTTTTAGGTCATACCTGAGTGCTCTAGTGGTTTTCCCTACTGTCTTCAATTTAAGTCTGAATTTGGCAATAAGGAGTTCATGATCTGAGCCACAGTCAGCTCCTGATCTTGTTTTTGCTGACTGTATAGAGCTTCTCCATCTTTGGCTGCAAAGAATATAATCAATCTGATTTCAGTATTGACCATCAGGTGATGTCCATGTGTAGAGTCTTCTCTTATGTTGTTGGAAGAGGGTATTTGCTATCACCAGTGCATTCTCTTAGCAAAAGTCTATTAGCCTTTGATTTGTTCATTTTGTACTCCAAGGCCAAATTTGCCTGTTACTCCAGGTATCTCTTGACTTCCTACTTTTGCATTCCAGTCCCCTATGATGAAAAGGACATCTTTGGGGGGTGTTAGTTCTAGAAGGTCCTGTAGGTCTTCAGAGAACCATTCAACTTCAGCTTCTTCAGCATTACTGGTTGGGGCATAGAGTTGGATTACCATGATATTGAATGGTTTGCCTTGGAAACAGACAGAGATCATTCTGTAGTTTTTGAGATTGCACCCAAGAACTACATTTCAGACTCTTTTGTTGATTATGAGCGCTACTCCATTTCTTCCAAGGGATTCTTGCCCACAATAGTAGATATCATGGTCATCTGAGTTAAATTCACCCATTCGTCATTTTAGTTCACTGATTCCTAAAATGTCAGTGTTCACTCTTTCCATCTCCTATTTGACCACTTCCATTTACCTTGATTCACGGACCTAACATTCCAGATTCCTATGCAATGTTCTTTACAACATCGGACTTTACTTCCATCACCAGTCACATCAACTGGGCATTGTTTTTGCTTTGGCTCTGTCTCTTCATTGGTTTTGGAGTTATTTCTCTACTCTTCTCTAGTAGCATATTGGGCACCCGGGGAGTTCAACTTTCAGTTTTATATCTTTTTGCCTTTTCATACTGTTCATGAGGTTCTCAAGGCAAGAATACTGAAGTGGTTTGCCATTCCGTTCTCCAACGGACCACGTTCTGTCAGATGTCTCCACCATGACCCATACATCTTGGGTGGCCCTACACAGTATGGCTCCTAGTTTCATTAAGACAAGGGTGTGGTCCATGTGATCAGTTTGATTAGTTTTCTGTGATTGTGGTTTTCATTCTGTCTGCCCTCATAAGGATAAGGGCCTTATGGACAAGAGACTGTCTGTGGGGGAAACTGGGTCTTGTTCTGATGATGAGGGGGTGGGGCATGCTCAGTAAATCTTTAGTCCAATTTTCTTTATCAGCAGGGCTGTGTTCCCTCCCTATTGTTTGACCTAAGACCAAACTATGGTGGAGGTAATGAAGAAAATGGTGACTTCTTTCACAAGGTCCCATGCAGGCACTTGCTGCACTCAGTGCCCCCAACCCTGCAGCAGGGCACTGCTGACCCATGACTCTGCAGGAGACTCCTGGACACTCACAGGCAAGTCTGGGTCAGTCTCATGTGGGGTCACTGCTCCTTTCTCCTGGGTCCTGGTGCGCACAGACATTCATAAAATAATTAAGAACAGATCGGAGCTTCTGAGGGAAGTGGGGATGGCTACAAAAGGGAAGTGGATGTTAATAGGGAAGGGCAACATGAGGGATTGTTGTGCAAATGGAAATAATCTGTGTCTTAACTGCATCTACCTCATTATCCTAGTTGTGATATTGCATCACAGTTCTGCAATGTTACTTTTGAAGGAAACTGAATAAAGGGTACACAGGATCCGTCTGTATTCTTTCTTACAACTACATGAGAATCTACAATTATCTCAAAATAATTTTAAGTTACAAAATATGTAATTAAAGAAAGAGATGATGTTCCCATGAAAACTGTGTATGCTTTGTAAAGACGCAGTGAGGACAAGTTACTAAAAAATAATGCTGTCAAATTCTGAGACAACAAAAATAAAACAGACACACAAAAAAACCCACAAACACCTATACCTATTTCTTTACAAGTGTTTTAAAGTAGCTTTCCCTAAACTATATCTTTAGCTTATAAATGGTTTGTTGTTTACAAGTTCCCTCTTTTTTACTACTATGTACAATGTAAGAGTATGTCTGTATAAGTTAACACATTCACCTTAAGATAGAGTTTGAGCGAGCTGTATTCTCTCACTGTAGTTTGCATATTGCTTCACCTTTCTGGGCCTGTTTGCTCATCTGTTTCCAAAAGCTACTGTGAAGACTGAACGAGGTAAGTACATTGCCCATGCTAATGCTCGGTATTATTATCATTGTATTCTATTAAGGAGAGGAGAGACCTTATTCAGCCTTTGATAAATGAGACATCGTCCCATACTATGCCTGACACATAATAAGCAATTAGTAAATATTGGTTGAATTAATAAATGAGTGAATGTTTGAGAGAGAAGGCATCTGAAACAGGAAATACACAGTAAGAATAAAGAAGATAGGACAGATGCGAGACATTTCACAGGAACAACATAAATTTGTGGCTTCATTGAAGCCACAGAAATTTGTGACTGATTAGATCCACAAAGTGGCAAAAAGGAAGTCAAAAATGATTACAGAGCATCAGGATTTGATGACCTCTGGGGAAATGGGAAGAGTACTATAGTTTGGAGGAAAGATGAATTTGTCTTTGGACATGTTGAACTAGAGGTGCTTATGGGTTATACAGGCAGAGATTTCCAATGACATCTGGAAACTGACATCTGGCTCTCACAGAATAGCTGGGTGAGAAAGAGGAAGTTATGGTGGGGGCGGGGTTGGGGGAGGAAGGTGGTTACAGGAAGGAGTAAAGAGAACCATGAGTCATCTGTGTATGTAAGTTAGCTGACAGCATAGAGGTAGATGACATCACCCTAGAAATAAAGCTATAGAGGATAACTGGCATGATTACAGTTCAAGTTATGGAAAGCAATTTTCACTCCAAGCACTACCACTGTGGCCTTTTTTTAAGATTTAACATTTCAGTCATCTAAATGGAATATCATACAGCTGTCCTCCCCATCTGTTAGCAGCAGCTCATCTGCTATGTTAGCAGCAAGTCTATGTTAGCAGGATTGAATCTCATCCATATGGTAAAGACAAAAATGGGAGTTAAAACCCAATGCACAAAAATCTCTATCTGTAAGTTACATGATCTCTTAAATAATCTTAAATCATTCAAATGATCTGTGAGTATGATAAATTTTTTGACTAAATGCCTCTACTTCAAAAGGGTCTCTATTGGCCGAACTCTCCATCATAGCACCTGAAATACAGGCAATAATGCATACATACCTCTCATAAATGTAAGATCTTCAGTATTGTTAGTATAATAAAGTCAGTGGCATGGTACTTTCCTTTGAACTGTCACATGTAACCAAAAGCCCTGAGTAGAGTTTTTTAGGCAATGGCACCCCACCCCAGTACTCTTGCCTGGAAAATCCACTGGATAGAGTAGCCTGGTGGGCTGCAGTCCATGGGGTCGCTAACAGTCGGACAGACTGAGCGACTTCACTTTCACTTTTCTCTTTCATGCATTGGAGAAAGAAATGGCAACCCACTCCAGTGTTCTTGCCTGGAGAATCCCAGGGATGGGGGAGCCTGGTGGGCTGCCGTCTATGGGGTCACACAGAGTCAGACACGACTGAAGTGACTTAGCAGCAGCAGCAGAGTTTTTTAGAAGAATCTGACAGACCTCTCAGTTAAAGAAGAATTTTTTTAAAACAAAATTTTTTAAAACATAAAAATACATTGTTGTTTTTTAGTCACTTAGTCATGTCTGACTCTGCAACTCCATGGACAACACGCCAGGGTTCCCTGTCCTTCACCATCCCCTGCAGTTTGGATATGTCCATTGAGTCGATGATGCCATCCAACCTGATACTGATAATACTGATAAGAAATCAGTATTTATAAGCTAAAGTAATAGAGGGTTACAAAGTTTCGGATCAGAAGCCAGAAATTTCCATCTCCAAGAAACTAAAATGATAGTAGTGGTGGGAGGCATAGAAACGAAAAGAGTGGTATTAGCAAAGGCTGAAGATGAAATTTGTACTTTCAAATCAGTTTTTTTTTCCTCAAAATCTTCTGTTTCTTTGTTTCCTCAGACTTTCCACATTTTGCATTGGAAATAGAGTCATTCTGTTCAAATTCAGGACATATGAAAAATGATAACTTATGACAGCCTCAACCAGCTTCAGTGTATCCAGTTCAGTGTTTAGTCTGCCCTAGTAAAAGCTGAGTAGTACCTCTAAAATAACTGTCTGCAGAAAGAAAAGAAAAAGAAAAGCAATGGAAAATACAGTGGAGGAGACCACACCTGAGAACTAAAGAGCAACACGAACAATAGGAAGGGCCGCCATTGTACTTGGACTCAAAGCCTGGCTGGGGCACTTCTGCTAGTGGCCTTAGAAAGTCAGTCTCCAACTGTCCTAATTTTCTTATCTCCTAAAAAAGTATCTGCCTCACCAGGACCACTATGAAGATCAAGTAAGATTACACAAATGAGAGTACTCTAAATCATGAAGTGAAATACAAATATTAGTGAAAGGTGAAAGGTTTTTATAGTCAAACTCTTCCATGTGTTATCCCAGGCTTAATGATAATTAAAGCAGACCCTCAAGCTCTATCCAAGCCAACACAAGACAGGGTAAGTACCATAGCAATCTAACAGTTTATCTTCATAGTTTTTAACAAAAAAGTGACATGTACATTTAAAGTTCTATAGGGAGACGGAGAGGGTGGGATGATTTGGGAGAATGGCATTGAAACATGTATAATATAAGAAATGAATTGCCAGTCTAGGTTCGATGCAGGATACAGGATGCTTCGGGCTGGTGCACTGGGATGACCCAGAGGGATGGTATGGGGAGGGAAATGGGACAGGGGTTCAGGATTGGGAATATGTGTACACCCGTGGCAGATTCATGTTGATGTATGGCAAAAATCAATACAATATTGTAAAATAATTAGCCTCCAATTAAAAAAAAGTTCTATAGTAATATGCAGAATGAAAAATACCTACCAACCAACCCCTTTTCCTTAGAGCCAACACTATCACATTTTGTACACACTACCAGGAAAAAAAAATTCAACCACATATACTTTCTTTCAGAAATTTTTACACAAATGACATTGCACACACTGCAGGATAGTCTTTTCTGACTTAACCAATTCCTACTGATGGACATCTAGGTTGTTTCTCCAGTTTTTGCTATTATAATTAATGCTGTATCTCAGCGTAATTCCAAAACTATCTGTAAATTATTAGTAGTGGAATTTATGCATCAGAAAGCATATACTTTATCTTTCCAAAAAGTACTCATTTTATTATCATCTACAGTATGATTGCCGCGAGAAATATCAATAACCTCAGATATGCAGATGACACCACCCTTATGGCAGAAAGTGAAGAGGAACTAAAAAGCCTCTTGATGAAAGTGAAAGTGGAGAGTGAAAAAGTTGGCTTAAAGCTCAACATTCAGAAAACGAAGATCATGGCATCTGGTCCCATCACCTCATGGGAAATAGATGGGGAAACAGTGGAAATGGTGTCAGACTTTATTTTGGGGGGCTCCAAAATCACTGCAGATGGTGACTGCAGCCATGAAATTAAAGGACGCTTACTCCTTGGAAGAACAGTTATGACCAACCTAGATAGTATATTCAAAAGCAGAGACATTACTTTGCCAACAAAGGTCCATCTAGTCAAGACTGTGTTTTTTCCAGTGGTCGTGTATGGATGTGAGTTGGACTGTGAAGAAAGCTGAGCACAGAAAATTGATGCTTTTGAACTGTGGTGTTGGAGAAGACTCTTGAGAGTCCCTTGGACTGCAAGGAGATCCAACCAGTCCATTCTGAAGGAGATCAGCCCTGGGATTTCTTTGGAGGGAATGATGCTGAAGCTGTAACTCCAGTACTTTGGCCACCTCATGTGAAGAGTTGAATCATTGGAAAAGACTTTGATGCTGGGAGGGATTGGGGGCAGGAGAAGAAGGGACGATGGAGGATGAGATGGCTGGATGGCATCACTGACTCGATGGACGTGAGTCTGAGTGAACTCCGGGAGTTGGTAATGGACAGGGAGGCCTGGTGTGCTGCGATTCATGGGGTCGCAAGGAGTCGGACACGACTGAGTGACTGAACTGGACTGAACAGTATGAGTGCCTGTTTTCCCACATGCTTGCCAAAAGATGCACTTTAAAATTTTACATATGCTTACTGATTTTTTTAAAGTACCTATGAACTGAGCGTTCAATTCTGTTGGCCATCTTTTTCTTGATTTTCTCCGCCTGCAGGCAGTCATTTGTCTTTTTACATTATTTTCCCTAACGGAACTTTAAGGGGAATAAATTCTACATGTCAAATTTATCCATCTTTTACAGCTTCAGTGTTAGACAGCTCCTCCCTACTTCCACACTGGTGTCCTCTCCACAAAAATCATGCTACTATGAACTCAAAAGTCAAAAAGCCCCACCTCTGCATTCAAAGCTTCCAATCACTTTTAGGTACCACTTCTTAAATATGAATACTCAACCAATAATCACAAGATTCTGATCAAATATAACACCCCAGGTAAGAAATTAGGACAAACAGAAAGTGTAGGAAACAAACTACAAAGGAAAGAAAACTTAAAGAGAAAAATTATCCTTAGAGTTAGACAATAATACAATCTTAAAACGAACAGACTACACATGTAAGGAACATTCAAGATAACAGAAGTATACTTAAAAATTTAACATACCAGAAATTTAAAACTCTGTCAAAATGTCAGAAGACAAAATCAAGGAAATCTTCCAGGAAGTGAAACTCAGAAGAGAAAAGATGAGAAGATTAAATAGCTAGTCCAATGAGGTTTAACTTTGAATAGTCAGATTTCCAGATACAGATTAGGAAAAACAGAAGTGTGACAGAAATCAGAGAAATAACTCAGAGATTTGCTCTCAGCAGATGAATTGGATAAAACTGTTACTGATATGTCTGAGCATTCATTTTTGTAGCCCCTGAGTCAGGTACAAATCAGATAAGCCAGCTATTTGAAAGACTAAATTAATCACTTATTTCAAACCATGAAGCCCTTGAAATAAATTAATAATGCTTACAAAACTTACAATTAGTGAGCCCAAGCCTTCCTGATATTGAAAATGGGTAACTATTTTATCATCTGGCATTCAGCATCTTGCTGTGGTGGCAAGTGAGCTGTCCCTATCAGTTTGTCAACACTCGCCAAAAGCTGAAAAGTGAGGATTAAAGGTATTGACCTAATCATTGAAGTGACAATTAAAAATACCCCTGAGATACATTAGCGAGTGGAGGACCCAGAGAAACAACTCAAAAATCTTTCATCAAAATAAAGTGTTTGTCATGGGAGCAGAGTGGAATGCATGTGAAAAAACCTTTAGTCTACATGCCAAAAATTTCACCTTATAAAATACATAAAGTATCATCACAAAGATCACAATAGAATATCAGTCAATAAGAAAGAAAACTTTGCAAACAGGGAAGATTAAAGTATAAAAACACAGTATGTAATGTCAAAGCATTGTAAAATTATAGCTATCACAGAGTTTGTGTATGTGCACAAGCATGCTCAGTCACTTAGTCACATCGCTCTTTGCTACCCCTTAGACTGTAGCCCAGCAGGCTTCTTTGTCCATGGAATTCTCCAGTCAAGAACACTGGAGTGGGTAGCCATTCCCCTCTCAAGGCTATCTTCCCACCCAGGGATTGAACCCACATTTCCTACATTGCAGGCGGATTCTTTACCACTGAGCCTCCAGGGTAGAGTTTAGAAAGTTTCAATTTAAAAATGGAATGGTTGACAAGACACTTGGTATGGGAGGCAAGTGAACAAACCTCTCAAAAATATTTCCTGCTTTAAATACCTGCATTTACTCCCTAAATAACTTTAGAGGAGACAGGAGTCAGTTGTTCACAATTCTTAAGGGAAAATACATTTAACAAAAGACTGCTGCTGCTGCTGCTGCTAAGTCACTTCAGTCGTGTCCGACTCTGTGTGACCCCATAGACAGAAGCCCACCAGGCTCCGCCATCCCCGGGATTCTCCAGGCAAGAATACTGGAGTGGGTCGCCATTTCCTTCTCCAATGCATGAAAGAGAAAAGTGAAAGTGAAGTCACTCAGTCTGTCCGACTGTTAGCGACCCCATGGACTACAGCCCACCAGGCTACTCCGTCCATTGGATTTTCCAGGCAAGAGTACTAGGGTGGGGTAAAGTGAAAAAAAAAAAAACTCGAGGCAAATTTATAGAAAATCTATAGAAAATAGAAAAACTACCTCCCCTATCTCTATCTCCAGTAAGACAAGTAACTATCTATATATCCAGATATATTGTAACTTTATGGAATGCCTTTCCACCTGTCATACCCACAAGATCCTCTCAGTAAAATATAAGTTCCTTATACAAGGTCCCTAAATGTGCTTTTGCATATCTATGGATCCCCACCATCTCTTGCAAAGGTATCTAAAATCTGCTTACATACATCTTTCTGTAAAGACATCTGGACTTTTACTAAAAGATTCCAGAAGAACTGTATCTTCAAAAGTTATAGTGCTTCAGAATGAAAGATCTTTTTCATTCATTCCTTAAGTCTAAGAATTGTTAATTTTCTAATTCATTATCTTTATACTTAGAAAAATAGTATTTCATTTAAAATACTCTCCTAAAACATGGGTTTCATGAGGAAATATCCTAGGTAATGAATCTCTTCTTGTTGGACACTTATCTTAAAAAATATAAAGTCATTCACAATATTTTAAATAAACATTGATTGGGTGCAGGATAAAAGACTCAACTGAAGACCCTAATGCAGCAGGAAATAGTGGCTAAAAAGGACCGAGAAAGGCCTCACTAAACTTGATCAACAACTGTTACTAAACATCCAGTTTTCCACTCAATCATTTAATCATATTTCTGCTTTCCTATACAGGGGCTTCCCTCATAGCTCAGTTGGTAAAGAATCCACTTGCAGTGCAGAAGACCTCGGTTCAATTCCTGGGTTGGGAAGATCCACTGGAGAATAAATAGGCTGCCCTCTCCAGTATTCTTGGGCTTTCCTGTATACTTTTCAGTTTGTGTTCTGGACATAAAAGCCATGAACTAACTGGAATACTGATATCTCTAACTCACAAAGTACATCATGTGTTGAAAAGTTCTGTTAAATAGTGAATCACATTACATCCTCTATCTTGAGAGCACTATACTAATATTTAACACCATATAGGATTTAATTCGGAGAAGGCAATGGCACCCCACTCCAGTACTCTTGCCTGGAAAATCCCATGGATGGAGGAGCCATGGGGTCGCTAAGAGTCGGACACGAGTGAGCAACTTCACTTTCATTTTTCTTTCATGCATTGGAGAAGGAAATGGCAACCTACTCCAGTGTTCTTGCCTGGAGAATCCCAGGGACAGGGAAGCCTGGTGGGCTGCCGTCTATGGGGTCGCACAGAGTCGGACATGACTGAAGTGACTTAGCAGCAGCAGCAGGATTTAATTGCTAAACCCACACCTAGCTCAAAAATATTAACCATAATGATTTAATGCTCTTACACCGTGTTCCTGAGATTATTTAACAACAGAGTGAGTGGAGGAGCAGAACAAGAACTTTCTATCTCAGCAAGTGACTTGCTTGGTTGCAGACTAAGAATGCCCTTTCTCTGACCTAATAAACCCTAGCATATGCAATCAAAATGTTTAAAAAACTATTCTTTAAAGTCACTGAGAAACATTATCAAGTTCCTATTAGTGAGAAGCATTTACAAACAAATTAAATCTGTGATGATGTATGCCCAGAGGACCACTAAACTCTGGCTATACTGCATGCAAAACAGTATATACACACACAGAACCTGAAAGTTTTCAGAATCAGAAAAACACAATTACAGCATCTAACGTTTATTAAATACTTAAGTGTCAGTTACTGTGTTAAGTCTTTTAGATGCATTTAAACTAGATGCATTAAACTGTTTAGCTGAACTTCACAACTGCCCTATGAAGCTGATCTATCATGCCCATTTTACATCTTGGGAAATGGTCTTTTAAAAAATCTTAAGATGTATAACTTGCCCAAGATCAGTTACTAAGTGGCAAAAGCAGCACTCCAACACAGCACTGCCTGACCACAGACCTATGTGTGCTTTTTGATGACTAAATATTTTACCTACTCAAATTAAGAACCCACTAAAAAGCATAAGCCTTATTGACAGTGGACCAGTAGTATTATCTCTGTATCTCCTGCTCTATTTTGTATTCATATGGTAGGAACTTGAAGACAGAGGATAATACACTCTACTACAAAATAGCTTCAAGGAGAATATGTGATTTGGGCAGTGGAAAACAGATGAAATACTTTGATGAATGATATGGATAATAACAGAAAAGTAACTCAAAGGAGCTCTCAAAAATAAAAGGCTTATTTTAAAATAAACAGTATGAACCCATGAAGATTCCCTTCCAAGAGTTATCAGTGATGAACACTAAAAACTAAACATCTTACCTCTTAACTAAATGTTTAATCAAATAAGAACACTGAAGATGCAGGTAACTTTTTTATTGAGGCACAACAAGGCATTATAATTTGCCTGAACGTGAGGCAGTTAGTTTAGTAAGCTGAACATTAATACAGTTAAGGATTAAGTGCAAACAATATACATTCACAGCTTGACTAGCGAGGCTACATCACAATTTATAAAGTGCCATATTAGTGCTAATTGTCATTCAGCTTGAAATTTTTCACCATGAGGAGGAAAACAAAAAGTAAGGACCTCCTCCTCCTTCTAGGAATGAAAACATTTTCCTTAACCAATCAGTCAAAAGGGCAAGAACTACTTTTCCTTATTCCCACTAATTAGAACACCATATTCTTTCACTGTCGATTCTGTACTGACTTTCAATCTTGGTAAAGCAGATAGCCTGAAAATGTAGAATATTTCCAGCTACTTCCATAAATTGCTCCTCTGTGCAAACGTAACCATATCTGGTCTCCCTGGAAGAGCTGAAGAATTGCGTGATTGCTAGCAGTTTCGTGGTCTGGAGCACCATCATTGGCATAGGCAGATACCAAGACCTCTTCATTCTTCATGAGGTTGACATACAGTGGCACATTCACTGCCAGCTTTAGCATATGAAAAATGAAAACATAAGTGCCATTCACTGGACAATTAAATCTACCAAGCTGAAGATCAAAAGTTTCTCCCAAGTTGTTCAGAAGAAGATCAAACACAATAGGTTGGTCTAAAGTCCCAGGGGCGAGATTAGAGGTTCTGGCTGCGGAGAAGGCAACGCGCATCTGCTGAGGCAGGGGGTACACGTGTACTGGCAGTATGGTGGCTGCTGGGTTTGTCACTGGCACATCCACAGGGGTCATGCTACGGGAGTCTCCTTGTCCAGAGTCACCACTGTTAAAGGTTTCGTTGTCTCTTTCTGGGCTGCTCACCTGAGAAGAATCACTCCACCCTGCTGTTTTATTAGCAACAGTGAGTTTCTCATAATGAAGCAGTTAGCTTTGAACACAATATTTAACATTAGTCGGCTACTGAAACACAGATAAAAATGCATTTTATAGTAAGTTTTTTAAAAAGCAATAAAGTAGAGCTACAGTATACTTTTCTAGATTTCTCTGACAATAGGTTTGTATACTACTATTCTAAAGCCAGAAAGGACCTAGATAATTTTGTCCAGTAGCTTTACTTTTTAATATCAAGAAAATGAGGCCCCCAAAAGGTTTGATAACTTAA
The DNA here is from genome assembly GCA_006410675.1 of Oreotragus oreotragus. Taxonomy (NCBI): domain Eukaryota; kingdom Metazoa; phylum Chordata; class Mammalia; order Artiodactyla; family Bovidae; genus Oreotragus; species Oreotragus oreotragus. The sequence goes on along the minus strand of SJYX01024724.1, from coordinate 1,087,799 downwards.
CACTAGTTACAGCTGGCAAAGTGTAAAACCCAGATGTGAATGAACACTCTATTCTTTATCTTTTGCCCATATTTCTGAGTTATTGATTCCTCAGTGATTCCAAGTTATCTAACAGAGAAGGACTCAAGAGATTACATAGAAGAAGCAACTTTAGGAACCAGACATTCAAACATTTTGTTATGGTACTAAGTTCCATAATAAATGCTTACTCTTTATTTCTAAGTTAATGTGATTTCATAAAATTTTAATGTTTTCAGTAGTATACAAAAACACTGCTCAGACAGAAGGCAAAGATAATGTGAATAGTGGCTACTTTCTTAAAAGAAAAAGCTTCTTTTTTCTTGTGACAAAGTTAATCTTCATTCTTCATTTTCTCAGTTATACTGAATCTTTTAATTGTACCTTCACATTTTAAGAAGTATTAAAGTATCTTGCTTTTGTTCAAGTCATGGTGTCTTAATCACTGTTTATTCCTATCTATCAATGTTCTAAGGGGCACTAGGGTATCTAGGCGTGCCCATTATTCCACAACCACCATCCTGAAACATCACCCAAAACTATACCAAGTCGGCACAATGAATATGCACCTCAGGTTAACTTATGCTCTGGTGTCAAGCAAATTTATAACATAAACAACACCCACATACACTTAAAAGTGACAAATGATCTCCACAGCCTTTCTAGTAGTCCAGTATATCTCCCTTGGGTCTTCAGTACTGCATTTAAGCAAACCAAAAACCTCAAAAGATAAATGTTGAAAACAACATACTTTGGGGAGAACTTGACAAGAGAATAAAGAAAGATCTAGAGGTACGTTTTGGGTAAATAAATTCCTCAGTTAATTATCCTTACCTCTCGAATTTGCCCGAGGACCACCAGATGTCCCTCCTCGCTTATAACACTGCTGGAAATTATCCTAAAATGAACACATAATATTTACCTCAGCACAAAAAATGCAAAATTGTTATTACTAGCAAATAAATCTGTACGACTAAGTCCTGTGAGCCTTTGAACAGGCCTTCTCCAAAAACCAACCAAAGTGGCTCAGATGACACCAAGAAACACAAAACAAGGGTCACAGTAACATATATCTTCATCTGTTAATTAACCTGACAGGTTAAATATGTTAACACTTGCAAAAACAAGAAAGTATTTAGATAACACTACATAAAAGACACAATGCTAGGTTATGAGGGAAATTCAGAAATATGGCCTGGTCCTCTGTGCTTCATCTCAATACAAAAGGGCATAATAAAGCAAAAATACAGACTAATTCAGCCTCTCTATTTATAAACCAAAGGGTGATGACAACTATTAACTGTGTTAAGGGTTTTGACAGGGAAATTGGTAAGAATTATAACACATGAACATATTATTTCTTGGAATCCTTACCAAAAAACGTCCAAAAGACAATATTTCAAACTGACTCCCAAGTATGGTAAAAGCCCCCATACAAGTCATGAAAAGAATAATTAACAGTGTCATTAATTATTAACATGTAACGAAAAGTTAATAGGACAAGAAAATACATAATAAAAATAATAATACTCCTACCCCAAACTCCTCATCCTCTTCCCAAGAACACTACTATCATTGATATCTTATGTTTCCTCAATAAGAAACTGAAAACAGCACCAAAAAATACTAGAATACTGGTACTGAGAACAGATGTGCTATTATTGAAGTTTGTTTTAGTCAACATATTCTCTTCACACACAGTATTGACAATCAAGTAATAATAGTTGATATTTGAATCCTTGATACATGCCTGGCATTTTCATACAAAGCACTTATGTCTATCACTTCATTTAATCCTCAGACTCTCTCAGAGTAATCCTCAACTCTTCAGATATAAGTAACTCAAACTGATGAGTCTCCATCTAAGATAAGGAAATACGGAGAAGGAAATGGCAACCCACCCCAGTACTCTTGCCTAGAAAATCCCACGGATGGAGAAGCCTGGTAGGCTACAGTTCATGGGGTCGCCAAGAGTCGGACATGACTGAGTGACTTAAAAAAATATATATATAAGGAACTAGAGCTCAAAAAGTTTATATAACACATCAAAGGTCACACAACAAGGGGAGCTGTTGAGATCCAGGGTCAGACCCAAGTCATTCAGGAGACATGGTGTGCTCTCCAAACTGTGTTCTTCAATACTGCCTCTGTACAGACATCTATCTTACCTCATGTGACTGTAAGCGCTTCAAGTAGAGATCCTTTGTATGTTAACAACAGAACTCAGTAAAATACCACATATATAACTGAAGGCTTGTAAAGCTTCAAAACTTAAAATGCTAATGTAGTATAAATTCATATCCAGATATGCTCAGAGACAGGGAGTTTCCAAGGACTGTTAAAGTGGAAAGTCTAACATCTTCCTATCAATCTTTTACCACATACAGTAAAGAATATCTGAACTATTCAAATAAAGAATTAACAAAAAAAATTAAACTTTTAATAAAAAGGACTTTCCTATACTTGATATCTAGAAAAGTTAAACTGAAGGCAATATAGTAAAGCCTATGGGCTATGGAGTTAAACTTGCATATAATTTCTACCATTTATTTGCTGAATGACCTTATACAAGTTACTTGTTTCTGAACTCCAGTTTCCCTTATAGAGTGGTGAAGTAAATGCTGCTGCTGCTGCTGCTGCTGCTAAGTCACTTCAGTCGTGTCCAACTCTGTGTGACCCCATAGATGGCAGCCCACCAGGCTCCCCCGTCCCTGGGATTCTCCAGGCAAGAATACTGGAGTGGGTTGCCATTTCCTTCAATGCATGAAAGAGAAAAGTGAAAGTGAAGTCGCTCAGTCTCTCCGACTGTTAGCGACCCCATGGACTGCAGCCCACCAGGCTACTCCGTCCATTGGATTTTCCAGGCAAGAGTACTGGGGTGGGGTGCCATTGCCTTCCCCGATGACAAACCTAGCATCATATTAAGACAGAGACATTACTTTGCTGACAAAGGTCTGTATAGTCAAAGCTATGGTTTTTCCAGTGGTCATTACGGATGTGAGAGTTGGACCATAAGGAAGGCTGAGTGCCAAAGAATTGATGTTCCTGCACCGTGGTGCTGAGAGTCCTTTGGATTGCAAGGAGATCAAACCAGTCAATCCTAAAGGAAATCAACTCTGAATATTCATTGTAAGTACTGATGCTGAAACTGAAGCTCCAATACTTTGGCCACCTGATGAGACAAGCCGACTCACTGGAAAAGACCTTGCTGCTAGGAAAGGTTGAAGGCAGGAGGAGAAGGACATGAGATGGTTGGATGGCATCACCGACTCGATGGACATGAGTTTGAGCAAGCTCCAAGAGATGGTGAAGGACAGAAAAGCCTGGCATGCTCTAGTCCAAGGGTTTTCAAAGAGTTGGATATGATTGAATGACTGAACAGCAAAAGTTATACACACACTCACACAATCAGGGAAAACATAATGCAACTCAGGCAAGGGGCTCCTGGGGGCTGTGTGCCGGGCTCCTTATGAAAACCATACTACATCATATGACCTCTGGTTTTTATCTTTATGAAGGGCCCAGGGTCTCTATGTCACAGGGGAAATACAACCTCTAATTACAGCCCAGGGAAGGCATGCCGAAGGGGCTGGCTGTTTCTGGGTGAGATACAGTGATGCAGAAGAGAAGAGTTGAGAGGAGAAGGGCAAAGTGGGGTACCCTGATCTTTTTAATACACCGGATCATGAATTACCACACTAACTGGAATTAGTATTTGGATGTTGACTCATACTGGGGTCCACATTATTTGGGTGACTGAATTTATCACGAACCATGAATAGGCCTGCAGTCCAAACCCCTATTTAAAATTACCCCCAAGCATTTTTAAAAATCCCCAGAGCCCCTGAATCAACCACAGAAACACCTCATTCCGTCTGTTTCAAGGGTATTTTCCTGACCAGCCCATGTGGAAGAAGTAAAAAAGGTGAATTATGAAAAAGCCAAATGCAAATAGCATGCTTCATTTGTTGTTCGTTTAAGTTCCTGGTCTTCTTTACGGCTTAAACATCAATTTCTATCCATTACTTTTTACAGTGCCATTGGATTAATTTTAAAATATGTATATGGGACTGTACAATGGAGAGTAACACAACATTGTACATCAACTATACTTCAATAAAATAAATTTTAAAAATATATGGCAAGAATAGTGTTCAGTTGAAGTCAGGAGTAAAACAATATAAAATGAATACAGAAAAAGAAATTCAGAAACCATACCATTTATAGTACAAAAGTTTTTTTAAACTTTCTGTTTTAAAGTAAAATACTTTTTATGTATTTATTTTTACCGTCCCTTATTCTTAAAGGGTTTTCAGGAAGAAATCAAAACAGGGTAGAAATGACTCCCCCCGCCCATCTCCCTGACTTGCCAGCATCACACCAAAAGCCCAGTTTGGCACCTAAGTCTTGCTTTGATTCAGAATCTGTCTTTTTTGTCTGGAAGAAAGAGAGGAGGGTTGAAAAGCAGTTGGATTCAGATGAAATGGGGCCAGTTTCCCAGTAATCTCAGAGAAGCTGCTTCTGTCTTTAAAATTCTTTGACTTTCAGATAATAAAATACTCAGAAATTTCATGGACATATTGTATATTTAACTGTCCTAACAAGTGAATTAACCATTTTGGTTTTATCTGGTCATATTAGCAAGAAGAAAATGCTTTTTTATGCATATTTTTGAAAGTATTTGGGGAAAATACTAACCACAGGGGGAGTAACAATGTCTTTCTCAGCCTGCCTGAGCGTGTGAGTGTGTGTGTGGTGTGTGAGTGTGTGTGTGGCGCGTGTGTGTGGCGTTTGAGTGTGTGTGTGGCGTGTGAGTGTGTGTGTGGCGTGTGAGTGTGTGTGCGGCATGTGAGTGTGTGTGCGGTGTGTGTGTGTGGGGTGTGCGTGTGCGGCGTGTGTGTGTGCATGTGAATGTGTGTGGCGTGTGAGGGTGTGTGCGGCGTGTGTGTGTTTGGCGTGTGAGTGTGTGTGTGGCGTGTGTCAATGCATGAAAGAGAAAAGTGAAAGTGAAGTCGCTCAGTCTGTCCAACTGTTAGCGACCCCATGGACTGCAGCCCACCAGGCTACTCCATCCACTGGATTTTCCAGGCAAGAGTACTGGGGTGGGGTGCCATTGCCTTCCCCGAAGTAAATGAGTTAATTCAAATTTAATCAAGTCCTTAACACGTCCTGGGCTTCCCTGGTGGCTCACACGGTAAACAATCTGCCTGCAGTGGAGAAGGCCCAGGTTCGATCCCTGAATCGGGAAGATGCCCTCAAGGGAGAAATGACTATCCACTCTTGGACAGTAGAGATCTTGCCTGGAGAATCCCATGGATGGGGGAGCCTGGCAGGCTATAGTCCATAGGATGGCAAAGAGTCAGACACAACTGAGCAACTAACACACTTAAGACCTCCTAAAGTTCCATGTAACAGGCAGTTGTCATGTACCCTACTTGGGTTATTAGAAAAGCTCCCAACTCAACTCTCCATAGTAATAAAAGTGCCATTACAAAACAAATTATGACTCTGCTATAGGTTAATCACTAGCTTCACATCAACTGTACTTCACATCAATTGTTCAATTACGACAATTATTCTTACCCTTTGGGAATAAGGTGTTCCAGGATACTCTCTAGCTTGGAACTGTAGCTGGCTATAATTTCCATTGGAAATTGAAGGAGGTCCTCTGTAAGTATCAAAACCTAGTAAATAAATAACTTACATTAGAATTATGGACAAAATTACACTAAACTTTTAAATAGTCTGTTCTATACCACTTAAAAAGTTATACTGATCTTATAAAGCCATCACTAGATTTATGCCTTCTTTAAGCAAACTCTTTAATTATTTCCACAATAAAACACACATTTATAAAAATATCACAGACTTCAAATAAGCCAACTGTAGAATTTTACTACTGCTCAGATACAGATGGGGTTGGGAAAGGATGGTGGTTAAAGCCTTGGTCTAGCATACTTTTGCCAATATCATGCAGTGACTAGAATACTTGGAACCATATCTAACTTAAAAGAGTATCACTACTATACTCTCAAAGTTATCATCTGTGGTATACTCTGACAAAAAAACTAAGAAATGGGTGTTGTCTTAACTGTAACATGTTTTGAGCCAGCCAGGTCAATTAACAAAAGAAAGAAATTATTCAAATATGAAAACCAAAACTAATTCCTGGAAAAAAACAAAATGTTCAACCTTTTACTTCAGTAAGTCACAGGGTCAGTTTTTCACACAAAATGTTCCTCTGTTATAGACAAAAGATATATTAGAAATACTCTATTTTGCAGAAATAGGGAATTCTCTACTACATTATAAACAGAAATAACAAAAAGGAACAAGGTAAAGTAAAAACAGCTTGAGTCAAGTAAATATATAGACAAAATAATTCAGTATAATTAAATTTTATTCAGAGCATACCTTTATAACCACCAGGGGACCGATACGAATTGGTTAGTAATCTCCCACCACGAGTACATCCTCTAACAGATCCCCGGCTATTGACAAATGGTTGAGAGGGTCTGGGAAATACATTCGTCTGTGCTGGGTAAAAGGCAAGGCTACCATTGCTTACTTGAATAGTTCCATCGGGAAAACTTGCTGCTTAAGGAAACAGTTTTAGAGTCCAAGAGTTAAACGGTAATAAAAATTTAATATTCTTTATACTTAGAAGTCAGTGTAGAGCAAACCTTTAATACAACTTTCTCCCTTTAAAAAAATAGGTGCCATAGATATTCATGTGTATATAGAGAGATGTTTAAGTAATAAAATATTATTCAGCCCTAGAAAGAAAATTCTGACACACTCTATAATATAACATGGATAAATCTTAAAGACATTATGGTAAATGGAATAGGTCAGTTACAAAAGAACAGATATTGTATGATTCCATGGACTGTAGCCCACCAGGCTCCTCTGTCCATGGGATTCTCCAGGCAAGAATACTGGAGTGGGTTGCCATTTCCTTCTCCAGGGGATATAAGATAAGTACTTAGAGCAAATTCATAGAGTAGAATGCTGGCTCCCAGGGGCTGGAAGGAAAGTGCAACGGGGAGTTAGTGTTAAATAGAGAAGATGAAAAATTTCTAGAGATGAATGGTGGTGTTGGCCTCACAACAACTTAGATTGTTTAATGCCATAAAACCTATACACTTAAAAAATGTTTAAAATGATGAATTTTATGTTATGTATATTTTTACCACAAAGGAAAAAGAAAGGCTAAATATTTCACCTCATGGAGAATAAGAAAGTGAACTTTTATTAATACTTTAATTGAAAAGGCATGTGACAAACAATATCCTTTATGTACATCACCCGTCCTATGTTTTCACAGCACAGGTGAGAACAAAAGGAGGTCATCTGTGGCTAGGTCCAGGGATTTACATTCACCACCTCTTGCAATTAACCAAGTACTCAGAATGCTCAATTTGTTTGCTCAGGCTTAAGTTTTAGAAAACCCAACAGGGGTCTGAAATACCAACATTAAAAATCTACAAATGCTTCTTATGATTGGGAAATGACACAAAGTTGCCTGCTCTTTCATGTACCTATTATAATAGCATGAAAGACCAAAAGGGCCTCCCATCTCTAAGCAAAGAGTGGAATAAGCATAATAAGTTACCTTCACATTAATCAATGCTCTATTTCAAGAGAGAAGAAAAGAGAAATGGTCAGATAGCCATCTGTTTGTGATAACACAGAGTTAACAATGATTTCAAAACCTTCATAAAAGCAGCTGGATAGTGTCTTATGCACCTCTACCACTGCTAATGGTAATCAATGCAATCAGATTTTTAAAAAGCCTACTCCAGGGTTAAATCAGCCATCTAAGTTCTACCTCTACAAACGTTAAAAGTAACAGGTGAATTTAACTAAAGAGAGGAAAGGCATTAAGCATTTCTCAGCACTTGAACAGGAGAAAAGATAATGCTTACTAGTCAGGAAAGAACCTCTCAAATGTCACTACAGACTTGCTTTCCATTTAATTAGCTCTCATCTAAGTCTTCAAAATATTCACAAAGATCTTACCAGTCTCTTGAGAAAGGACAGTTTGTTCTACGTGTATAGCTGGCATTTGGCACTGGGGTGGTGTTTGTGTACTTGCTGTAGTAAAACTTTGATTGTAGCCAGGTGAATAAGGGGGTTCTTTTATTTCTTGTTCTTTCCGTGGAGGCAGAGGTGCATTAACATTAAATACCTTAAAAGACAGAGTACAGTGAGTCATTTGCAAAGTTTCATAGAAAATAATGAGGGATGACATTCGGCAAAACTCTGCAACATTCAAAAACTTCTGTCTGATGGGTGAAGGACTTGAACAGACATTTCTTCAAAGATAATAAATGGCCAATAAAGCACATGAAAAGATGCCCAACATCATTAGGCACTAGACAAAAAAATAAAACCTCAATGAGATACCACTTCATACCCATTAGGACAATGATTACTTAAACACAAACGAAACAAAAAAACAGAAAATCTAAGTATAACTGAGGGTGGGGTAAAATTACAATCCTCATGCAATGCTGATGGGAATATCAAGTGGTACAGCCGACTGTAGAGAACAGTATGGTGGTTCTTCAAAGAGCTAAATGTAAAATTAACGTATGATCCAGCAATTTCATTTGTAGGCATACACCCAAAGAACTGAAAGCAGAGATTCAAAGAGAGATGTGTACACCTATGTGCACAATATTATGCATAAGCGCTAAAAGGTGGAAACAGCCAAGTATCCATCAGCAGATGAAGGGTAAACAGAATGTGATACATGCATATGATGGAATGTTATTTCACCATAAAAAAGAATGAAATTCTGATCCATGCTACAACAGGGATGGATGAACCTTGAAAATACTATGCTAACTGAAATAAGCCAGGTAGAAAAAGGACAAATATCATGAGTCCACTTATATGAGGTACCTAAGAATAGGCAAACTCACAGAGACAAACTAGAATACAAGTTACCAGGGGCTAGGGAGAAGAAGGGGATAATGAAAAAGTTCTGGAAAAAAACAGTGATGATGGCTGTACAACACTGTGGATGTACTTAATGCCACTGAATTATACATTTTAAAATGGTTAAAACAGTAAATTTTATGCACATTTTACCACAGTAAAAAAAAAATCCTATTTTATTTCTGACAGAAGTTAAAGCAAGTATAAAAACTAACTCTCCTGATATTACATTATCATAATGCTGCTTATTGAGAATAAAAACTTCATAGGGCAAGAGGGTACTTTTTCAGAAACTGGGGATGAATGAAAAAACCTGCAGATTCAGTACTGAATTTCTACCACATGGCAGGACAATGATTTGACCAGACTCTGGTCACTGAGTATAATAAAACACTTTTGTTACTCTCAAGCCCCCTTATCCTGCTCCATTTTTCCCAAATACACGTATGATATTATATATATATATATATATTTATATATATATGAGTATTTTTCTCTCTAGCTCTCCCACCTCCATAATAAAGTATAAGCTTCTTAAGCACAAAGACCCATCTATTCTCCATTGTTACAACCCAGGCATTGTTGAACAGTGCCTGGCTTTGAACTACCTGTTTGTTGAATAAATGAGTAAATGAACAATAAGAACCAGTTTATACTACTGAATAGGAACCAAACAGGTAGAGAAGACAGACCAGCATGAGCAAAAGAGGTATTTGTGATAAGAATGTACAGGGCAAGTCCAGAGGACTAGTCTGGCAAGCTATACAAGGCTTCAAAAGTTACTGAGTGTCAGGTAAAGACATTCAATTTCATTTAATAATGGACCAACATTTGCTTTTAATTAGGAGTAAGAAAAACTTAACAAAACCAATGTAGCTTTGTTTTCTGTTTTTTTACTAAAAAAAAAAAAAAATACTGTGTAGGATAGATTGACAGGCATAGAGGGAAAGCAAGGATATTGAGCTTTTTCTAGGTGGCCAAGCAGGGAGTAATAAGATTAGTGAATTCATGTGTCTGAATTCACCAGCCCATCTCCCTGCCTTGTGTCTGCTTCCCACTGCCATTCCACTGGCCTCATCTCACCACTGTCACTCAAAAGGAGTCAAATAGGACATTAACCATCATCAGGAAGAGTATTTATTGGCTAAGACTTTGCGTTCTTCTAAAGAAAAGTTTTATATTTATTCTAGGTTTAGAAAATAAATATACAAACTTAGTTGTAATATAATCTTAAAAAGTTTAAACTACAACTTGTAGAAAGAAAGAAAGTGAAGTCGCTCAGTTATGTCCAACTCTTTGCAACCCCATGGACAGTAGCCTGCACCAAGCTCCTCCGTCCATGGGATTTTCTAGGCAAGAGTACTGGAGTGCGGTGCCATTTCCTTCTCCAGGGAATCTTCCCAACCCAGGGATCGAACCCAGGTCTCCCGCATTGTAGACAGACGCTTTACCATCTGAGCCACCAGGGAAGTAGATTGTAATTCAAAATACCATACAAATCTTGAACAATTCTCCAAAACACAGCATGAAATGAATGAAGATGAAATCAAATAAAAGTTTCAACAGTAATAGAACACACAAGTATGTGTCCTATATTTCAGGGTATTGATGCTGTGGAATACCAGAACTGTGATGTTAGTAACTGTTAGTATTAATAAGCTATTTATAGAAAATTGTTTCCCACTTACATTTCATTTCTTTAGTATGGGTCTCCTCAGCTTTGCCTATCACTAATTTTCAGAAGGGTAAATGCCCTGATAAAATATTCATTCAAAATTATTGAGGCTTTGAATTTAACACTCTTCCCTCCACAAACAATATTTCCATTGAACAAACTCAAATTCTATCAGTCCAAGTAAGAGTAATAGAAAAGGCAAACTTTTTCACATAGTACCCAATATTAAAGAAACAGTAGCTTTTTAAATGGAATAATGAACTGCAATCATCATTCATGTTTTATACTCACTGTCTGCATGGCTTGAAAGGGTGCTGTGTTAATGGTTACTGAACTACTACTTGCTGGAGGTGACTGGAAGCCCTGTTCAGAGCCCTTTGACATAGGAGGATTTGGAGAAGCTAGTGAAGACGGTTGCTTGCTTGGGGAAACTGCTGCCTAGGGAGGAGAAATGCAGTATCAGCCAATCACCTGCCATACAACAAGCAGTTAACTTACACTAAACCCCAGGATGGCATAAGTCAGCAAGTCCTATAGGATGACATTTGGACATAGGAATGCAAAAGAACAGCTTCTGCTTACAATTTCAAACCTCGAATGCTGAGCATGCACACTAGTATTTGCTTTGCACAGCTTGCTGACTAAGTGAGAATCTTACTATTAATCAATCTAAGAGACGAGGGGTTGAACTTTTTATGAGGACCCAGTCCCTTTCAAACCCTGTAATGATACTTTCTAGTTCAGAATCTAATATTCTTCCAAACTTATACAGAAGAATTAGGCTTAAGAAAAACCCTGGGTGAGTTGCTTAGTCAGTGTTAACCTTTTTCTGTTTCAAAGTCTTACTAGTGGATTCCTTAGTCAGCTGCCTTTAAAAAGAAAACCAAACCTGAGCTAATATAAATACTCTTAACTAAGGGAATTAGCAATTCCTTGATACAACAGATTATAAAGCCAAATACTTAAAAAGATAGGAAAAAAATAATCCCAATGAGGCAATGAAGCAGACAGGTATGACTCATTAGGTGGCAAATACTTAATTTAAATTTAGATCAAATCAACATCATAAAAACTATTTTCTTATATAATGAATACATAGTCTTATATAATAGTTAACCAAGAAATAATAATAAAACCTGAGTTGCTAAATTAATTTTAAAAATCTACCTATCATGCTATATCTATCTCAAGGATTTGCTCAAACATAGTAAAAACTGTTAAAAGCACAAACATAATACTGTCAAAACGCTTTGACAAAATTAGCCGAAAAGAGAATGGAACTTATTCTGACTGAGTCAGTGCTAATATTAACACTATAAAGTTATTGAGTCTTCGGTTATATGTATAAAAGATTTTTCTCCTAAGGAGTCCTTCAATATAAATATAATGAGAAATCTGAACTTATCGCTAATCCTACCCCTACCTAGAAATTTTCATCCTTTTGACATTAGCATTTCAGATATAATTTATTGTATCTGAAAAGGCAAGTTAATACACTACTAAGTCGATTTATATGGTAAAGTCACAATAAAGTTAAAGTTACCTGTATAAGTTCCAGGACTAAAACATCAATAGAAAGCAAACATTAGTAAAGTATAAATGTTCAGTCATTAAGTTGATCATGCCTGTAATTCACATGTTAAGCTGGCTCTGCTATTCTTTAAGTCAGAAATGAAATTACGACAATTGGTCTCTTATTACCTCAGGAGTCTCTGAGGTCATAAACTCTGTTTCAGATTCCGAAGAAGCCTGATCAGTAGTAACCAAGCAAGCATTTGAGCTACAAGTAACTGGAGAAGAAGCAGCCTAGACATAGGAAGATATAAAACATTGTAAAAGGCACGATTTGTTCACTTTATATTACGTGGGCCCTGAGCTTCCCAATACCTTACTCTCACTGAACACTCAGCAGTGCCAATTGCTATGCTTAACACTTTAATACATATTAATATATTTACTCCTAACAATAACCCTGTGCAATAGGTACAACTATTCCCATTTTATTCATAATCAGGCAGAAGCAAAGAAAGTTAAATAATTTACCCAAGATCACTCTAAAATTAAGGGGTAGAGCTGAGATTCAAATTCAAGCAGCCAGCTATACTGCCTTTCCAGGCCTAGTCACCAAAGCTACACATCTGATGAATCCCATCCTCATTTATCAAGATTCTTGGCCCTGGAAGTCTGGGGCCAGATTTTCCATCAGGCACTCAACAACAAGCTCCCTGGGCAATGAGCCCAGGGTACATTAACGCTCCGAGCACAGGTCTGCCAGAATCATGACAACTATCTTTTACTCTAAGTGCTCTCAGTGTCTTAAAGGAGTAGGAAGAAGTATAAATACATAAATCACAATGGCACCAATATCCTAACAAAAATTAAAGCTAATATGTATAAAATAAAAATTTGGAGAAGGCATATAGGAACTAAGTCTGACAACTGTAACTGATAAAAAAAAAAAAATAGCATTTTATATATTTAAATAGTATAATTTAGATCTGACCAAACTATTATAAAACAGGAGTGTTTTAATCCTAGGCTTTGCTTCTGGCCTCTTTAAAACAATGAGACAACCACCCAAAATAAATGCTGTTGGCTATTGTGGGAACACAAGTAAGTCAACTGCCAAAAAATTCAGATACTAAGTTAAGGCAATTTGGCACACCTGATAGTTAAGCTTTAAGAGACTCTGAATTTTAGTTAAGAGGTTAACAAAAAAGATAAGCATTCTTCACATTAGTATTTATTGAGAAGTTATGGCAGTTTTTGCTTCCAAGTTATTGCTCTTTAAGTAGACCAGCTAAAGTTCATTTTAAGTATTTCTGAGTAAGCATGATGATGGAGGCCAGTGGTTCCAAAAAATCAACATGCAGATTCACCCAAGGAGCAGACTAAAAACATAGATGAATAGACAACACCCCTGGAAATGCCAAACATACAGGTCTAAGGTGGTAACTAACAATACAGTCCTCTCTCCGTATCCACAGGGACTGGTTCCAGGACTCGCTGTGCTACCAAAATTCAGAGATGCTCAGACCCTACAGTCGACCCTCCATACCTGTGGTCCCGCACCTTCAGATTAAACCAACCTCGGATATGTAGTACTGTATGGATTTAGTGGGAGAAAAAAACACATATAATAGGACCTGAGCAGGTCAAACTCATTGTTCAAGGGTCAACTCTATGTGTTTTTATTAAAGTGACCAAATGATTCTGATGCAGCCACCCCAAAGGCATGCATGTGAGAACAATTAGACTAGACTTCTAGTTTATCAAAAAAAAAAAAAAATCTTAACTTGTTGACTGAAAGCCTGATACAGAATCTAATAGCTAGAACAGATAACGTGGAATTCTTTAGCTAAAGCAGGGAGCAGGGTGAGAGACTAACCATCAATTAAGAAAACTTCGTTTCTTTCTTTAGACTCTTTACTATGCCAATATACTAAGTGACTTAGGTAGCTTAAACAGCAAAGTAAGATTCCCAGAGTACCTTCTTCAGGCTTGCTCTTCCCTCACTAAAATTTCCTACTTTGTTGTAACAGATGACTTGCCCATGTTTATTAGGGAATTTTTTGAGGACCAGTTTTACTTGATCTAAAAAACTAGATATCCTTAAAACATTTTCAATAATTTAGTTAGGAATATTAGAAATCAGTGAGTCTGACCATTAATACCAATGCAAGACTTTCTCCTAAAAGAGTAAATGAAAGATGAATCCGGAGAAGTTACCTGTAATGGCTCTTGAAGAAAATCACTTTGATTGGATAGATTCTGTTCTGTAGATGCTGTAGACAGTGAAATCAACAGTAAACTACTGAGGGAAGAGAAAAGCTTATGCATACCAACTGGATGGAAACTAAAGTTTATATTTTATAAAACCAGGCAGTATCTAGAAGAACTGGGTCTCAAGTCCTTTCTATTAGAGCTTTAAAAAGTCAGAGAGGATTATAGAGACATAGCATCCTAGTTCCATCTGTGACATTTAATAATGTTTTACAGTTAAATGGACAAAAGCAGCATTTCAAGTCTTCCAAAAGAAAAGAACTGTGACTTTTTTAAAACCAGCGACTGTAATCTGGAAGATAAAATCTGAGCTATCATAAGCAATAATTAGCTGATATACTTTAAATTACAAGTTTCAAAATAAGTCCTTGCAGGGGTCATCTCTCTATTTTTCTTTTCTCTTTGATCATGTAAATTAAACATACTTTTCAATTACAGAGTTTCAGTTTGATTTAGTTAATGTCTATCACTTTTATTAATTACTCTCTCTTCCTTCTCCTTATCCCAACCAGGAATTACTGCACCAGTCTTCTGGTTGGTGTATACTGCTTACTACGGCTGAACTATGGCTTTGATTATGTCATTCCACTCCTAAGATAAACTAATGCAGAATTAGTTAATGTCTATCACTTTTATTAATTACTCTCTCTTCCTTCTCCTTATCCCAACCAGGAATTACTGCACCAGTCTTCTGGTTGGTGTATACTGCTTACTACGGCTGAACTATGGCTTTGATTATGTCATTCCACTCCTAAGATAAACTAATGCAGAATAAAAAGCCTGAAGTCTGAAGTGTCAGACCAGATTCAGATTAACCAGTGTTGGTGCAGTGTTAATCAGTTCAGTCAGTTCAGTTCAGTCCCTCAGTTGTGTCTGACTCTTTGCAACCCCATGGACTACAGCACGCCAGGCCTCCCTGTTCATCACCAACTCCCAGAGTTTACTCAAACTCATATCCATTAAGTTGGTGATGCCATCCAACCATCTCATCCTCTGTTGTCCCCTTCTCCTCCCACCTTCAATCTTTCCCAGCAATAGGGTCTTTTCCAGTGAGCCAGTTCTTCACATCAGGTGGCCAAAGTATTGAAGTTTCAGCTTCAACACCAATCCTTCCAATGAATATTCAGGACTGATTTCTTTTAGGATGGACTGGTTGGATCTCCCTGAAGTCCAAGGGACTCTCAAGAGTCTTTTCCAACACCACAGTTCAAAAGCATCAGTTCTTCTGTGCTCAGCTTTCTTTATAGTCCAACTCTCACATCCATACATGACTACTGGAAAAACCATTGCCTTGACTAGACAGACCTTTGTGGGCAAAGTAATATCTCTGCTTTTTAATATGCTGTCTCACCTGGTTGTAACTTTTCTTCCAAGGAGCAAGCGTCTTTTAATTTCATGGCTGCAATCATCATCTGCGATTGTGGAGCCCAAAAAAAAACAATGTCTGTCACTGTTTCCACTGTTTCCCCATCTATTTGCCATGAAGTGATGGGACCAGATGCCATGATCTTCGTTTTCTGAATGTTGAGCTTTAAGCCAACTTTTTCACTCTCCTCTTTCACTTTCATCAAGAGGCTCTTTAGCTCTTCTTTGCTTTCTGCCATAACGGTGGTGTCATCTGATATCTGAGGTTATTGATATTTTTTCCGGCAATCTTGATTTCAGCTTGTGCTTCTTCCAGTCCAGCATTTCTCATGATGTACTCTGCATATAAGTTAAATAAGCAGGGTGACAATATACAGCCTTGACATACTCCTTTCCCTATTTGGAGCCAGTCTGTTGTTCCATGTCCAGTTCTAACTGTTGCTTCCTAACCTGCATACAGATTTCTCAAGAGGCAGGTCAGGTGGTCTGGTATGCCCATTCTAAGAATTTTCCACAGTTTGTGGCAATCCACACGGTCAAAGGCTTTGGCATAGTCAATAAAGCAGAAATAGATGTTTTTCTGGAACTCTCTTGCCTTTTCCATGATCCAGCGGATGTTGGCAATTTGATCTCTGGTTCCTCTGCCTTTTCTAAATCCAGCTTGAACATCTGGAAGTTTACAGTTCACGTACTGTTGAAACCTGGCTTGGAGAATTTTGAGCATTACTTTACTAGTGTGTGAGATGAGTGCAATTGTGCAGTAGTTTGAGCATTCTTTGGCATTGCCTTTCTTTGGGATTGGAATGAAAACTGACCTTTTCCAGTCCTGTGTTAATCAGTGTTAAGCAGTGCACTAAATACCACTGATATAATTTCACTCACAGGATGCAAAAGCCTCAACACTAGATGTACACAGAGTTGAAAAGAGTCAAGTAAGTCAAGAGTAAAATTATTTATAAAAGAAACAATTGGAACAAACAGCTGTAGGTATAACAAGTCTTAAGAATGAGGACATACCTACTGGGCTACCTGGAGTAGCTGAAGGCGGCTGTGACGATGGAATTGCACTTGAAGGTTTGTCAAAATCCAGAATAGATTCCTAAAGATAAGATTTTAAATAATGAGTGGAAACACAGATCACCATTTGTTGGTAAACCTATTACCATTAAATAATTTATGATGTTGTCATAAACCTCTGCTTATTAGCTATAGGAATTTATCTAATAACTATCTCAAGATGTTAATAACTTAAGTCTTTTAGGAGAAGAAATTAAATCTAAAGTAACTGTCAAACCTTAAGACTATCAAGTGTTAAAATTCTAACAGAAATTCTAAGGGCAAGTTAGGAAAACTCCTCACTTGGAGGTTTAAACATAAACATTAATCCTAGCATAGACTGAGCCCTCATTTTTATTATAACCAATGAGAAGTTCTAATTATTTTACTCAATCACTAAACTAACTCATGCTCTTAGATACTTTGATGACAACAAGCCATTCTCTTCTCCCATGTGCCTATCCTGGTTATCCTGGAAACATTTCCAACGTTTTGAGTACTTAACTTACACACTTGTAGTGATCATTTTAAGTCCTTTATTTATCATCAAATAATCTGAAGAGTTAAGCAATTCCCTCACTTAATAAAAAAGTAGAAGGTTGGGAGTTTGTCAGATTATATAATTGGTAATTGGCAGAAGGAGATTTAAATGCAAGTTTAACTCCAAAGCAAGATCTTTTTACTATTAACACACAAAAATCTCTATTTGCCTACTTCCTAGCTCAATAACATCACAATATTTTGAAATTCTGCACGTGTTTGTGTAACACAATTTAACATTTAACTATTGACTTAACTCATCTTATACAAATGAAATATAAACTCTTTGAGGGCAATGAATGTCATGATTATTTACACACAATGGCATCTATCAAATACCAAGCATAGTACAGGTTCTCACAGTCTGAGCAGAAACTACTAATGAGCTATAGCAGCAATAGCATTTGAGCACTTTAAGCTTCTTACATGTTTAATTCATTTCATTATTCACAACTAATAGGAACAGGAACTATTATCCTCATTTTTTTTCGAAAAAGAAACTGAGGCAGAAAATTAAGTAACTTGCCTAAACTCTCAAGAGCGAGCAAGTGGCAGAGCTGAGATTTGCACTCATTCTGAACACCAGAATATATGCTCTTAACAACTTCATTTAATGCTTCAGACCAGAAGCTAGCAGCCCCATAACTAGCATTTAAGATTCACTTAATAATGACTCATACTTGCATAAAGTTACAAGTTCCTTGAATCTGGGTCATCAGATCCTGCAGTTTTTCTTTCCTCAATACTGGATCCTTTGGAAGGGTAGAGGAAGAACCTACAGGCTGATGCATAGGCTTAGGCACCTACAAGATAAACCCATAATGTGTAAGAGTGAAGTTCAAATTCAACAGCTTGATTCAGGAAACTTAGCTTATCACTGCATCTTAATGTAATCAAAACACATAGCAGTGTTCACTTATAGGTTTATCTCAGGTAAAGAATTTCCACATAAATGCCTCTTCTAAGTAATTTAAACAAAGTTTAAATGTTTCCTCCTTCAGTACAACTTTAATGGGAACTGTTGCTAACCATCATCTTTTTTAAAAGGAAGGCCAATAACAGCAGAACTTCCGTGATAAAAAGTTCTTTCGTTGTAGACATCGGTTACCTTACGTCCTCCACAAGATGCCACTGCCTTCAATACAAAACACCTTAATGATCTTTTTCCAAGGAAAAAAGTTACTATCACTATCACATTAATTATATATCCCATTTTTAATCTATATCTGATTTCAGAAACATTAAGGTATAAAAATGTATACACATATATCCTAGAATTTAGGAAATACATTGTTATATTTTGTTATAAAGTAAGCATACTTTGGCGGGGCTACTGATGGTTAGAATGTGGTCCCCCTCCAGCTAAATTTCTTAAGATTGCTGAAACAGACCTCATATTTATGGTTATTTCTTACAGGTATCCGGGGAAGGCAGTGGCACCCCACCCCAGTACTCTTGCCTGGAAAATCCAATGGACGGAGTAGCCTGGTGGGCTGCAGTCCATGGGGTCGCTAACAGTCAGAGAGACTGAGCGACTTCACTTTCACTTTTCTCTTTCATGCATTGGAGAAGGAAATGGCAACCCACTCCAGTATTCTTGCCTGGAGAATCCCAGGGATGGGGGAGCCTGGTGGGCTGCCGTCTATGGGGTCACACAGAGTCGGACACGACTGAAGTGACTTAGCAGCTTACAGGTATCAGCAAACCGACCCCTACCAGCTCCTCCTCTCCACCTTCTAATTCACTAAGAAATCACACAGCTAAGCTATGTCAACAGCGTCATAAAATAATAGTTAATAGACCCTAAGGAAATATATGAAAGACTCTTTTAGGAGAAAAGTATGAACTTTGGTAATTTATTTCATGTATCTAGTCTTTTGGCTTTGAACTCTTTTTTGCCCTTGACTGTACTTAGTCATATTAAAGACAGTGGAGATGGCAATACAGATAGAGGCAAATACTGTGTTTATACAGACACACATCCCCGCAGTCACTGAGAGACCCTGTAACTTCAATATGATGATGTCTGTGCCATAAGGTACCATAAATGAGTTCTGACATTTACAATTAAACACTCTTGATTTTAAATACTATTCAACAAACAGCAGGGTATCAATATTTCCTATGGTCAAGGCTCAGCACTGTTATACCTACTGGAATTTTTAACTGTGTTTCTTCAGCAACTTTATTGAAGTATTAAATTTGATTTATAAATTTCCCAAAATACTGATAGGTATCATGTTAAAATTACTGTCATATATCTGGTTAATGAAATAAGGCTATCAATTTTCTGCAGTGTCAGGATGAAGCTAAAATTACATTACCACTTAAAGAGGAAGAAAGGAAAATAAAAGGAGACAAGTAATTCTAAAATTCTCTTCCCAAAAGGTAGAATTGCAGCAAGCGTAATTTATAAAATGCAATGATCTGAATTCCCTAAACAAAATGTTTTCTGCCCCCTCACTTTTTAATTGAAGTATAGTTGATTTATGATATACAATATCATGTTACTTTCAGGTGTACATCACAGTGATACAGTTTTATATATATGTCTGTGTGTGCATTCTTTTTCAGAGTCTTTTCCTTTATAGGTTATTAAAAACTATTGAGTACAGTTCCCTGTGCAACATAGAAAAATATTCTTCAAACCGTTAAAGGACCAAAGATATATGGTCCTCAATACATCTGGGTTCAATCCCTGGGTTAGGAAGATCCCCTGGAGAAGGAAATTGCAATCCACTCCAGCATTCTTGCCTTGGGAAACCCCACGGACAGAGGAGCCTAGTGGGCTAGTCCATTGGGTCGCAAGGAGTCGGACACAACTGAGCAAGTAACACTTTCACTTCTGGCTAAACTGGCATGGAAGGTCAGGAACACTACAAGATGGGCGTGGAGAACACTGGGAGGGTAGTGAGTTCACACTTCTTAGCAAACAAGGTGATGATAAGTCTACAAGTTTGCACTGAAATAGTGGTAAATAACTTCTAATAAAAGACAAGACTAGCACTGTATCTATGGATTATTCATCATAAGCCTTATATTACTGGCATGGGTTATTTATTATTAACAGAATGAGGCCTCATATTTGAACCAAATCTCATACTTCAAAATCTAATTATAGAATGGTAAACACCTATATTTTTCATCTGCAGAAAATTTTTATTTTGAAACAGAAACAGACAACTAATCCAGCTCCCTCCCCAACCACTAATCTTCAGAAACAGGACATGAAAGATTCCTGTTTCTTCTCCTGTCCATTTGTTCCTTATTCAAAGAGGACAGGCTAATTGAATGACTGTAAGTCAGTGAAAGAGAAGGAAGAGAATACAGAAAAATGTAACTTGCATCAGAAAAAGGTCTCCCACCTTTTGATATGCATTTACATATCTCACTTCACATTATAGTCTTCTCTATCATTATTTTGATATCATATCACGTCATTAAAACTTGAGCATTAAAACATTATTTCTAATTGCAGAAATTTCACTTCAGGTTAGGCACAAAAGACAGACTAAGTCTGCTTCCAATTTTCTAGGAAAAACAAACTATGCATTAAAGGGTTAAGTGAAATACTTTATATATTAACATGGGTTTTACTGATTTTTTTCTAATGAGAAATTTTAAATTATCATTATCACAAATCTCTATTTATGCCTACAATGACAAGAACAGACTGATACAAATCAACTCACATCTTTGGGTTCTGTATTAAACTTCCTGGGAAGGAGCTGGTCATTTGGTATGAGGCTTGCTGCAGCTACTCCCCAGGACTTTGGAGAAATCTGTGATTGTGGTGTTAAAGGGTGTTTCTGACTCTCAACATTGTTTTCCCAGGATTTTGGAGTCTCTGGAGGTCTTGAGTCCTGCCCTTCACGCGTGGGAGAGGCCCACGACTTGGTGGCGTCCTGGTCACTCTGCACAGATGGTGCCCAAGCCTTCGGCGTTTGCTTCTCTGGCTCCTGTCCTTTCTGCGGCTGAACTGGCCAAGGCTTCGGTGTCCCCTGCTTCTTCTGCTCCTCTTGAATGTACCCCGCTTTGGATTTGGAAGCTCCCTGCTCCCACTGGCCAGGAGCTGGTTTGGAAGCTCCCTGCTCCCACTGGCCAGGAGCTGGTTTGGAAGCTCCCTGCTCCCACTGGCCAGGAGCTGGTTTGGAAGCTCCCTGCTCCCACTGGCCAGGAGTTGGTTTGGTTTTGGAGACATCCTGCTTCTTCGGCTCTTCCTGCAGAGTGGACCTGAGTTTTGGAATCTCTTGTTTCCTCTGTTCTAAGGAAACCGCAGGCTTGGAAACCTCCTGGTGCTTTACAGAAGACTCCCAGGATTTGAAGGTTTCCTGTTTCTTCTCCTGCCCATCTGGTTCAGTAAGCATATCCCAACATTTGGGGAGATTTGGTTTTCTAGCATAATCTGCTTCCCAAGATTGCTCTTCATCTTGTTTACTTGAATAATCTACTTCTGTCATGTAGCGTCTGTTAAGAAACTAAACCAGAGGGAAAACGTGTTTAAGTCAGTCTGTAGACCTTGGGGGCAGTACTAAACTCCTCTGTCCACTGGTCTGAACCACTGTGCTAACAGGAAATTTCTGTCCTTAACCTACCTGAACAGAGTCTCCTCCTTTTTGGTCCATTCCTTTCCCCGCAATTAACAGAAAGACAAACCTCAGAAGCAGTGACCTGACTCACCCGACTGGTGAGCAGCGCGCGTCACGGTGCCACACTTGCTTGGCACAGGCTCTTTTACCCAGGTATTCTGCCTCTGCCGCCTCTGGGACCACCTGACTCCCTCAGATGTTAAGGCAGAGGGGAGTTCAACTACACAGTTATTCTCTTTATACTGAAGCCTTATGTTCCCTGAATTACCAGCCTTTTATTTCCATTATGTATCAATCATATTGTGATTCTGCTTCTTCCATTATTTTCAGGCTCCATGAATTAAAATGTCACTTCAGAAAGAGAACAAATACCCTCTTCTGTTACCAATATGAATAAATTCTGTTAAGAGCAAAATCCTACTCATCTTTAAATTCCAGTACAGCAGCCAAAAACAGCAACAGCTAACACTTGTAACGTGTATGCCAGGCCAAAGTGTAAGTAACTCAGAATTTAAGTGAACTCCTTCAAACCTCACAATAAATATGTAAGGCAGGCATTATCATTATCCCCATTTTAGGCAGGAGAATAACAGACACAGCTGAGCTAGGTATCTCGCCCAAAGTCACTTAAAAGCTAATAAGTTGCAAGGCCAGGATTTAAGCTTATGCAGTCTAAATCCAGAGCCTCAGTTTCTAACCACAACACTATCCAAAAGTCTCAAAACCCAAAGTTGACTGAAAATTGCCTTTTAGTACCTTACCTCTTGTGGTTGTATCTCTGGTTGTGCCAGTTCCATAAGAGACTCTGAGAAAATATAAGAAATATTAAATAAATACCAGGTAAACCCTAAGTTTTTAGACTGATTACACTATAATTAATTTAAGAAACAAATTTCAGAAGGGTAATAGAGAAAGGATGGTGCAATTAAGTATATTTAAAGTAAAAGTGAAGTCGCTCAGTCGTGTCCCACTCTTTGCAACCCCATGGACTGTAGCCTACCAAGCTTCTCCGTCCATGCGATTTTCCAGGCAAGAATGCTGGAGTGGGTTACCATTTCCTTCTCCAGGGGATCTTCCCGACCCAGGGATCGAACCCGGGTCTCCCGCATTGGAGGGAGGCGCTTTAACCTCTGAGCCACCAGGGAAGCCCAAGTATATTTATGGAAGAAGTCATTCTCACAATTGGGTGTTGGTCAAAAGCATGTGGGCTGAGGTTAGCCGGAGCTAGTTGCTCTCCTTACGCAAGACAGTTTTCTGAATTCAAGCTGCAGTTACAAACTGATTTCTGACTGAAAATAGGACCATCTCCCCTTACCTACACACACCAGCTTCTTTCAAGATAGAGTTATAGCTCTGGTGTCATGGGGTATAAATGAAAAACACTTGAATCTTGCTAGTGGCTACCAGAAAGCTGCTTGGACTACCTCCTTAGAAGTAATAATTCTTTACAGCCTCTACAATCATTAGTAAACGTGTTACTTACTTAAAGTATTTCTTCTCCAAGAAAAGTAGAATTTTGAAAAACATATTTCTTTAACTGATTTTGGTATTTTTTTCCTTTGATCAGTATGTTAACCTTAGATTACTTATATTCTTGGCCTACAATAGAGTATTGAACTCTACTATAACTTACATTTAAACAGTTTTAAATGGAATGATCCTAAGAGATTCGTTAAAATGCCTCATTTTAACAGTATACTCTCTTGTAACAAAGTATAACCTAAAATTTCTCTTTTTTTCCCCCCTGAGGCATTTTATTTGTATGTATTACATCCCTAGAAAAAGAATCCAAGGATTTTCCCTCCTGTATGTTTTCGTCTTGCTTCTTCATGGTCCACGATGCCAGCTGAGGCTGTCAGTACAATGAAACCAAACTGACGGGATGGGAGCAGGTTATTCTGCCATTTTTCTAGATCTTTGAGTTGCATATCAAATCTGGGGCTGATCACTTCACACTTATTTAGCCTGCCTGTGAGGTTCACAACAATTTTCCCAGCCCTGTGATCATCAATGATTTCAAATTCGCCAATGTAACCATGCTTCATCATCACTGTTAGAAACCTGACGATGACTTTGGAGCACGGCCTAATAAGGACCTGGCGTTTGCCTCTCTTTTTGGCATTGTTGACACTCTTGAGAGCATCAGCCAGGACATTCAGGTGCACCATTATGGCGGCAGGGAAAGATGGCAGAAAAAGCTAAAATTTCTATTGAGATTCACTCTGCCAATCATAGTAGTAAAGCCTAGAGATGTTTCCTAAACGTAGGCTTATCCTGGGACTAGTAAAGATGTCTATGCATGCAGAAAATAAAATTAAAACAAAGCAATCATTTTACAATGTATTTGACTCATTTGGTTAAGTGTTAAAAATGCAACCACTATAAAGAATTTCAGAGATCACAACAAACCTGACTCTTTAACAGATTCAGTCTTCAATAATTGTTTTTTCTTCTCCGATTTTATTAGCATTTCTTCCTCCAATGATACCTCTTTTTCCTTGGCATTTTTTGGAACTGGGATACTTTCAAAATAGCCTGAGTTCAGCAATTTAGAGAGCAGATCTTTCATGTGTTTGTCTAACAAAAAGTGACTAAGAGTTAGTTATCACATAGCTGAATAGTTCATGGAAAATTATTTGAAATAGAAATCTTAATGTAATTTTATCCTAGTTGTATGTCATTATAACATTCTACACTGGGGATACTTAAAGAACTGCTCATACTATAAAAAGGAAATATGCAGTCCATCATTACCTCATACTGAATGAATATAAATTTTAAAAGTCAGAATCCCAAAGTTTTAGCGACTCACTTAAGTTTCTCTGGACCTCCATTTCCACCATTTGGAAAATGACTAAAAATCAGAGATTCCGATTGACAACTCTAGTATGTCATAAAAACCACATATTTATTCCCTGAGCTGGGAGAAAATACAATTTTCCCATCCACCCCCAAGACATCTTACAATAAGCAATTACTCTACTTTCCCCAAGTAACTACAGCTTTGGAGAAGTAAAATAACACAATTCCTCAAACATAATCTTTAGAAAAACCTATCTCGGACAATCTCCAAAGAATGTTTAAAGTACAAAATTCCATGATTAAGATTTTACTCTTGAATTATGCTGTATTTCACTCCTACCACATCACCATTTGATAATCAAGAAAAATGACATTAAAGATCATAAACAGATCTAAAGTCTATTTCACTTCTGATAGCCACTAAAAACATAATTCCCAAATAAAGCAGAGTTCTCAAACTTGATTTGGGTCTACTATTCTTCTCAGAGGAATACTATGACACAGATTACCTTTATTTTAAAATCAACTTTGAGGTAAAATTCACAAGAAACAAAATTCACATTTTAAGTGTACAGTTTTAGCAGGTGTGTAATAGTCATGTTACTTCCAACATAACCACAACATAGACTATTTTAATCAACTCAAAAAATTCCCTTATTTCCCTTTTATAAGCCATCTCTTCCCTCTACTCCCTAACAACCACTGACCTGCTATCATTCACGTTATGTCTTTTCTAGAATTTCATATAAATGAAATCATACATTATGCACTCATTTTTTATCTGGCTTCTTTCATTCAGCATATTTTGAGATTCACACAAGCTGCTACAGTATTAATAATTCATTCCTTTTTTACTGCTGAAATGATTTCACTGTATGGATATATCACATTTTGTTTATTAATGATCAGCTGATGTACATCAGGACTGGGTTCAATTTGGGANGAGAAACAGGACATGAAAGATTCCTGTTTCTTCTCCTGTCCATTTGTTCCTTATTCAAAGAGGACAGGCTAATTGAATGACTGTAAGTCAGTGAAAGAGAAGGAAGAGAATACAGAAAAATGTAACTTGCATCAGAAAAAGGTCTCCCACCTTTTGATATGCATTTACATATCTCACTTCACATTATAGTCTTCTCTATCATTATTTTGATATCATATCACGTCATTAAAACTTGAGCATTAAAACATTATTTCTAATTGCAGAAATTTCACTTCAGGTTAGGCACAAAAGACAGACTAAGTCTGCTTCCAATTTTCTAGGAAAAACAAACTATGCATTAAAGGGTTAAGTGAAATACTTTATATATTAACATGGGTTTTACTGATTTTTTTCTAATGAGAAATTTTAAATTATCATTATCACAAATCTCTATTTATGCCTACAATGACAAGAACAGACTGATACAAATCAACTCACATCTTTGGGTTCTGTATTAAACTTCCTGGGAAGGAGCTGGTCATTTGGTATGAGGCTTGCTGCAGCTACTCCCCAGGACTTTGGAGAAATCTGTGATTGTGGTGTTAAAGGGTGTTTCTGACTCTCAACATTGTTTTCCCAGGATTTTGGAGTCTCTGGAGGTCTTGAGTCCTGCCCTTCACGCGTGGGAGAGGCCCACGACTTGGTGGCGTCCTGGTCACTCTGCACAGATGGTGCCCAAGCCTTCGGCGTTTGCTTCTCTGGCTCCTGTCCTTTCTGCGGCTGAACTGGCCAAGGCTTCGGTGTCCCCTGCTTCTTCTGCTCCTCTTGAATGTACCCCGCTTTGGATTTGGAAGCTCCCTGCTCCCACTGGCCAGGAGCTGGTTTGGAAGCTCCCTGCTCCCACTGGCCAGGAGCTGGTTTGGAAGCTCCCTGCTCCCACTGGCCAGGAGCTGGTTTGGAAGCTCCCTGCTCCCACTGGCCAGGAGTTGGTTTGGTTTTGGAGACATCCTGCTTCTTCGGCTCTTCCTGCAGAGTGGACCTGAGTTTTGGAATCTCTTGTTTCCTCTGTTCTAAGGAAACCGCAGGCTTGGAAACCTCCTGGTGCTTTACAGAAGACTCCCAGGATTTGAAGGTTTCCTGTTTCTTCTCCTGCCCATCTGGTTCAGTAAGCATATCCCAACATTTGGGGAGATTTGGTTTTCTAGCATAATCTGCTTCCCAAGATTGCTCTTCATCTTGTTTACTTGAATAATCTACTTCTGTCATGTAGCGTCTGTTAAGAAACTAAACCAGAGGGAAAACGTGTTTAAGTCAGTCTGTAGACCTTGGGGGCAGTACTAAACTCCTCTGTCCACTGGTCTGAACCACTGTGCTAACAGGAAATTTCTGTCCTTAACCTACCTGAACAGAGTCTCCTCCTTTTTGGTCCATTCCTTTCCCCGCAATTAACAGAAAGACAAACCTCAGAAGCAGTGACCTGACTCACCCGACTGGTGAGCAGCGCGCGTCACGGTGCCACACTTGCTTGGCACAGGCTCTTTTACCCAGGTATTCTGCCTCTGCCGCCTCTGGGACCACCTGACTCCCTCAGATGTTAAGGCAGAGGGGAGTTCAACTACACAGTTATTCTCTTTATACTGAAGCCTTATGTTCCCTGAATTATCAGCCTTTTATTTCCATTATGTATCAATCATATTGTGATTCTGCTTCTTCCATTATTTTCAGGCTCCATGAATTAAAATGTCACTTCAGAAAGAGAACAAATACCCTCTTCTGTTACCAATATGAATAAATTCTGTTAAGAGCAAAATCCTACTCATCTTTAAATTCCAGTACAGCAGCCAAAAACAGCAACAGCTAACACTTGTAACGTGTATGCCAGGCCAAAGTGTAAGTAACTCAGAATTTAAGTGAACTCCTTCAAACCTCACAATAAATATGTAAGGCAGGCATTATCATTATCCCCATTTTAGGCAGGAGAATAACAGACACAGCTGAGCTAGGTGTCTCGCCCAAAGTCACTTAAAAGCTAATAAGTTGCAAGGCCAGGATTTAAGCTTATGCAGTCTAAATCCAGAGCCTCAGTTTCTAACCACAACACTATCCAAAAGTCTCAAAACCCAAAGTTGACTGAAAATTGCCTTTTAGTACCTTACCTCTTGTGGTTGTATCTCTGGTTGTGCCAGTTCCATAAGAGACTCTGAGAAAATATAAGAAATATTAAATAAATACCAGGTAAACCCTAAGTTTTTAGACTGACTACACTATAATTAATTTAAGAAACAAATTTCAGAAGGGTAATAGAGAAAGGATGGTGCAATTAAGTATATTTAAAGTAAAAGTGAAGTCGCTCAGTCGTGTCCCACTCTTTGCAACCCCATGGACTGTAGCCTACCAAGCTTCTCCGTCCATGCGATTTTCCAGGCAAGAATGCTGGAGTGGGTTACCATTTCCTTCTCCAGGGGATCTTCCCGACCCAGGGATCGAACCCGGGTCTCCCGCATTGGAGGGAGGCGCTTTAACCTCTGAGCCACCAGGGAAGCCCAAGTATATTTATGGAAGAAGTCATTCTCACAATTGGGTGTTGGTCAAAAGCATGTGGGCTGAGGTTAGCCGGNTCTCCAGGGGATCTTCCCGACCCAGGGATCGAACCCGGGTCTCCCGCATTGGAGGGAGGCGCTTTAACCTCTGAGCCACCAGGGAAGCCCAAGTATATTTATGGAAGAAGTCATTCTCACAGTTGGGTGTTGGTCAAAAGCATGTGGGCTGAGGTTAGCCGGAGCTAGTTGCTCTCCTTACGCAAGACAGTTTTCTGAATTCAAGCTGCAGTTACAAACTGATTTCTGACTGAAAATAGGACCATCTCCCCTTACCTACACACACCAGCTTCTTTCAAGATAGAGTTATAGCTCTGGTGTCATGGGGTATAAATGAAAAACACTTGAATCTTGCTAGTGGCTACCAGAAAGCTGCTTGGACTACCTCCTTAGAAGTAATAATTCTTTACAGCCTCTACAATCATTAGTAAACGTGTTACTTACTTAAAGTATTTCTTCTCCAAGAAAAGTAGAATTTTGAAAAACATATTTCTTTAACTGATTTTGGTATTTTTTTCCTTTGATCAGTATGTTAACCTTAGATTACTTATATTCTTGGCCTACAATAGAGTATTGAACTCTACTATAACTTACATTTAAACAGTTTTAAATGGAATGATCCTAAGAGATTCGTTAAAATGCCTCATTTTAACAGTATACTCTCTTGTAACAAAGTATAACCTAAAATTTCTCTTTTTTTCCCCCCTGAGGCATTTTATTTGTATGTATTACATCCCTAGAAAAAGAATCCAAGGATTTTCCCTCCTGTATGTTTTCGTCTTGCTTCTTCATGGTCCACGATGCCAGCTGAGGCTGTCAGTACAATGAAACCAAACTGACGGGATGGGAGCAGGTTATTCTGCCATTTTTCTAGATCTTTGAGTTGCATATCAAATCTGGGGCTGATCACTTCACACTTATTTAGCCTGCCTGTGAGGTTCACAACAATTTTCCCAGCCCTGTGATCATCAATGATTTCAAATTCGCCAATGTAACCATGCTTCATCATCACTGTTAGAAACCTGACGATGACTTTGGAGCACGGCCTAATAAGGACCTGGCGTTTGCCTCTCTTTTTGGCATTGTTGACACTCTTGAGAGCATCAGCCAGGACATTCAGGTGCACCATTATGGCGGCAGGGAAAGATGGCAGAAAAAGCTAAAATTTCTATTGAGATTCACTCTGCCAATCATAGTAGTAAAGCCTAGAGATGTTTCCTAAACGTAGGCTTATCCTGGGACTAGTAAAGATGTCTATGCATGCAGAAAATAAAATTAAAACAAAGCAATCATTTTACAATGTATTTGACTCATTTGGTTAAGTGTTAAAAATGCAACCACTATAAAGAATTTCAGAGATCACAACAAACCTGACTCTTTAACAGATTCAGTCTTCAATAATTGTTTTTTCTTCTCCGATTTTATTAGCATTTCTTCCTCCAATGATACCTCTTTTTCCTTGGCATTTTTTGGAACTGGGATACTTTCAAAATAGCCTGAGTTCAGCAATTTAGAGAGCAGATCTTTCATGTGTTTGTCTAACAAAAAGTGACTAAGAGTTAGTTATCACATAGCTGAATAGTTCATGGAAAATTATTTGAAATAGAAATCTTAATGTAATTTTATCCTAGTTGTATGTCATTATAACATTCTACACTGGGGATACTTAAAGAACTGCTCATACTATAAAAAGGAAATATGCAGTCCATCATTACCTCATACTGAATGAATATAAATTTTAAAAGTCAGAATCCCAAAGTTTTAGCGACTCACTTAAGTTTCTCTGGACCTCCATTTCCACCATTTGGAAAATGACTAAAAATCAGAGATTCCGATTGACAACACTAGTATGTCATAAAAACCACATATTTATTCCCTGAGCTGGGAGAAAATACAATTTTCCCATCCACCCCCAAGACATCTTACAATAAGCAATTACTCTACTTTCCCCAAGTAACTACAGCTTTGGAGAAGTAAAATAACACAATTCCTCAAACATAATCTTTAGAAAAACCTATCTCGGACAATCTCCAAAGAATGTTTAAAGTACAAAATTCCATGATTAAGATTTTACTCTTGAATTATGCTGTATTTCACTCCTACCACATCACCATTTGATAATCAAGAAAAATGACATTAAAGATCATAAACAGATCTAAAGTCTATTTCACTTCTGATAGCCACTAAAAACATAATTCCCAAATAAAGCAGAGTTCTCAAACTTGATTTGGGTCTACTATTCTTCTCAGAGGAATACTATGACACAGATTACCTTTATTTTAAAATCAACTTTGAGGTAAAATTCACAAGAAACAAAATTCACATTTTAAGTGTACAGTTTTAGCAGGTGTGTAATAGTCATGTTACTTCCAACATAACCACAACATAGACTATTTTAATCAACTCAAAAAATTCCCTTATTTCCCTTTTATAAGCCATCTCTTCCCTCTACTCCCTAACAACCACTGACCTGCTATCATTCACGTTATGTCTTTTCTAGAATTTCATATAAATGAAATCATACATTATGCACTCATTTTTTATCTGGCTTCTTTCATTCAGCATATTTTGAGATTCACACAAGCTGCTACAGTATTAATAATTCATTCCTTTTTTACTGCTGAAATGATTTCACTGTATGGATATATCACATTTTGTTTATTAATGATCAGCTGATGTACATCAGGACTGGGTTCAATTTGGGACTGTTCTGAATAGGCTGGTATGAACATTCATGTACAAGTACTTAAATGAATGTATGTTTTCAATTCTCTTGGGTACTAGAAGTGTAACTGCTTGGTGATATAGCAAATATACACAATTTTATTTAAAAAACTGACAAACTAGTTTCCAAAGTATTTGTTATCACTTTGAATTCTAAACAGGCAATAAATATCTGTGATTTAAATTTGAAAGGACTTAAGAAATTGAGTTATTCATACTCAAACATTTTTAAAAAGGAAGTAACAAAAATGTTTACCAGCTTCCAGCGAGTTTTCATTATCCTAAATTAGTACACAAAATTATGTACTTCATGTCCAGACATTTGTACTTGGTCATCTGGTCAAAGCCTACTTACAAAGCCAGAAGGACTCTTTCTCTCCAGATCAATTCCAGACCGGTAGACAACAACGTTTCCATAGACTATGGAGCCAAACCATTCCTATTTTCTTAAGCAGGTCTGGTAAATAAGCTTTGATATTAACAATGTGTGGATTTAAGTTTCCTAAACAGAATGGGTACTACCACACAGAGCAGAGAGCTGAACCCCAAAATGGTCAAGCACTAGTCTATAGCTCTGTTCCCAAATCATAGTGAATTGCCACCTCAAAACTCACCATAGATTCCATCTTGGTGAGCACAATTAAACATGAGTTGCTTCTAACAGAACAAAACAAAGCTATCATTCTGCCAATGAATCCAGTATTGTCAGACATGTAAGTTCTGATGGACTGACACAGTTTTGGCCCTTGATATCATACTGAACTCCTAGACATAAAGTTTAGTATTTACTGCGTAAGTCCAGAGTAGAGGAAACTCACATGTCGTTCCTACCACTGCTTTCTCACTACCTTCCAAAAGGTCCCAAAAGTACAAGGATGACTGCTCCATCTGGTCTTCANCTTGATATCATACTGAACTCCTAGACATAAAGTTTAGTATTTACTGCGTAAGTCCAGAGTAGAGGAAACTCACATGTCGTTCCTACCACTGCTTTCTCACTACCTTCCAAAAGGTCCCAAAAGTACAAGGATGACTGCTCCATCTGGTCTTCAACACTGACAAGGAAAAGCAGCAGCAGAAAAAGTGGTTTTAGAGGCACATGGAGCAGAACAATTAATACAACATAGCCTATCAACAATTAAGACATTCAGTGTTCATTTTGCGTTTTTTTACTCTCTGGAAATAAAAAATTGAAATTTTATAAAAGATGACTAAATGCCCATTTATGGACTTCATATATAAGCATTTTTTCTTAAAACAACTAAAATAAAGATTTTACCAAATACAGCCATTAAGGAATAGACTCAAAAAGAGTTTAAAGCAATCAATATGGTATCATTCATTACCAAGTATACATCCTAGATAAAAGAACAGTGGATTGGAAATATTAAGAGCTACATCAGACTTTAAAGAGAGCGGCTCATTTTTCAAATTAGGTTTCATTTACATTTCAAATATTAAAGTAAGCTTTATTCCCTGGATCTACCAAAGTGAAGCATTAGAAGGAAGCAACCAAATAGATGATGATGGTGGAGTAGATTATCAGGTGGGAATAAGTAAATAAATAAATACATGGCTATATATAGGTAATTAAAGAGTTTTATAAGGTTTCTTCCTGAACTGATAGGGTAATTTCTAATAACAGTTGAAACTAACTCTGCTTTTGCATGGCTAACAAACACAGCATTGAAACGACCTGAATCTAACAAATCAAAAGCACAGAGCTCTGTTTAATAGCTGATTTACTCCATATTCCATTTAAGCAAAAACAGCAAATAGATAGCTGTAGAAGAAAAAGTTGAGATGCCTCAATTTGCTGTTTTTTTTAAATTATCAAATTTATTCCTCAGTATTTATTCACAGCAAAAGAAAACACTAAATAATTCTAACTTTGACAGCGGAGTGATATGGATCATTAAATTTCATTTACCTCCACTTAGGTACAGTAGTAAGGAGGCAAAGACTCTCAGTCATACAACAGTCTGACATAATTACAAAAAAATGTTTAGAAGTATACATAATTAGCATTATGGTTAATACCGGGATAAGGCTAAACTATCAGACATTTTAAAGATCAGTGTTACAATAAAGAAGCAGGTTAATGATACCATTCAAATTCACTTTCCTACTAGACAGTCTATCAGCCTTGTGAGAGCCTGGACAGCCAACGTTTCCAATGCGAATATATACACTGAAAAGCTAAAGTGTCATGCGCCTTGTTTTAGGAAAACATTTTTATTAACTTACCTCAGACTTTCATTTCTTTCAGGACAGGTCAGTTTTGAAAATTTAATGAGGTAGTCAAGTTCTTTTAAAGGCAAATACACTGCACCATTCAAGCCCCCTTTGAAGTCTTTCTGGACATGTTCCTGCATCAAGTTCTGTAATACATACTGAACTTGAAGTATAGTACGAAGCTTTTTCTTCTCAGCCTCAAGTTTTAGCATGTGCTCCCTTCTCTGGGCTTTCTTCTGCGCTTTAAGCAGCTGTTAAAACAGATGTTAATTAAAGCGAGCAACTCTCCACAATCTGTATTAGCAATCTATAGCCTGTGCTGTGNTAGTACGAAGCTTTTTCTTCTCAGCCTCAAGTTTTAGCATGTGCTCCCTTCTCTGGGCTTTCTTCTGCGCTTTAAGCAGCTGTTAAAACAGATGTTAATTAAAGCGAGCAACTCTCCACAATCTGTATTAACAGTCTATAGCCTGTGCTGTGTGTGCTGCTCAAGCTCTTCAGTCATGTCCAGCCCTGTGCAACCCGCGGACTGTGGCCTACCAGGCTCCTCAGTCCAGGGGATTTTCCCAGCAAGACTAGAGTGGGTTGCCATTTCCTACTCCAGCGAATCTTCCTAACCCAGGGATTGAACCCCCATCTCTTGCATCTCCTGCATTGGCAAGTGGATTCGTTACCACTGTGCCACCTGGAAAGCGTTCCATGAGTCTACAAAAGTCTAATCCCAAAGAGTTGAGATTGGATGATAAATCTCTAACACTGACTGTGAAACTGACAAGATCTGGTACTAAGCTGGTTTGTCTCAGTGCAATAGAGCTGCTGCTGCTGCTGCTAAGTTGCTTCAGTCGTGTCTGACTCTGTGTGACCCCATAGACAGCAACCCACCAGGCTCCCCGGTCCCTGGGATTCTCAAGGCAAGAACACTGGAGTTGGTTGCCATTTCCTTCTCCAGTTCATGAAAGTAAAAAGTGAAAGGGAAGTCGCCCAGTCGTGTCCGACTCTTAGTGAGAGCTGAAGAAGTCCAAATATGTGACTCCCAACTCCAGGCTGAATCTAGCACCTCTATTATCATCATGAGAAGCAAAATATCTATCATTAATGTCCATATAATCCCAAGGTTTTACTTTTCCATATCATGTACACCAAGCCTTTTTAGGCTAAGTATTTTGAGAAAATGCTTCAGTTTAATTTTGGGGTTGTTTTTTTGATCTCATTTTCTAGGGGAAGTATATTTAAACTAAAGTGGCTAATTTTCAACCAACCAAAAATGACTGGCTAAAACATGAAGAATTAAAAACCAAACAGAAATAAAATGTCTTACAAATGCCAGAAAAACAGCCACAGCACATAGGGATTTTTTAAGCAAAACTGAGAGATATTTTCAAATGTTATCAGTCTGGACAGAGCTGAATCTTCCAATATTTAGTTGACAAAATATACATGGAAAATTAACAGAATGTAAGTTTTCCCTCAAATGAGTATGTGTGTATGTATAGACTGAGTAGCTTAGAGTCTACTCGAAACAACTATAATACTTTAAAGTCTGACATAACATGTGGGTCCCAAAAGTGACTGCTCATTTATAAAATACCAATAATAAAAGTACCATCTATTTGCTCTGAGAAACCTAGGTTTAAGAAGACTTCATTAAATTGTTTTTCTGTCTGTAATGTTTCCATCATACTGGATATTCTCCAAGGTATGAAAATTAAGGGAACAGGAAAAAAAATCTTTTCGATTTTTCCTATAAATGAATTAAAGTACTTTGATTCAGCATCAATATTCAAAACTCTACAAAAAAGATGTTCATAAATCCTAATCAACTAAGATGGTAGTAAAAAAAAAAACTCTCAGGAAAAAGATTCATTATGGTATTATTAATTCCTTCCTGCAGGGTATGAATGCCAACTATGACTTGTACTACTACCAGGGATAAGAGACAATGGGTGAAGATAAAATGTTTAGAGTGAGAAAGAGACTGGTTGGGGGTTATGTGAACAAGGGAATTTTCTCCAGGATGGCAAAGACTCAGCAAAGCTTTTTCCAAGACCTCAATATGGACCTCAATAGCACTTAACAAACTCAGTTTCTGCTTGAGAGGGGGAAAGACAAAAGAGGTGGTAATTCTAGCTCCCCAGGATAGTGGGATTCCCTTGGACACAAACTCATGGTGTATAAGAAAACACAAAGGTGCTGAGGACACTTTGGGACTGTATCACATGATTACCTCAGATCTCTCTTTAGCCACCTCCCAGGGTTGGATTAGGTGTTCTAATTGCTCAGGTCACACTGAACCTCCACTATCAAAGTATCTATTACATTAAATGTTTATCTTTCTCTTGAACTGCATCCCCCTTAGGCTTCAGTTCCATGAAGACAGGGACTCTATCTCTGCTGTTCACCAGTATATCACTAGGACCCAACACAGACTCTGACATGTGACAGGACCACAAATATTTATTGATTTAATCAAGTAAGAAATATGTTGTCTTCCAGATCTCCTAGGAAGAAAAGCTGTGACAAATCTAGACAGCGTATTTTAAAAACAGCAGCAACAGAACTTTGCCAACAAAGGTCCATATAATTAAAGGTATGGTTTAATTTCCTTCTCCCATGTACAGACGTGGGAGAAGGAAATGGCAACCTACTTCAGTACTCTTGCCTGGAGAATCCCCATGGACAGAGTAGCCTGAAAGGCTACCGTTCATGAGGGCGCAAGAGTCAGACACAACTTAGTGAGTAAACTACCATGTACAGATGTGAGAGCTGGACCATAAAGAAGGCTGGGATTCGAAGAATTGATGCTTTCGAACTGTGGTGCTGGAGAAGACTCTTGAGATTCCCTTGGACAGCAAGATTAAACCAGTCAGTCCTAAAGAAAATCAACCCTGAATACTCATTGGAAGGACTGATGATGAAGCTGAAGTTCCAATACTCTGGCCACCTGATGTGAAGAGGTGACTCACTGGAAAAGACCCTGGCGCTGGGAAAGACTGAGGACAAGAGAAAGGGATGACAGAATGAGATGGTTGGATGGCATCAACTCAATGGACATGAGTTTGAACAAATTCTGGGAGACAGTGAAGGACAGGGGAGCCTGGCAT
The DNA here is from genome assembly GCA_006410675.1 of Oreotragus oreotragus. Lineage (NCBI taxonomy): Eukaryota > Metazoa > Chordata > Mammalia > Artiodactyla > Bovidae > Oreotragus > Oreotragus oreotragus. Next base: position 1,051,449 of record SJYX01024724.1, on the reverse strand, counting down.
GCTGTAGTCCATAGGGTCACAATGAGTCAGAATGACTTAGTAGCTGAATGACAACCAGGTCATAATCAGATATCATGCAAACCACTAACAGCAGCCTATTTCTCCTTATTTACGTGGAAACTAGTAAGTCACGTTACTTATCTTCTTTCAGTTGCTGCTGCTGCTGCTAAGTCGCTTCAGTCATGTCCGACTCTGTGCGACCCTACAGACGACGGCAGCCCACCAGGCTCCCCATCCCTGGGATTCTCCAGGCAAGAACACTGGAGTGGGTTGCCATTTCCTTCTCCAATGCATGAAAGTGAAAAGTGAAAGTGAAGTCGCTCAGTTGTGTTTAACTCTTCACAATCCCATGGACTGCAGCCTACCAGGCTCCTCTGTCTATGGGATTTTCCAGGCAAGAGTACTGGAGTGGGTTGCCATTGCCTTCTCCATTCTTTCAGCTGAGGACCAGTTAAAAAAAATGAAATAGATTATTATCAACCAATAGTACCAAACCATAAAATCTATTTTCTGAACCATGACTCTGAATGATAAATCCTCATCAAAGGACAAAGCTCATATCAAAAAAACAAAGAGATGTGGACTGAATAGGAAGGCTCCCAACTCTAATTTGAAGGGAAAGAAGAAAATGTTACACAAATTGCAAACAGGCTATCTCATAGCAGAGGTCTAACAAAAGAAAGACTTCATTAAAAAAAAAAATTCCCCAATAGGCTGAAAGATGAAAATAAAAATAGTGAAACTCCATTAGCCTGGCACATGGATGATGTTCAAAACAAGATTTAAATCTAAAAAGAACATCGTACACTGAAAAAAACACCTGGGTAGAAAATTAAAATTTGATAGGGTTAACTCTGAGAAAAGAGTTAACAGAAATTATTAAGTATTGTAGAAATATACTTCAAACCTCCAACCAGAAGGTAAACATAAAGATCTTTCTTTTAGCACAACGGACCAAAACTAAATAAACTCAACATATTGGGAGAGGGATAAATCAATCACATGTATCAGAAAAAAAAAAAAATGACTTAAAAACACTGTACTGAAAATAGCCTAGAGGAATTAAAAGTTTTTAAAATAATAAAATAGTCTAGAGGAACTTCCTTGGCAGCCGGGTGGTTAAGACTCCACCCTTCCAATGCAGGGGGCATGGGTTTCATCCCTGATTATCCCACATGCCACGTGGTATAGCCAAAAAAATAAATATAATAATATAGCCTAGAAATACTTAACAGATGTGGAGCCAACAGAAAGTATTAAAATTAAGTAATGAAAAAGTGAACATGAGTTAAAGTGTCCTATGGATAACAAAGCTAATATCATCTTCAGTTCAGTCATTCAGTCGTGTCCGACTCTTTGTGACCCCATGGACTGCAGCACACCAGGCTTCCCTGTCCTTCATCAACTCCCAGAGTTCACTCAAACTCACGGCCATCGAGTCAGTGATGCCATCCAGCCATCTCATCCTTGGTCGTCCCCTTCTCCTCCTGCCCCCAATCCCTCCCAGCATCAGAGTCTTTTCCAACGAGTCAACTCTTTGCATGAGGTGGCCAAAGTACTGGAGTTACAGCTTTAGCATCATTCCTTCCAAAGAATACCCAGGGCTGATCTTCTTTAGAATGGACTGGTTGGATCTCCTTGCAGTCCAAGAGACTCTCAAGAATCTTCTCCAACACTGCAGTACAAAAGCATCAATTCTTCGGCGCTCAGCCTTCTTCACAATCCAACTCTCACATCCATACATGACCACAGGAAAAACCATAGCCTTGACTAGACGGACCTTTGTTGGCAAAGTAATGTCTCTGTTTTTGAATATACTATCCAGGTTGGTCATAACTTTCCATCCAAGGAGTAAGCATCTTTTAATTTCATGGCTGAAGTCAGCATCTTCAGTGATTTTGGAGCCCAAAAAAATAAAGTCTGACACTGTTTCCACTGTTTCCCCATCTATTTCCCATGAAGTGATGGGACTGGATGCCATGATCTTCATTTTCTGAATGTTGAGCTTTAAGCCAACTTTTTCACTCTCCTCTTTCACTTCCATCAAGAGGCTTTTTAGTTCTTCTTCGCTTTCTGCCATAAGGGTGGTGTCATCTGCATATCTGAGGTTATTGAGATTTCTCCCGGCAATCCTGATTCCAGCTTGTGCTTCTTCCAACCCAGTGTTTCTCATGATTTACTCTGCATAGAAGTTAAATAAGCAGGGTGACAGTATACAACCTTTATGTACTCCTTTTCCTATCTGGAACCAGTCTGTTGTTCCATGTCCAGTTCTAACTGCTACTTCCTGACCTGCATATAGGTTTCTCAAGAGGTAGGTCAGGTGGTCTGGTATGCCCATCTCTTTCAGAATTTTCCACAGTTTATTGTGATCCACACAGTCAAAGGCTTTGGCATAGTCAATAAAGCAGAAATAGATGTTTTTCTGGAACTCTTGCTTTTTCCATGATCCAGCGGATGCTGGCAATTTGATCTCTGGTTCCTCTGCCTTTTCTAAAACCAGCTGGAACCTCTAAAGTTCACGATTCACGTATTGCTCAAGCCTGGCTTGGAGAATTTGGAGCATTACTTTACTAGCATGCGAGATGAGTGCAATTGTGCCGTAGTTTGAGCATTCTTTGGCATTGCCTTTCTTTGGAATTGGAATGAAAACTGACCTTTTCCAGTCCTGCAGGCACTGCTGAGTTTTCCAAATTTGCTGGCATATTGAGTGCAGCACTTTCACAGCATCACCTTCCAAGATTTGAAATAGCTCCACTGGAATTCCATCACCTCCACTAGCTTTGTTCGTAGTGATGCGCTCTAAGGCCCACTTGACTTCACATTCCAGGATGTCTGGCTCTAGGTGAGTGATCATGCCATCGTGATTATCTGGGTCGTGAAGATCTTCTTTGTACAGTTCTTCTGTGTATTCTTGCCACCTCTTCTTAATATCTTCTGCTTCTGTTAGGTCTATACCATTTCTGTCCTTTATCAAGGCCATCTTTGCAAATATCATCTTAGACTTGCATTAACAGAAGTATTCAGAAACAGAAGGAAGTATCTCTATACTAGACTATTTTAGATTTCACACTACCTTTTAAAAGTCAGACATCCAGAAGACAGCAACTCAGAATTATATAATACAAAGATTAAGATGGTAGATGTCATCAACTTCAGAATATTTTGTTTTTGATCCCAGAGGAATGGAGAAGAGAATTTTAATTCACTGTACAAGAAAGTATCCAAAAAGTAGAAAAGTCTATGAGACATTCTCCCTACCCCATAATGAATTCACCAAAATATTTCCTCAGTTGTTAGAAGAGGATCTCTAAAGGTCCATCTTTCTAAAACTAAGACTCTAAAACAATGAAGAATACCTATTAATGAAAGCTTAAGACTTCATATTAATTACTGGTTAAATTTATAGGAGAAAAAAACTTGAATTGCCAATATAGAGTAATTCACACTACATCAGTGAGACCACACACAACTATTTAAATTATGAACCATAAATTTTCCTAGTAATTACTGTCATGCTCTCAAGAAGGATCTACCAATTCTAAGTTTCATCATATGTCAAATAATGCTAAACACACACCAATATTATATAAACTTTCAAGCCCACATTGTAAAATGCTTTATAAACGAATCTGTCAAAAAGTTTTCATTCCACTTCTCAGTGATCTCTATAATTCCATAATGAAATAATATACATTTGATAATGAATACTTTATTCACAAAGTCTCATATTCAGATAACATTTGTATTGAGTTCTTCAGTAGCTATCCTCCACCCCACCTACCAGAATAAAAAATCAGCAGGAATCAGATGAACAATAACCAAGCACCATTATCAGACACTAACATTTTCTTCAAGATCAGTAATTAAGCTGGTTGTAAGAAAAGCAAATATATATATATATACATATATACTCACATCTTGGCTCAGTCCAGAAAAGGTTTTCTGAAGCTCCTTGGCAAATTCTAAGTTATGTAGCACTTCTTCATATTTCTCAACTGCTTCCTACCAAACCAAATAAGAAAACATCAATTCTGTGAATTTCTAAGTATAATATGTCAAAATAAGTGCTCCTTGATTACAGTAAAAGAGATTTAACACTTTAGGAACTAGCCATTTACTACCATGGGCTTCCCAGCTGGCACAGTAGTAAAGAATCTGCCTGCCAATGCAGGAGACACAAGAGATGCAGGTTTAATCCCTGGATCAGGAAGAGTCCCTGGAGACGGAAATGGCAACCCACTCCAGTATTCTTGCCTGGAAAGTTCCATGGACAGAGGAGCCAGGCAGGCTTCAGCCCATGAGGTTGCGAAGAGTCAGACACGACTAAGTACACATTTACTATACAAACTCAAAAAAGTGAGGAGAAAGTATTTAGTAGAAGTTACATAAAGTTAAATTCAAAAATTCAACTTTTATGCTAGAAATCTGAACCATAATAATAATAATGAAGTTGACTATCCATAAAAGTCTAAGGTCGGAGAGGCCTGAGGGTTTCAAGAACACTGAACCTATAGGATTCCCCTGTCAATATTCATTCACTACACAAATATATTACACGAGTAGCAGTCAGAGTCACAGATGAAGCAACCTCAAGAAATGTACACTGTGGTAGACAAACTTGTAAATAATTACCTATAACAACAAAGTAAGTATTATAACAGAAATACTGCAAATTTGGAGGGTATGCCATGTGGCTTGCCAGATCTCAGTTCCCTGACCAGGGACTGAACCTGGGTCCCTGGCAGTGAAAGCAGAGTCACAAACACTGGACCACTAGGTAATTCCCTGTAAATTTAAAGAGGCAAATTTTTCTTTGCAATTTCACAGATGAAGAAAGTAAATAATTAGAGAAGGGGCAGGTTTCTATGGACTTTACTTCAAATCTACATGGAAGAACAAAGGGCCAATACGAAAACAGAACAAGATGGGGAGCTCATCTAATCAGATAAAGACATATTACAAAGCCTTTACAGTTAAAATAGTATAATATTCCACTTCTGAATATCTACCCCAAAGAAATGAAAGCATATATCCACCTAAAGACTTGTAGACAAATTTATACAGCACATTATTTATTACAGCCCCAAATAAAAACAATCCAAATATCCAGCAACTTTGGACAGATACAAAGCAATCTATCAGAATCATTATTTTATAAGATGAGTACTGAACAGAGGAAGGACAGGGTGAAGAAAAAACATCTTTTTTAACATTTCCTAATTTCTAAACTATGTGAATTACTTCCAATTTTAAAAAACTAAACTTAAGGGCTTTTTAATTAAGTACTATAGCACTGACAACAGGTCTCTGAGGGCTCAGATTATAGATTTTTTTCTTCTGACTTATCTGCATTTTCTAAATTTCTGCCTGAAGTATATGTTCCTTGTACAAGATGTTATTTCTCAAAAGTACCGCTAACTATATAATCACATCTAAAAACCTAATATTCAATCATTTTATATTTAGTAAATCTGTATGTAATATTTAAATACCTACCATATGCAATAAACCATTCTAGTAATAGGAAAACAGCAGTAAGCAGACAAAATCTCTACTTTAACAACTTACACTGCAAGGGAAGAAGAGATAAAACTTTAGTTTGTCAGAGAAGCACTTTTATTAAAAAAATTAAAGCAAGGAAAGGAGCAAAGGAGTGTTATCAGGACAGGCCTTACTGAGATGACCTTCAAAGAAAGAGCTGAAGGAGGGCGGGAACGGAGCCCTTCAGACATCTGGGGAAAAAGGCACCCCAGGCAGTCAGAAGAGCACAGCACAACCCTGAAGTAGCACTGCGGCTGCGAAGTGTGAGGGTCAGAAGAAGGCCTGTGCTGTGGGATGAAGCCAGGAAGAGAGAAGTGCTGGAAATGCGATGAAACTGTAAAAGGAAGTAGGCGGCACAATCTGTTTGTAGGGCCTTACAAGCCATTCTGAGGTTCACTCATGGCTCAGATGGTAAAGAATCCGGCTGCAATACAGGAGACTTAAGTAAATAATTAGAGAAGGGGCAGGTTTCTATGGACTTTACTTCAAATCTACATGGAAGAACAAAGGGCCAATACGAAAACAGAACAAGATGGGGAGCTCATCTAATCAGATAAAGACATATTACAAAGCCTTTACAGTTAAAATAGTATAATATTCCACTTCTGAATATCTACCCCAAAGAAATGAAAGCATATATCCACCTAAAGACTTGTAGACAAATTTATACAGCACATTATTTATTACAGCCCCAAATAAAAACAATCCAAATATCCAGCAACTTTGGACAGATACAAAGCAATCTATCAGAATCATTATTTTATAAGATGAGTACTGAACAGAGGAAGGACAGGGTGAAGAAAAAACATCTTTTTTAACATTTCCTAATTTCTAAACTATGTGAATTACTTCCAATTTTAAAAAACTAAACTTAAGGGCTTTTTAATTAAGTACTATAGCACTGACAACAGGTCTCTGAGGGCTCAGATTATAGATTTTTTTCTTCTGACTTATCTGCATTTTCTAAATTTCTGCCTGAAGTATATGTTCCTTGTACGAGATGTTATTTCTCAAAAGTACCGCTAACTATATAATCACATCTAAAAACCTAATATTCAATCATTTTATATTTAGTAAATCTGTATGTAATATTTAAATACCTACCATATGCAATAAACCATTCTAGTAATAGGAAAACAGCAGTAAGCAGACAAAATCTCTACTTTAACAACTTACACTGCAAGGGAAGAAGAGATAAAACTTTAGTTTGTCAGAGAAGCACTTTTATTAAAAAAATTAAAGCAAGGAAAGGAGCAAAGGAGTGTTATCAGGACAGGCCTTACTGAGATGACCTTCAAAGAAAGAGCTGAAGGAGGGCGGGAACGGAGCCCTTCAGACATCTGGGGAAAAAGGCACCCCAGGCAGTCAGAAGAGCACAGCACAACCCTGAAGTAGCACTGCGGCTGCGAACTGTGAGGGTCAGAAGAAGGCCTGTGCTGTGGGATGAAGCCAGGAAGAGAGAAGTGCTGGAAATGCGATGAAACTGTAAAAGGAAGTAGGCGGCACAATCTGTTTGTAGGGCCTTACAAGCCATTCTGAGGTTCACTCATGGCTCAGATGGTAAAGAATCCGGCTGCAATACAGGAGACTCAGGTTCGATCCCTGGGTTGGGAAGATCCCCTGGAGAAGGGAATGGCTACCCACTCCAGTATTCTTGCCTGGAGAATCCCATGGACAGAGGAGCCTGGCAGGCTACAGACCATGTAGTCCCACAAAGTCGGACATGAATGAGCGACTAACACTTTACTATATATCACAGGACGTTCTGCACATGATGGGAACCAATGAGGGGGGCACTTCTGAGCAGAGGACTGATACCTGACTTGTTTTTGAACAGGACTACAGAGGCTACTGGGGTTTCCCAGGTGGCTCAGTGGTAAAAACCTGCCTGCCAGCGCAGCATATATGGGTTTGATCCCTGGGTCAGGAAGATATCCTGGAGAAGGAAATGGCAACCTGCTCCAGTTTTTTGTCTGAAGAACCCCAGGGACAGAGGAGCCTGGCTAGCAAGAAACCATGGGGTCGCAAAGAGTCAGACATGACTGAGTGAACACGAAGGCACACACACACTGAGGCTACTATGTTACGAACAGACTTGGAGGGAGAGCAGAAACAGAAAAACCTGTAAGGAAGCTGTTAGAGTAATGCAGACGAAAGGTGATGTGGTGTGGAATAGGAAGGCAGAGGCAGAATTTATGAGAAATGGTCTGTTTCTGAATTTATTTTGAAGGAGGAATTGACCACACACTTGCTGATGGGCTAGATACAAGGTGTGAGAAGAAAAATGAGAAATTCTCCAAGGTTTTGAGTGATACCATCCTTCTAATAAATCAGGCTGTTAATTGATACAGTGAAGGTTAAAGGAGAACAGGTGTTGTGGAGCAAAATCAAGTAAAAGGCAACTGGACATAGGCATCTAGAGTTCAGAGAACTACTCTATTGACAATATAAATTTGGAGTCTGTCAGGTATCACTCAAGCAATCAAAGTTAATACTATAGAAGCAACATATAGTAGCTTGTGTATCTCAGACTAGTGAGATTAAAGTTCACCTGGCTGGAGCTTCTGAACATTTCTTAGAGAGCTACCATGAGAATCACCAGCCTCCCCATTCCTATCCCCTATGTTTCCCCAAAGACAAAAACATGGAACAGAACACTTTCTCCAAGGGTGTTTAGACAGAGGTTTCATCACTTTAAAAGTTAGTGAACACACCATGACTACTTAAAAACAGAACCATGTTGAAATGCTGAATGTCCAGCTAAGTCCTTTCACCAGCCATCTGAGCACATCATTCTCAGAACTCGACAATTCAAATCTGTGTCTCAGCAAAACAGTAACTCACTACATCACAAAAATTCTAGGTCAGTGAAGAAGAGCCAACATGGCAAGGAAAAAGTCCCTGAATACCAGTACCTGCAACTCACAACCAAAAACTTTAAATAACATAAAAGACAATAGATCCACATGCTAGATCAAATAACTTTTAGATTAATCTTGTGCTCTTAGCCAGGAAGTGTGATCAGATCAAAAAGGCAAACATCAATAAAGCATTTTTAAATTTTTCCATACTGTAAAAACTATCCTTCATCCTATTAGATAAAACTTGCAATTACTAGGTATACCATGGGCAACGTAAAGAGTATTTTTAACTGTCATAAACTGTCAATATTTAAAGGCCCGATATCTATCAGATAAACATGACTCCTAAGAAGGAACACACCAATACAGGACAGAAAAGCAGGGAGATACCATCAAAGGAATTAAGGAAAAGCAACTAGAGAAAACTAAGGCAAGCTGTAGTAGTTACCCTTGCACATTTTAGAGCAGAGAGATGTCTGGTTTAGAATATGTGAGTAAATAGTAGAAAGCTAGGTGATTCCCTGCGCTTCTCCTTCAGTCCACTCTAGAGAAAGTTTAATTAAATCCATACATTATCACGCTGTGATTATCTACATCTTCTCTTATTTGACAACACACACACCCATCCATATACTATCTACTAGTGCAAAAGTAAAGTCAAAAATATGAGACCTGATAGGTGAAGACAAAGTCTTTGGAAAAACCCAGTGGATTCTCACTCTTCCTTTTTAGCCTATCAAATCTTTCAGTTCAGTCGCTCAGTCATGTCCGATTCTTTGCAACCCCATGAACCACAGCATGCCAGGCCTCCCTGTCCATCATCAACTCCCGGAGTCCACCCAAACCCATGTCCATTGAGTCAGTGATGCCATCCAACCATCTTATCCTCTGTCATCCCATTCTCCTCCTGCTCTTTGGTCTCCCCCAAATTCATCTGGAGTCTTACTAAGAAAATAAGTCTGACCAAAGGATCAGAAACCACTTACCAACTGGTCTGGATTAAGATGCTCTCCATTTTTCAGGCGATCTTTGTAATCTTCCAGTTTGAGCTACAAAAGAGAAAACTTGTATCTACCACAATCTGATACAAAATTCTGAAACAAACTAAATACCAGACTGTTTCTCATGAAAACAAAGTTCTTGCAGTAAACTACCAATCTATAAGAATAACATTTTAGTACAAGAGGCAATTGTAGATGAATTCCAGTTAGGAAAAAAAAAATATATTACACATAATCAACACTAGGAATTACAAAAGTTAAGTGGTAATAAACCCTTTTTCTCTTAATGGCCTCTGTAACTAGATTACATGACACATCAGGATTTAACAAATAAATCACATGCCCCTAACCCAATGGTGCTCAATGAGGGGCAATTTTGTTCCCCAAGGACATATGACAAAGTCTGGAGGTATCTGTAGCTATCATCACTCGGGGGATAGGGAGGAAGTGGGTGCCACTGGCATCCTGAGGGTAGAGGCCAGGCCACTACAGAATGCTACAGTGCATCCTACAGTGCAAAGGACAGGCCCCCACAACAAAGAACTATCCAGCACAAAATGGCAATAGTGTTTGTAAGGCTGAGAAGTCCTGCTTAAACCATTACCTGTTGAATTATGTGAGCATTTGTCCAATGAAACTTCCTAATGGAAGTACAGAAATGTAATATTTTTCTTTCTAGAATTATAGTAGCCTCAACTTGAAGCCATTTTTCATTTTAAAAAATCTGATATTTAAGTAAATAAATGACAAATAAATTGCATTTATTGTCCAAATAATGACATGACCCTTTATGGTATTCGAAAAGCAATTTCAGGCACCTTCTATGTTTGCTTTATAGCTTTAAAATACTTTCTCAGAAGCTTGAAACAAACATATGAGTACTGACCAGATTGGTATTCAAAATTAAAGAGGTACTATAGTTCAGCTGAAGAGTATAATTATACATATATTACACATATANATTCTAGGTCAGTGAAGAAGAGCCAACATGGCAAGGAAAAAGTCCCTGAATACCAGTACCTGCAACTCACAACCAAAAACTTTAAATAACATAAAAGACAATAGATCCACATGCTAGATCAAATAACTTTTAGATTAATCTTGTGCTCTTAGCCAGGAAGTGTGATCAGATCAAAAAGGCAAACATCAATAAAGCATTTTTAAATTTTTCCATACTGTAAAAACTATCCTTCATCCTATTAGATAAAACTTGCAATTACTAGGTATACCATGGGCAACGTAAAGAGTATTTTTAACTGTCATAAACTGTCAATATTTAAAGGCCCGATATCTATCAGATAAACATGACTCCTAAGAAGGAACACACCAATACAGGACAGAAAAGCAGGGAGATACCATCAAAGGAATTAAGGAAAAGCAACTAGAGAAAACTAAGGCAAGCTGTAGTAGTTACCCTTGCACATTTTAGAGCAGAGAGATGTCTGGTTTAGAATATGTGAGTAAATAGTAGAAAGCTAGGTGATTCCCTGCGCTTCTCCTTCAGTCCACTCTAGAGAAAGTTTAATTAAATCCATACATTATCACGCTGTGATTATCTACATCTTCTCTTATTTGACAACACACACACCCATCCATATACTATCTACTAGTGCAAAAGTAAAGTCAAAAATATGAGACCTGATAGGTGAAGACAAAGTCTTTGGAAAAACCCAGTGGATTCTCACTCTTCCTTTTTAGCCTATCAAATCTTTCAGTTCAGTCGCTCAGTCATGTCCGATTCTTTGCAACCCCATGAACCACAGCATGCCAGGCCTCCCTGTCCATCATCAACTCCCGGAGTCCACCCAAACCCATGTCCATTGAGTCAGTGATGCCATCCAACCATCTTATCCTCTGTCATCCCATTCTCCTCCTGCTCTTTGGTCTCCCCCAAATTCATCTGGAGTCTTACTAAGAAAATAAGTCTGACCAAAGGATCAGAAACCACTTACCAACTGGTCTGGATTAAGATGCTCTCCATTTTTCAGGCGATCTTTGTAATCTTCCAGTTTGAGCTACAAAAGAGAAAACTTGTATCTACCACAATCTGATACAAAATTCTGAAACAAACTAAATACCAGACTGTTTCTCATGAAAACAAAGTTCTTGCAGTAAACTACCAATCTATAAGAATAACATTTTAGTACAAGAGGCAATTGTAGATGAATTCCAGTTAGGAAAAAAAAAATATATTACACATAATCAACACTAGGAATTACAAAAGTTAAGTGGTAATAAACCCTTTTTCTCTTAATGGCCTCTGTAACTAGATTACATGACACATCAGGATTTAACAAATAAATCACATGCCCCTAACCCAATGGTGCTCAATGAGGGGCAATTTTGTTCCCCAAGGACATATGACAAAGTCTGGAGGTATCTGTAGCTATCATCACTCGGGGGATAGGGAGGAAGTGGGTGCCACTGGCATCCTGAGGGTAGAGGCCAGGCCACTACAGAATGCTACAGTGCATCCTACAGTGCAAAGGACAGGCCCCCACAACAAAGAACTATCCAGCACAAAATGGCAATAGTGTTTGTAAGGCTGAGAAGTCCTGCTTAAACCATTACCTGTTGAATTATGTGAGCATTTGTCCAATGAAACTTCCTAATGGAAGTACAGAAATGTAATATTTTTCTTTCTAGAATTATAGTAGCCTCAACTTGAAGCCATTTTTCATTTTAAAAAATCTGATATTTAAGTAAATAAATGACAAATAAATTGCATTTATTGTCCAAATAATGACATGACCCTTTATGGTATTCGAAAAGCAATTTCAGGCACCTTCTATGTTTGCTTTATAGCTTTAAAATACTTTCTCAGAAGCTTGAAACAAACATATGAGTACTGACCAGATTGGTATTCAAAATTAAAGAGGTACTATAGTTCAGCTGAAGAGTATAATTATACATATATTACACATATAGATATAGTTCCTCCACCTGGGTAAGACGTTTACGAGTCTATCAAAAGATTCCGCTTAGAACAGATCCTCCTTTGACTCTAAACTAACTTCCCACAGTGGCAGGGGATTTGTGCTGACCCAGGCACACTCACCTTATCATGCTCATGATCAACTGTATGCATTCAAAAGACAGCTGGTGAGAACTAAGGCTACAGAGAAGCTACCAGTAACTGGCCCTTCTTCACTATCTTCCTAGAGTGTGTGTGTGGGGGCGGGGGGGGGGTGGGAATGGGAACGGAAAGGAACAGGGTCAACCAAACTCTTGAAAATCTCTTTACCCTCCTCCATCAAAAGCAACTTTCCTAGATTTAACTAGGTCTTGGCATAGAAATATTCACAAGTTCCTCGGTCCAGATAGTAACTCACCTACTGTCACAAGCAAAAGAGAATCATGACACAACAAAGCTATGTGCAGTACCATTTCACAGGCTACATGACTCAGGAAATGAGGAATGATCTGGATCTTTACATCAGCATTTACTGTCACATCAGGCTGGTTACAACCTGCGTATCTTTACAAGGCTCTCTACAATGCTTTCACCAACCAATCTGAAACAATCACCTAGCAACACAAAAATTAGTGCTAAAACATCTTCTGGCTCTGCCATCGTTAAAGCTTCCAATGACTGCAGCAGTTATACTGCAATATCAAATGCTGCAGAAAGTCACAAGGAAAACAAGCTAAAAAAACACTATTCATTTATGAAAAGAAATATTAATACTACATGCAAGGAATTAATCTGACCTAAAGTAGCTACCTCTTCAAATATTTCAACAGTAGCATGCATAATAATTTTACTATGAAGAATATTTTTCTTCAGTTATTCTGGCAAATCAAATATAAAGTGTTTAATACAGTCAATATTTAGCCCACTTGTACATTTTCAGCCAGCTAAATCTCAAGGTTACTTAAATCTTCAGGAAAGAAATCTTTAGGAAGAATACCTATGAGCCCTGATAGAAAGTAAAAATGCAAGTTCCTTAACTCTAATTTAACACGGTGTATATACAGGGCTGGGTGGGGAAAAAAAGTTACCTTCTTTTTCTCGATGTTTCTGATTTTGTGTTTAAGGCATATGAGTCCATTATCGATATATGTCTCATATGCTTGGGAAGGAGAGGCAGCAGAGCTGAGAGCAGCCTGCAAGGGGCTCATAGCCCGCTGGCTTTCCCCATGCTGACTGTGGTTCACTTGGGGCTTGGCTGACTTCATTGTCCTCTGTCTTCCCTCCTCTGAATGGCCTGAAGGTGACTGGTAACCAAAAGGAGATGAAGAGAGTTGCACCATTGAAACAGATGAGCCTGAAGGAGGGAAGGGGAAAAAAAAAAGTTAGGAATAAAACTAAATTACGACTAGAGGCTTTAAATTCCCTGAAAAGTCTAGACCCACGCCCCCCGAATTTCTCTTCCACAGAAGTGAGCTCAAAACTTAATGTTGTTTTAAATACTGTACTTTCATTTCACTACCTTGAAGGCAGTTCGTGCCAAGCACTAGCGCCTATGGGGGATGTTTCCAGAAATTCAATTTCCCACATAGGGAGGAAGAACTGCTAATCAAACAGTGGCTTCAGAGCTGAGGGCGACCCACATTCTGAATAATTTCTATGGTCAAGTGATGACACACACAAAAAATAAGCCTTCCCCATCCGGACAAGGCAGCCAGCCATTTGAAACTCTTCACATTATCTCTCACCACCAGCGCCAACCCCAATCACTAACAACCACATTTAAAAGAAAATCCCAAACACACACAATTCTTTCAGAGCTCTCTTTCACTAAGTGCGGAGAAACTTCCTGAACAAGAATGCTAACTTCCCTTTGATTGCTCTGGGGCCTACAAGGCAAGCTCGTCACTACTGGACACTGGAGCGAGGTACTCTCAGGCTGCGACCTCTTCGAGTTGGTGTTCAGTTTTGTTTAAAATAACCCATAACCACTCACAAGTCAACCGGTTTAAGGGCGCATCCTGGCGAGCCTTACACCGCCCGACCGTGGCCCTTGCTCCCCGTCCAGCCCCGCGCATCGGCGCTATTCTCCCCACTCCCCTTGAGGAGCATCCCCAGAACAAGGACAAAACAGGCCCCAGGCCCCCGCAAGGCCCGCGCCAGAGGCGTTTTTGCGAGGCGGGCTCTTGGCCCCCCGAGGGCAGCGACCCCCGCCCTCCCACAGTCGTCCGGTCGCCGAAGCAGCGGGCCGGGACCACTTCTGCAGGTGCCTATAAGGAGGCCGATCTGCGTAAGACGCACGGGCCACCTGCCCGCCAGGGCCGCGCCCCAAGGATGCCGAGCCGTCCTGCACTCCAGGCAGCGGTCGCCCAACCCGGCCCACCCTCGCCGGCCGGCCACTTGCCCCCGCCGCGCCGACTCAGGCAGCCGCAGCCTGGCTTCACCTCCGCAGGCCGCCGAGGCCGCTGCCGCCGCCGCCGCTGCCGCAGCCTGGGCCCGCCTTCGAAAGCCGGCGGGAGCCAGGAGAGCTGCGGAGGTGGACCGGCGCCACCCCGCACTCGTGTCTCCTCCTCCCGCCTTCCCCCGCTCCCCGCCCGGCCCTCGCAGGCGGCGTCTGCGGCACCAGGCACACCGCCGACTCAGCCGCTCTTGCCCAGGCCCGCCCGCGACGCCGTTGGGGGGCCTATATAGGTGCGCCCCGCCCCCACGCGCGCGCCCCTCCTCCTTCCGGTGCCGGGCCCCGCCGCCGCGGGCCTCCGCCCGGGGCGGGGGGCGCTTGCGCCAGGCCCAGCTGCGGCGAGAAGTCGTCGCCAGAGGGCGCGTTCTCCCCGCGATTGCGCAGATTGCGGGTCACCAGGTGGGCCCGCTGAGTTGTAGAGAGCCGGCCGGCCGCGAACTCCGCAGCTCTACGCGACCTTGCTGATTGCTGCCAGTAACTCTTGGCGTGACCTTGAGCAGGTGATTTGGATCACTCGAAAAGCGCAGAGAGCCCTTTGTGGAACTGCCAGTTAAGCCGAACTTGAGCCTTTGGTGGTTTAGGTGGGCAGTCTCGAAGTGCAGGCGTGCCTCTGCCCCTCACCTCCGGATTCCTTCCTTCACTGTCCGATGGAGAGAAATCACCGTTTCCGCCGAAAGAACTCAAAGGAACAGAATACTCCAAACCAGCATTGCCATAAAAACGATCTGGGTGACTCCGCAACCTTCAGTAATAAGAGTTTATTTAGGCTGTGTCATTTGATACTTTGAAACATTAATTCGTTGGCACTCAGAGAAAAAGCTAATAAAAATCTTGGTACAGTTGCATCAAATTAAGAGAAAAGGTTTCTGAAGGAAGGGATGGTATTTCTCATACCAAAAGAGGAAAAGAAAGACAGAAAAAAAACCCAGGTATACCTACCCTGTGTCTAGCTATTACACCAAAAAGAAATGTTTTAGGTCCTGTACCTGGGCCTCTGATAAAAATTATTTAGACCAGCAAGAGAAGAACACTGAAAAATCAGAAGTATAACCAAGGAAACGAAACTCCCAACTTAAAAAATGTTGGGGAAACTCAACACAAAAATTATCATGATGTTTAACATTCTTGATACAGGATTTTGCCATTTGTGGCATTCTTTTCAGTCTGTGTTGCATTTTAGCTTTGAATCTCTGAATCCCACATGTGACCTTGAGGGTCGGACAAATAATAGGTTGTCCATTTGTTTCATCGTTTATAACGAGAGATAGAACAAAGCTGTTGAACGTCAGGGGAGGAAGACTACGCCTTCATCCTTAAGAGAGCCAAAAAACAATGAACAAAGGTAAAAACACGTGAAGACACACTTTTGTATCATTGAGTAGAAACAAAGTTACAGCTCATTTTTATGCCTGTGGTAGCCTGAACTAATAGTGAATCTAAGAATGAACAGTATTTCTGACATACTAATCATTTTATGTTTGTCTTCTAATTGACCAAGAATAAACGATCCTTTGGGTCATATAGATCTGGCCATGGATATTAAATATTCCACTAAATGTAATAATTCTGAATAAATCTATACTGTTTTATTTGCAAACAAGATTCAGAAAATGAATCAAGAATGCAAAAAGCAAAAATAATTAAATTTCAAGTCTGGTAAGGTACAGTCTGTATAAGCACCGCACAACATTTGTAGGAGATTGTACCTAATAGATAATGTTGTGGTGATATTTTCTGAAAAAAATGGAAAAAAAGATTCAGAAAAAAAACCTTTTCTGCTAGAAAAGATCTTTAAAGCCAGTGAGTCTGGTTTATTTTGAAAGTACATGCCCCCTCAATTTTTATTTGTTAGTGATTTTCTTTGTTTTCCCCTCCCCATTCCCTATTTTCTACACCTTTATTTGCCTTGCAAACAGTATGGAGTATTTTTGGAAAGCCATCTCCAAGATCAGCAATGAATTACTGTTTCAAATATGATTTTTTAAGTTGTTTCAAATCAGTGAGGGATGAACACATCCATTTAACAAATACATATTGTTATGTTAGCTAAACCAAGTATTTATTGACCAATATGTCTTGGGTTGTGTTAGGGATATATTGGTGAGTGAGAGAGAGACCCACTGACCTCATGGATCTGCATGGGAATTCAATAAAAGCTGAAGGAATAAGTAGCAAAAACAATCAACTCAAAATAGATTAACAAAAATACTAAAGACTTATAGTGGATCATTTGATTTCTGTAAAAATTGGTCAACTTTACATCCCTTGAAAATGTGAAGATTTTAAATATGCATTGTCTGGTAAACACACGGTTCCTGCAGGAATGGTTATGCTGTGCGTGCGTGCTCAGTCACTCAGTCGTGTCCAACTCTTTGCAACCCCGTGGACTGTAGTCCATGGGGCTCTTTTGTCCATGGGATTCTCCAGGCAAGAATACTGGAGTGGGTTGCCATTTCCTTCTCCAGGGGANTATGCTGTGCGTGCGTGCTCAGTCACTCAGTCGTGTCCAACTCTTTGCAACCCCGTGGACTGTAGTCCATGGGGCTCTTTTGTCCATGGGATTCTCCAGGCAAGAATACTGGAGTGGGTTGCCATTTCCTTCTCCAGGGGATCTTCCCGACCCAGGGATCAAACCTGCATCTTCTATGTCTCCTACACTGGCCAGCAGATTTATCACTGAGTCATCTGAGGTTATGCTGTAGTCTCTTAAAATTTATGTAGCTTCGTGTTGTTGAAACTGGAAAGATTAATTCACTAAAGGATGTCGAAGCTCCTAGCATATGAGTGGAGATAGAAGAAATTATCCTAGATTTTTTGTTATGGGTGATAGAAATCTGCCTATCTGTGGTTCTATAAGGCTTTCTAGAGTGTTGCCACAAAGAGAACGAGAGAATAAATAAATGAATGGCTAAGAAAGATTCTCATGGAACAGATAGCATAATAAAGTTGTTTTAAAGTATTGTACTTTCACATATCAATATGTCATCAAAGGAATTTATTGAACAAGACATCCTAAAATAGTCACATCTTTTGATGCAGTAACCTCTTACTTTAGAAATCTCTCCTATGGAAATAATCAGACATGCAGACAATAATTTATCTATCAAAATGCTAATCACAGCTTTTTTTTTTTAAGTGATGAAAAACTGTGAACAAAAACCAAGGCATTCACTAGTTCAGTTCACTCGCTCAGTTGTGTCCGACTCTCTGTGACCCCATCAACCACAGCACACCAAGCCTCCCTGTCCATCACCAACTCCTGGAGTCCACCCAAACCGATGTCCACTGAGTCGGTGATGCCATCCAAGCATTTCATCCTCTGTCATCCCCTTCTCCTCCTGCCCTCAATCTGTCAGCATCAGGGTCCTTTCCAATGAGTCAGCTCTTCACACCAGGTGGCCAAAGTATTGGAGTTTCAGCCTCAACATCAGTCCTTCCAATGAACAACCAGGATTGATCTTTGGTATGGACTGGTTGGATTTCCTTGCAGTCCAAGGGACTCTCAGGAGTCTTCTCCAACACCACAATTCAAAAGCATCAGTTCTTTGGCACTTAGCTTTCTTCACAGTCCAACTCTCACATCCATACATGACTCTTGGAAAAAACCATAGCTTTGACTGGACGGACCTTTGTTGACAAAGTAATGTCTCTGCTTTTGAATATGCTGTCTCGCTTGGTCATAACGTTCCTTCTAAGGAGTAAACGTCTTTTAATTTCATGGCTGCAGTCACCATCTGCAGTGATTTTGGAGCCCAGAAAAATAAAGTCAGCCACTGTTTCCACTGTTTCCCCATCTATTTGCCATGAAATGAGGGGACCGGATGCCATGATCTTAGTTTTCTGAATGTTGAGCTTTAAGCCAACTTTTTCACTCTCCTCTTTCACTTTCATCAAGAGGCTTTTGAGTTCCTCTTCACTTTCTGCCATAAGGGTGGTGT
>SJYX01024724.1:1004605-1023091 GCA_006410675.1 Oreotragus oreotragus | reverse complement strand
ACTATAAAGAAAACAGAGCACCAAAGAATTGATGCTTTTGAACTGTGGTATTGGAGAAGACTCTTGATAGTCCCTTGGACTGCAAGGAGATCGAACCAGTCCATTCTGTAGGAGATCAACCCTGGGATTTCTTTGGAAGGAGTGATGTTAAAGCTGAAACTCCAGTACTTTGGCCACCTCATGCAAAGAGTTGACTCACTGGAAAAGACTCTGATGCTGGGAGGGATTGGGGGCAGGAGGAGAAGGGGATGACCGAGGATGAGATGGCTGGATGGCATCACAGATTCGATGGACGTGAGTCTGAGTGAACTCCGGGAGATGGTGATGAACGGGGAGGCCTGGTGTGCTGTGATTCATGGGGTCGCAAAGAGTTGGACGCAACTGAGCGACTGAACTGAACTGAATTGTGCAATATCATGAACCTCCATCCATAATTCATCAGACACTCTGTCTGTCAGATCTAATCCCTTGAATCTATTTGTCACTTCCACTGTGTAATCATAAGGGATATGATTTAGGTCATACCTGAATGGTCTAGTGGCTTTCCCTACTTTCTTCAATTTAAGTCTGAATTTGACAATAAGGAGTTCACGATCTGAGCCACAGTCAGCTCCCAGTCTCGTTTTTGCTGACTGTATAGGGCTTCTCCATCTTTGGCTGCAAAGAATATAATCAGTCTGATTTCGCTATTGATCATCAGGTGATGTCCATATGTAGAGTCTTCTCCTGTATTGTTGAAAGAGAGTGTTTGCTATGATCAGTACGTTCTTTTGGCAAAACTCTATAAGCCTTTGCCCTGCTTCATTTTGTAACTCCAAGGCCAAATTTACCTGTTACTCCAGACATCTCTTGACTTCCTACTTCTGCATTCCAGTCCTGTATGATGAAAAGGACATCTTTTGAGAGTGTTAGTTCTAGAAGATCTTGTAGGTCTTTATAGAACCATTTAACTTCAGTTTCTTCAGCATTACTGGTTGTAGCATAGACTTGGATTACTGTGATATTGAATGGTTTGCCTTGGAAACAGACAGAGATCATTCTGTCATTTTAGACATTGCACCCAAATACTGCATTTTGGACTCTTTTGTTGACTATGAGGGCTACTCCATTTCTTCCAAGGGATTCTTGTCCACAGTAGTAGATATAATGGTCATCTGAGTTAAATTTTCCCATTCTAGTCCATTATAGTTCACTTATTCCTAAAATGTCAGTGTTCACTCTTGCCATCTCCTGTTTGATCGCTTCCAATTAACCTTGATTCATGGACCTAACATTCCAGGTTGTTATGCAATACTGTTCTTTACAGCATCGGACCATACTGCCATCACCAGTCACATCAACAACTGGGTGTTGTTTTTGCTTTGGTTCTGTCACTTATTGTTTCTGGAGTTATTTCTCTGCTCTTCTCCAGTAGCATATTGGGTACCTACCTTCCTGGAAGTTCATCTTTCAGTGTCATATCCCCTGGACACTCACAAGTCTGGGTCAGTCTCTTGTGTGGTCACTGCTCCTTTCTCCTGGTGCCCACAAGGTTTTGTTTGTGCCCTCCAAGAGTCTGTTTTGCCAGTCCTGTGTAAGTTCTGTAATCAAATCCCCCTGGCCGCCAAAGTCAATTCTCTGAGGTTTCTCAGTCTGTTTGTCAGATACCTAGGTTGGGAAATCTGTTGTGGGTCCTAGAACTATCTTAGAAGTGCAAGAATTTCTTTGGTATAATTGTTCTGCAGTTTGTGGGTCATCTGCTAGGTGGCTCTATAGTGGAATTAATGGTGACCTCCTCCGAGAAGGCTTATGCCACCTGCTGTGTGACCCAGATCTGCTGCACCCAGAGTCCCTTCCCCTGTGGAAGGCCACTGCTGACCTGTATCTCTGCAGGAGACACTCGGACACTCAAAGGATGCTCTGGGTCATTCTGTGTGGTCTCTGGGTCCTGGTGTACACAGAGTTTTATTTGAGCCCTCTAAGCATCTCTGGTGGGTGTGGGGTTTGATTATAAATGCAATTTTGCCCCTCCTACCATCTTTCTGGGGCTTCTCCTTTGCCCTTGGATGTGGGGTGTCCTTTTATGGTGGGATCCAACATTCTCCTGTCAATGGTTGTTCAGCAGCAAGTTGTACTTCTGGAGTTCTTGCAGGAGATGAGCACACTTCCTTCTACTCCGCCATCTTGTGCAGCCCCTTAAAAGGATCATACATCATAGTCAAGTTGGACTCATTCCAGGGTCACAAAGCCAGTTCAACATAAGCAAATCGATCAATGTGATGCACCACAGTGATGAAAAGAAATATTAGAACCACACAATTGTCTCAATAGATGCGAAAATATAATTCAACATCCATTGATAATAAAAATAACTCTTTACCAAGGGGATATAGAGAGAACATAGTGAAACCCTTTTATAACAAACCTACAGCCAACATACTACTCAATGGTGAAAAGCTGAAGTCTTCACATTCTATTCAGGAACGTGGCAAAGATACCCATTCTCATCACTTCTATTCTACTTAGTATTGGAGGCCCTAGCCACAAAAATCAAACAAGAAAAGAAATAAGTGGTATCCAATGGAAAGGGAATAGGTAACACTGTCCTAATTTGCAGATGACAAAATACTCTATGTAGAGAACCCTACAGTCTTCATACAAAAACTATCAGAACTAATAAATGCATCCAGAAAGGTAGCAGGATACAAGGTTACTATATAGAAATCTGTTGCATTTCTTTACACTGACAATGAAATATCAGAAAAGGTAACAAGCAAACAAACAAAAAACACTATTTAAAATCACATGCAAAAATACTTAGGAATAAACTTATCCAAGGAGGTAATACACTGCAAATTATAAAACGCTGATAAAGGAAATTGAAGATGATTCAAAGAAATGGAAAGATATACCATGGTCTTCAACTGGAAGAATGAATATCATTATGTGGTCATACTACACAGAGCAGTATACAGATCTGATGCAATCCCTATGAAAATACTCATGACATTTTCCACAGAACTAGAATAAATAATCCTAAAATTTATGTGGAACCACAAAAGACCCAAAACTGTCAAACAATCCTCAGGA
Source organism: Oreotragus oreotragus (assembly GCA_006410675.1). NCBI lineage: Eukaryota > Metazoa > Chordata > Mammalia > Artiodactyla > Bovidae > Oreotragus > Oreotragus oreotragus. Next base: position 1,020,022 of record SJYX01024724.1, on the reverse strand, counting down.
AAAAAAGCAAAGCAGGAGGGATAACTCTCCCAGACTTCAAACTATACTGAAAAGCCACTGTAATTAAAACAGTGTGGTTTTGGCACAAAAATAGACATATAGACCAATGAAAGAGAATAGAGAGCCCTGAGAACATTAAATTTACGCACCTACAGCCAATTAATCTAAAACAAAGGGGACAAGAATATACTATGAAAAATTCTCTAGCAAATTATATTGGGAAAGCTGGACAGCTATATGTAAATCAATGATATAATAATACTCTCTCAGACCATACACAACTCAAAATGATTTAAAGACCTAAATATAAGACCTGACGCCATAAAACTCTCAGAAGAGAGAACAGTCAAAACTTTCTCAGACATAAATTGTAGCAATATTTTCTTCGATCTATCTCCCAGGCAAAAGAAATAAAAGCAAAAATATACAAATGGAATCTAATCAAACTTAAAAGATTTTTCTACAAATAACAGATGCTGAAGGAAGTGTGGAGAAAAGGGAACCCTCCTACCCATTGGTGGGAATGTAAATTGATTTAACCACTATATATATATATAGTCCCTTGGGCACTTCACAGGTGGCTTAATGGTAAAAAACTCACCTGCCAATGCAGGAGATGTAAGAGATCCTGGTTTGATCCCTGGGTCAGGAAGATCCTCTAGAGAAGAGCATGGCAACCCACTCCTGTATTCTTACCTGGAGAATCCCATGGACAGAGGAGCCTGATGGGCTACAGTCCATAACATCACAGGGTCGGACATGACTGAAGAGACTTAGTACACATGGGTACGTAGTCCCTTGGACAGCAAGGAGATCAAACCAGTCAATCCTAAAGGAAATCAACCCTGAATATTCATTGGAAGGACTGATGCTGAAGCTGAAGCTCCAATACTTTGGCCACCATTAATGCAAAGAGCCAGCTGATTGGAAAAGACCCTGATGCTGGGAAAGATTGAAGGCAAAAGGAGAAGAGGGTGGCAGAGAATGAGATGGTTAAATAGCATCACCAACTCAATGGACATGAGTCTGAGCAAACTCCAGGAGATAGTAAAGGACAGGGAAGCCTAGCATGCTACAGTCCATGGGGCTGCAAAAAGTCAGACAGCACTTAATGACTAAGCAACAAGAACAAAGCCACTATGGAAAATAGTATGGAAGTTCCTTAAAAAACTAAAAACAGAGTTTCTATATGATACAGCAATCCCACTCCCAGACAAAACTCTTAAATGGAAAAGATACATGCACCTGTATGTTCATAGCTGCAGCATTTACAATAGCTGAGACATGGAAACAACTGAAATGTCACGGACAGATAAAGAAAATATGAGTATATATATATGCATATATGTATGTATATATATTTTCTTTATATATACATATGTATGTATGTATATATATTTATATAATGGAATATTAAAGTAGCAAATGGCAAACCCACTCCAGTATTCTTGCCTGGAAATTTCCATGGATAGAGGAGCCTGGCAGGCTACAGTCCATGGGGTCACACATGACTAAGTGTGTGCGCATACACACACACACACACACACACACACACACACACACACAGAATATTACTCGGATATAAAAAAGAATTGGAGCTTGAAATGGCAACCCACTCCAGTGTTCTTGCCTGGAGAATCCCAGGGACACGGGAGCCTGGTGGACTGCCGTCTATGGGGTCGCACAGAGTCGGACACGACTGAAGCGACTTAGCAGCAGCAGCATAAAAAAGAATAGAATAATACCTTTTGCAGCAATGTGAATGAACCTAGAAATTATCATGCTAAGGGAAGTAAGTAAGAAAGAGAAGGACAAATACCATATGGTATCACTTGTATGTGGAGTCTAAAATATGACCAGATTAACACATCTACTAAACAGAAATAGACTCTCAGATGTAGAGAACAAACTTGTGGTTGCCAGCGTGGAGGGGAGATGTGGGAGGAATGGATTGGAAGTTTGGGATTAGTATATTCAAATTATTATTTATAGGATGGAAAACAATCAGGTCCTACAGTATAGCACAGGGAATTATATTCAATATCCTGTGATAAAACATAATGGAAAAGAATATGAAAAAAGAATATGGAAAAAATGTTGATTGATATATATATATATAACTGAATCACTTTGCTATACAGCAGAAATCAACAAAACATTGTAAATTAAGTACACTTAAGAAAAAATTTTAATATAAATACAACTTTTGCATAGCATAAGAAACCATCAACTCAACAAAAAGACAACCTAAGGACAAGGAGAAAATATTTGCAAAAGATGCAACCAAAAAAGAGTTAATACCCAAAATGTACAGACAACTCATACAAACCAATATCAAAACACAAACAATCCAATTTAAAAATGGGCAAAAGACTTAAATAGAGGTTTCTCCAAAGAAAACATACAAATGGTCAATGGGCATATGAAAAGATGCTCAACATCTCCAAAGATTAAAGAAATGCAAATCAAAACCACAATGAATGATTACCTCTTGCTAGTCAGATGGCTATCATCAAAAAGTCAACAAATAACAAATGCTTGAAAGTATGTAGAGAAAAGGAAACCCCCCTATGCTGTTGATGGGAATGTAAATTGGTACAGCCACTATGGAAAACATTATGGAGGTTCCTTAAAAAATGAAAAATAGAGCTACCATATGATCCAGCAATCCAACTCCTGGGCATATATCCAGAAAAATTGAAAACCCTAATTTAGAGTGATACATATACCCCAGAATTCATACCATTATCATTTACAGTATCCATGACATGGAGTATATCATGCGAAATGCTGGGCTGGATGAACCATAAGCTGGAATCAAGATTCCTGGGAGAAATATCAATAGCTTCGGGTATGCAAATGATACCACTCTAATAGCAGAAAGTGAAGAGTAACTAAAGAGTCACTTGATGAGGGCAAAAGAGGAGAATGAAAAGGCTGGTTTAAAACTTAACATCCAAAAAACTAAGATCATGGCATCTGGTCCCACTACTTAATGGCAACTAGAAAGGGGAAAAGTGGAAGCGGTGAAAATTTTTATTTTCCTGGTGTCAGGACCAGTCCAACAACGAACCAACCTGAGGGAGCAGTGCCGCAGAAGAGTAAAGAAAAAGAAGACTCAGAAATAAAGTGAGAATCAGGGGGCTGATGCCATTTGCAGGCAAAAGCCCAGATCCTAATCCTTGCAATACTTTGGCCACCTGATGCAAAGAGCTGACTCATTGGAAAAGACCCTGATGCTGGGAAAGATTGAGGGCAGGAGGAGAAGGGAACAACAGAGGATGAGATGGTTGGATGGCATCACCAACTCAATGGACATGGGTTTGGGTGGACTCTGAGAGTTGGTGATGGACAGGGAGGCCTGGTGTGCTGTGGTTCATGGGGGTGGCAAAGAGTTGGACATGACTGAGCAACTGAACTGAACTGAACTAATCCTTGCATGCCTTTTATTGTTAACTTCTACTTCCTTGTTCTTGCTCTAGAGATATGTGTTCTTTACAATCTCAGATCAGGGGTAAAGATATACAATGCACAGTCCTCAATGGCAAATCTTCGGGCCTTTCATGACTCTGTTTAGCCCTTCAGCTAGTGACGCCCTTTCTCAATAACTCCCTCAAGGCTCTGCTTACGGGAGCAGTCACTAATGGTTTTCCATCAGTTGCATCAGTACTTCAACATCTTGCTTTCAAGATGTCTTTCCAAGATGTACTTTTTACTGCTCCCACCCCTTTGCCTGGGGGCGATGAGAAAGTCATTCTTATTTTTCAAAAAAGCCCTGTTAATTATAGTACAGGCTTGTGCATAGCATGTTCCCTACACCTGGACTCCAAAATCGTTGTGGAGTGACTGCAGCCAGGAAATTAAAAGATGCTTGCTCCTTGGAAGGAAACTATGAAAACCTAGACAGCATATTAAAAAGCAGAAACATCACTTTGCCATCAAAGGTCCATATGTGTATAATCAAAGCTATGGTTTTTCCAGTAGTCTTGTATGGATGTGAGTGTTGGACCATAAAGAAGGCTGAGCACCAAAGAACTGATGCTTTCAAACTATGGTGCTGGAGAGCTCTTTTTTAAAAAATATTTCTTTATTTTTAATTGATTGATAATTGGTTTACAATATTGGTTTGATTTCTGTCATACATCAACATGAATTAACCATAGGGGTACATATGTCCCCTCCCTCTTGATTCTCCTTCCCACCTCCCACCCATTCCCACCGCTCTAAGTCATTACAGAGCCCCAGGCTGAGTTCCCTGAGTAATATAGAAAATTCCCATTGGCTATCTATTTACATGTGTTGGTGCGTATGCATCCATGCTACTCTCTCACCCTCTCGCTCTTCTCCCCCACCCTTGTCTATAAGTCTCTTCTCTATGTCTGCATCTCCATTGCTGCTCTGTGAACAGATTCATCAGTATCACCCTTCTAGATTCCATATATATGTGTTAATATATTTGTTTTTCTCTTTCTGACTTACTTCACTTGGTATAATAGGCTCTAGGTTCATCTACCTCATTAGAACTGACTAAAATATGTTCTTTTTTATGGCAGAATAGTATTCCATTGTATATATGTACAACAGCTTATTTATCCAGTCATATGTCGGTGGACATCTAGGTTTCTTCCATGTCTTGGCTTTTGTAAACGGTGCTGCAGTGAACACTGGAGTACACATGTCTTTTTCAGTTTTGATTTCTTCAGGGTATGAGCCTAAAACTGGTATTCCTAGGTCATATGGTGGTTTTATTCCTAGTTTTTTAAGGAATCTCCATACTGACTTTCTTGGCTGATACTACCTTCTTGGCTGTATCAATTTACATTCCCACCAGCAGTGTAGGAGGGTTCCCTTTTTGGAGAAGACTCGAGAGTCCCTTGGACAGCAAGGAGATCAAACCAGTCAATCCTAAAGGAAATCAAATCAACCCTTAATATTCATTGGAAGGACTGATGCTGAAGCTGAAGCTCCAGTACCTGTCTCTTATACACATCTAGATGTGTATAAGAGACAGCACACACACACACACACACACACACACAGAATNTTGGACAGCAAGGAGATCAAACCAGTCAATCCTAAAGGAAATCAAATCAACCCTTAATATTCATTGGAAGGACTGATGCTGAAGCTGAAGCTCCAGTACTTTGGCCACCTGATGCGAAGAGCTGACTCATTAGAAAAGCCCCTGATGCTGGGAAAGATTGAGAGCAGGAGAAGAAGGGGACAACAAAGGATGAGGCGGTTGGATGGCATAACTGACTCAATGGAGATGAGTCTGAGCAAATTCTGGGAGATAATGAAGGACAGGGGAGCCTGGTGTGTCCATGGGGCCACACAGTCAGACATGATTTAGCAACTGAACAACAGCAACAAAGACACGGGAACAATCCAAGTGCCCATCAACCAATGATTGGCCCATTAACAGATAATTAACTTAAGATGACTTGCTTAAGAAATATTGCTCAGCCATAAAGAAAGAATGAAATGTTGCCATGGAACTAGAGAATATTATAGTTAGTGAAGTAAGAAAAAGAAAGACAAATATCATCTGCTGTCACTTATATGCTTATCCACTATGTGTGGAATCTTTTAAAAACAATACAAATGAACTAATTTTCAAAACAGAAACAGACTCACGGGCATAGGAAACAAACTTGGGGTTATCAAAGGGGAAGAGAGTAGGGGAGGGATAAATTAGAAGTATGGGATTAATAGATACAAACTACTACACATAAATTAGAGAAGCAAAAAGGAAATCTGTATGCAGGTCAGGAAGCAACAGTTAAAACTGGACATGGAACAACAGACTGGTTCCAAACAGGAAAAGGAGTACGTCAAGGCTGTATATTGTCTCCCTGCTTATTTAATTTATATGCAGAATACATCATGAGAAACACTGGAATGGAAGAAACACAAGCTGGAATCAAGATTGCCGGGAGAAATATCAATAACCTCAGATATGCTGATGACACCACCCTTATGGCAGAAAGTGAGGAGGAGCTAAAAAGCCTCTTGATGAAAGTGAAGGAGGAGAGCGAAAAAGTTGGCTTAAAGCTCAACATTCAGAAAACGAAGATCATGGCATCCGGTCCCATCACTTCATGGGAAATAGATGGGGAAACAGTGGAAACAGTGTCAGACTTTATTTTTTTGGGCTCCAAAATCACTGCAGATGGTGACTGCAGCCATGAAATTAGAAGACGCTTACTCCTTGGAAGAAAAGTTATGACCAACCTGGATAGTATATTCAAAAGCAGAGACATTACTTTGCCGACTAAGGTCCGCCTAGTCAAGGCTATGGTTTTTCCTGTGGTCATGTATGGATGTGAAAGTTGGACTGTGAAGAAAGCTGAGCGCAGAAGAATCGATGCTTTTCAACTGTGGTGTTGGAGAAGACTCTTGAGAGTCCCTTGGACTGCAAGGAGATCCAACCAGTCCATTCTGAAGGAGGTCAACCCTGGGATTTCTTTGGAAGGAATGATGCTAAAGCTGAAACTCCAGTACTTTGGCCACCTCATGCAAAGAGTTGACTCATTGGAAAGACTCGGATGCTAGAAGGGATTGGGGGCAGGAGGAGAAGGGGACGACAGAGGATGAGATGGCTGGATGGCATCATGGACTCGATGGACGTGAGTCTGAGTAAACTCCGGGAGATGGTGATGGATAGGGAGGCTTGGCGTGCTGTGATTCATGGGGTTGCAAAGTCGGACACAACTGAGCGACTGAACTGAACTGATATAACACAGGGGGTTATATTCAATATCTTGTAATAATCTATAATGGAAAAAAATCTGAAAAGTATGCAGATATGTATATATAACTGAAAAAAGAAGGAACGCCATGTGAGAACATTGACTGAAACACAGAGCTACAAATCAAAGAACAGCAAGGGCTGCTGACAACCCCCGGAAACTAGGAGGAGATAAAGGATTTTTCCTCAGAGCTTTGGAGGGACCATGGCTTTGCTGAGAGGCTTTTCCAGGTAGCTCAGCGGTCAAGAGTCCAACTGCAATGCAGGAGACGCAGGTTGGATCCCTGGGTTGGGAAGATCTCCTGGAGGAGGAAATGGCAGCCTTCTCCAGTATTCTTCCCTGGAAGATTCCATGCACAGAGGAGCCTGGGGCTTTAAGTCCATGGGGTCATAGAGTTGGACATGACTGAGCAGGCACTCACTGGCCTTGCCGACACCTTGATTTTGATTTTGGACTTGTAGTCTCCAGAATCATGACAGAATACCTGTTGTCCTAAGCCACCTAGTTTGTGGTATAGTAATTTGTTATGGCAGTGCCAGGAAACTAATACATACGGCATGTGAATTCAGTTCAGTTCAGTCGCTCAGTCGCGTCCGACTCTTTGCGACCCCATGAATCGCAGCACGCCAGGCCTCCCTATCCATCACCATCTCCCGGAGTTCACTCAGACTCACGTCCATCGAGTCTGTGATGCCATCCAGCCATCTCATCCTCGGTCGTCCCCTTCTCCTCCTGCCCCCAATCCCTCCCAGCATCAGTCTTTTCCAGTGAGTCAACTCTTCACATGAGGTGGCCAAAGTACTGAAGTTTCAGCTTCAGCATCATTCCTTCCACAGAAATCGCAGGGCTGACCTCCTTCAGAATGGACTGGTTGGATCTCCTAATAAAGGTGTTCTATTTTGGTTCTAGATTTAGTTTGTCATAGTAGAAATTTACATACTCTAGGGGCAGAAACCACTGGAAATTTAGAAGACAAAGAACTCCCCTAACCATGTAGATTTCTCTGGAGGATATGAACTTACGTTTTATTGCATATGAAACTGTTTTGGTGGCCGGCAGTGTAATTCAGTCATTCCTAGGTCTTTCATTCTTCCTTGTCTGAGGAACCTTCTCCTGCCTGCATCTAATTCTGTTGCTGGGCCACAAACAAAGCAATCTTGTTTTCTCCGTTTTCTTACTTCATTTGTTTCCTCAATTTATCATAGATCCTCAGATTTCCTTGGAACAGACTGGACTAGAAGACAGTCTAAGATAGTCTGCATTGTCATACACATGAAAATTTCCCCCAAGTAATGTTTATTACTTGTTACTGAAATTCCAATACTTTGGTCACCTGATGCAAAGAACTGACTCATTGCAAAAGACCCTGATGCTGGGAAAGATCAAAGGCAGGAGGAGAAGGGGACGACAGAGGATCAGATGGTTGAATGGGCATCACCAACTCAATGGACATGTGTCTGAGCAAGCTCCAGGAGTTGGTGATGGACAGGGAAACCTGGCATGCTACTGTCGATGGGGTCATAAGAAGCTGGATAAAACTGAGCGACTGAACTAAACTGTATGTTTATTATCCAAAATGAACACTGTTTCATTTATATCCTTGGGATTTCAATCCACAGAGGTGACTAAGTGATAACATGGAGAGATCAATGCATTGAAAAAAAAAAATGTGTTACGTTTTCCAAGAGGCCCACCATGTGGGAAGCACCACATTTTGGTAAGGAGGCAGAAACAGGAGCCTTAACTGAGATTTCTGTGGGAAAGGCAAGGTAGAACAGAGCACACAGTTTAAGATTGTCTGTTTTGATTAATTTAAGTGGGCTTTTGCTTACAGGGGTGGTCTCTGCCATGGGAAGATTTAGGGAAGGGGAAATGTTGGCTTGGTACATGAGTTAAATAAGAAAGTAAATTCCAGACAAGCCGACTTTCAGGAGAGAGGTAAACACTTTGACTGTAGATAATGAATATAGGATAGAAATATAGAATCTCAGAAAACCCAGAACAGATATTCAACAACTTTTTACCTCAGACTGAGTCCTCTATCTACTCAAGCACATTGCCTAAGGGAAGTTAATGGCAAAATAATATTCACTTATTGTCTGGAGCCTTACCCTGGGAACTAAACTTTTGTTCCTACTTTATCCAGTCATAAACTGTCCTAAAACCTTGATGCCTCCTGACTGCCAGTCTGTCCTAACATGTCTGCTCATTATGTTACTTTACCATCAATGAAAGATCAAAAAAAAAAAATTAGTACCTCCCTACTGTCCTCAAAATAAAATATTCCAAACTTTGGTTGCCAGGAAGGAAGAATAGTGGGAGGGATAGGTAAGGAGTTCGGGATTCACTCATCAGAAAGGACCCTGATGGTGGGAAAGATTAAAGGCAAAAGGAAACGAGGGCAACAGAAGATGAGATGAGACGACTGGATGGCATCGCCAATTCAAAGGACAGGAACTTGGGCAAACTTGAGAATCAGTGAAGGACAGGAAAACCTGACATGCTGCAGTCCATGGGGTGGGAAAGAGTCAGACAGTACTTGGCAACTGAACAACAACATCTGCCATCAAGATAAAATGTTCTGAACTTATGGTTACCAGGGAGGAAAAGTAGGAGGGAAGAATAGTTAGGGAGTTTGGGGTTGACAGGTACACACTGCTGTATTTAAAATGCTGCTGCTGCTGCTGCTGCTGCTAAGTCACTTCAGTCGTGGCCAACTCTGTGCGACCCCATAGATGGCAGCCCTCCAGGCTCTCCCATCCCTGGGATTCTCCAGGCAAGAACACTGGAGTGGGTTGCCATTTCCTTCTCCAATGAATGAAAGTGAAAAGTGAAAGTGAAGTCCCTCAGTCATGTCCGACTCTTAGCGACCCCATGGACTGCAGCCTACCATGGAATCCATCCATGAGATTTTCCAGGCAAGAGTACTGGAGTGGGGTGCCTTATATAACCAATGAGGACCTAGTGTATAGTACAGGGAGCTCCGCTTAATATTATGTAACAATCTAATTGGGAAAAGAATTTGAAAAAGAATAGATTCATGTGTATGTGTAACTGAAACTTTGTTGTGCTACTGAAACTAACAACACTGTTAATTAACTCTTGTTCATTGTTTAGTCACTCAGTCGTGTTGGACTGTTTGTGATCCCATGGACTGCAGCATCCCAGGCTTCCCTGTCCTTCATTATCTCCCAGAGTTTGTTCAAACTCATCTCCATTGAGTCGGTGATGCCACCCAACCATCTAATCCTCTCTTGCCCTCTTCTTCTCCTGCCCTCAATCTTTCCCAGAGAGTTTTTATTCATCAGACAAAACTGAGGACTTCAAGCCTGGGACACAGCATCTCCGATCACTCTGAGATACTGCTCCAAAGAAGTAAGGGAGAAGCCAGGATCCCATGGCTCAGCAGTAAAGAATATCCATGCAACGCAAGAGACACAGGAGATGAAGGTTCAATCTCTGGGTCAGGAAGATCCCCTGAAGGAGAAAACAGAAACCCACTCCAGTATTCTTGCCTGAAAAATTACGTGGACAGAGGAGTATGGCGGTCTACAATTCATAGGATCGTGAAAAGTCAGACACAACTGAACACACACACACAGGATACATGAGTTTTTGTAAGAAAGACCAGGTAGTTGGAACATCAAAAATTATTGTTAATTAAAGAAAACGAGATCTCTCAAGTTAAGGAATTCAGTGCTTTTCTCTATGTTTCTGTGTCTCTATTTTTGTTTTGCAAATAAGATCATCTATACCATTTCCAGGTTCCACATATTTGTGTTAATATATGATATTTGTTTTTCTCTTTCTGATTTACTTCACTTTGTATGACAGTCTCTAGGTCCATCCACATCTCTACAAAGACACAGAGATGGCCAAAAAACACATGAAAAATGCTCAGCATCACTAATTATTAGATAAATGCAAATCAAATCTATAATGAGGTATCACCTCACACCTGTCAGAATGGCCATCTTTTAAAAATCTATGAACAATAAATCCTGGAGAGGTTATGGAGAAAGGGAACCCTCTTGCATTGTTGGTATGAGTGTAAATTGGTACAACCTCTATGAAGAACAGTATGGAGATTCCTTAAAAGATTACAAATAAAACTACCATATGGCCTAGCAATCCCACTTCTTGGCATATATCTGGAGAAAACCATAATTCCAAAAGATACATGTACCCTCCAATGTTCACTGCAGCACTGTTTACGATAATCAAGCAAGAGATGGAAGAAACCTGAATGTTCATCAGCAGAGGAACAGATAAAGAAGATGTGGTACATATATACAATGAAATATTACTCAGCCATAAAAAGGAACTAAATTGGGTCATTTGTAGAGATGTGGACATCCTGTTTCCATCCTAAGTTCCCTCAAGGCTTGGAGTGGCTATAATGTGATGGCTTGATGGCTACAAACTTTGTTACTAATATGGCAGGCTATATTTTTCAGTCACATCCCCCCCACACACCATGCACACACAAGAGGCAGTTTTCACCCATGACTTTTCAGGTCCTTCTTCCCTTGGGTAGGACAATCCTGAGACTGGTATGTTGCATTATCTCTCAGAGTTCCACTAGTGATCACTAGTTGTTGTTGTTGTTGTTGTTTTCATTTATTTATTAATTTATTTATTTTTTTACACGAATTAGCTAGTTTATAAACTAGTGATCACTAGTTTAATAGTGTACCTGTCATTACTTTCCTCTCTTTTTCTATGCCACTTCTCTACTTCCTTTTATTCATCAGACAAAACTGAGGACTTCAAGCCTGGGACACAGCATCTCCGATCACTCTGAGATACTGCTCCAAAGAAGTAAGGGAGAAGCCAGGATCCCATGGCTCAGCAGTAAAGAATATCCATGCAACGCAAGAGACACAGGAGATGAAGGTTCAATCTCTGGGTCAGGAAGATCCCCTGGAGGAGAAAACAGAAACCCACTCCAGTATTCTTGCCTGAAAAATTACGTGGACAGAGGAGTATGGCGGTCTACAATTCATAGGATCGTGAAAAGTCAGACGCAACTGAACACACACACACAGGATACATGAGTTTTTGTAAGAAAGACCAGGTAGTTGGAACATCAAAAATTATTGTTAATTAAAGAAAACGAGATCTCTCAAGTTAAGGAATTCAGTGCTTTTCTCTATGTTTCTGTGTCTCTATTTTTGTTTTGCAAATAAGATCATCTATACCATTTCCAGGTTCCACATATTTGTGTTAATATATGATATTTGTTTTTCTCTTTCTGATTTACTTCACTTTGTATGACAGTCTCTAGGTCCATCCACATCTCTACAAAGACACAGAGATGGCCAAAAAACACATGAAAAATGCTCAGCATCACTAATTATTAGATAAATGCAAATCAAATCTATAATGAGGTATCACCTCACACCTGTCAGAATGGCCATCTTTTAAAAATCTATGAACAATAAATGCTGGAGAGGTTATGGAGAAAGGGAACCCTCTTGCATTGTTGGTATGAGTGTAAATTGGTACAACCTCTATGAAGAACAGTATGGAGATTCCTTAAAAGATTACAAATAAAACTACCATATGGCCTAGCAATCCCACTTCTTGGCATATATCTGGAGAAAACCATAATTCCAAAAGATACATGTACCCTCCAATGTTCACTGCAGCACTGTTTACGATAATCAATCAAGAGATGGAAGAAACCTGAATGTTCATCAGCAGAGGAACAGATAAAGAAGATGTGGTACATATATACAATGAAATATTACTCAGCCATAAAAAGGAACTAAATTGGGTCATTTGTAGAGATGTGGACATCCTGTTTCCATCCTAAGTTCCCTCAAGGCTTGGAGTGGCTATAATGTGATGGCTTGATGGCTACAAACTTTGTTACTAATATGGCAGGCTATATTTTTCAGTCACATCCCCCCCACACACCATGCACACACAAGAGGCAGTTTTCACCCATGACTTTTCAGGTCCTTCTTCCCTTGGGTAGGACAATCCTGAGACTGGTATGTTGCATTATCTCTCAGAGTTCCACTAGTGATCACTAGTTGTTGTTGTTGTTGTTGTTTTCATTTATTTATTAATTTATTTATTTTTTTACACGAATTAGCTAGTTTATAAACTAGTGATCACTAGTTTAATAGTGTACCTGTCATTACTTTCCTCTCTTTTTCTATGCCACTTCTCTACTTCCCTTTCCAGGGTTCCCTCCCAGCTGCCCAACTAAAAGTACTTTCTCTGGATTCTTTCTGTCTGGAATTAAAATCAGGCAGAATTGGGCTAAGAAAGCTCTTCATCCCCCTCCAAATAATGGAGCTGTTTCTTGTTATTTGGTCTGAATGTCTCTATATCTGTTTCAGACTCATTGCAACGTTGATATTTTTTCAGTCTCTTGGAAATTACTTTGAAACCATGCATCTTTAATTAAAGCTTTAAAGGAGATGACTGATCCTAAAACTGAAGCTCCAATACTTTGACCACATGATGCAAAGAGCCAACTCATTGGAAAAAACCCTGATGCTGGGAAAGACTGAAGGCAGGAGGAGAAGAGGACAACAGAGGATGAGATGGTTGGATGGCATCATCAGTTCAACGGACATGAGTTTGAGCAAATTCCAGGAGATAAAGACAGGGAAGGCTGGCATGCTGCAGTCCACAGGGTCACAGAATCGGACACTACTGAGATACTGAACAACAAAAACAAACTGCAATACTGGAGTAGGGATATTCCACCCTCTGAGACCATTGCTTTTGCTATTCTTACCTACCACTTGCAATATTAACGTTACCAATTTCAAAAATACCTTCCAGAGATGCAGGAAGACCACCTCTTCTTCATAGCAAACTGCACTTTGTTGGTTTGTTTGTCAAAAGCAATATTTGAAGGTGAGAGATAGAGGATAGGAAATGGGAGTTATAGAGAAAGTATGTACTGCGTGCATCATGACATTTACAGTGGCATATATGCAGGTCAGGAAGCAACAGTTAGAACTGGACATGGAACAACAGACTGGTTCCAGATAGGAAAAGGAGTACGTCAAGGCTGTCTATGGTCACCCTGCTTATTTAACTTATATGCAGAGTACATCATGAGAAACGCTGGGCTGGAAGAAGCACAAGCTGGAATCAAGATTGCCTGGAGGAATATCAATCACCTCAGATATGCAGATGACACCACCCTTATGGCAGAAAGTGAAGAGAAACTAAAAAGCCTCTTGATGAAAGCAAAAGATGAGAGCGAAAAAATTGGCTTAAAGCTCAACATTCAGAAAACGAAGATCATGGCATCTGGTCCCATCACTTCATGAGAAATAGATGGAGAAACAGTGAAAAGTGTCAGACTTTATTTTGGGGGGCTCCAAAATCACTGCAGATGGTGATTGCAGCCATGAAATTAAAAGACACTTGCTCCTTGGAAGAAAAGTTATGATCAACCTAGATAGCATGTTCAAAAGCGGAGACATTACTTTGCCGACTAAGGTCCATCTAGTCAAGGTATGGTTTTTCCAGTGGTTATGTATGGATGTGAGAGTTGGACTGTGAAGAAAGCTGAGTGCCGAAGAATTGATGCTTTTGAACTGTGGTTTTGGAGAAGACTCTTGACAGTCCTTTGGACTGCAAGGAGATCCAACCAGTCCATTCTAAAGGAGATCAACCCTGGGATTTCTTTGGAAGTAATGATGTTAAAGCTTAAACTCCAGTACTTTGGCCACCTCATGCGAAGAGTTGACTCATTGGAAAAGACTCTGATGCTGGCAGGGATTGGGGGCAGGAGGAGAAGGGGACAACAGAGGATGAGATGGCTGGATGGCATCACCGAATCGATGTACATGAGTTTGAGTAAACTCCAGGAGTTGCTGATGGACAGGTAGGCCTGGCATGCTGCAACTCATGGGGTCACAAAGAGTCGGACATGACTGAGCGACTGAACTGACTGAACTGAACAGAACTGAACTTTTTAAAAAGTTTTTAATTGGAGGATAATTGGTTTACAATATTGTGTTGTTTTTGCCATACTAGATTAATCAGCCATATACAAATGTCCCGTCCCTCTTGAACCTCCCTCCCAACTTCCACCCCTCTAGGTTGTCACAGAGCCCCTGACTTGAACTCCTTGAGCTGCTATGGAGAATAATACGGAAATTCCTTTTAAAATTAGGAATAGAACTACCATATTACCCAATAATCCCACTGATGGGCATATATTCTGAAAAAACCTTAATTGGAAGAGACACGTGTACCCCAATATTCATGGTAATACTATTTACAACAGCTAGGGCATGGAAGCAACCTAGATGTCCATCAACAGATGAATGGATAAAGAAGTTGTGGTACATATATGCAATGGAATATTACTCAGCCATAAAAAGAATAAATTTGAGTCAGTCCTAATGAGGTGGATGAACCAAGAGCCTGTTATACAGAGTGAAGTAAGTCAGAAAGAGAAAAACAAATATCTCAACACATATATATAGAATCTAGAAAGATGGGTCTGATGAATCTATTTGCAGGGCAGCAATGGAATGCCTACTTTTCAATTCCAGGCTGATGATTTTTTCTCTCCAAATATTGAAGACAATGTTCTACTGTATTCCAGTTTTCGGTGCTGCTGTTGAGTAGCCAGTGCCATGATGATTTTGAATCCTTTACAGGTGATATTGTTTTAAACCTG
>SJYX01024724.1:980768-1003539 GCA_006410675.1 Oreotragus oreotragus | reverse complement strand
AATATCAATCACCTCAGATATGCAGATGACACCACCCTTATGGCAGAAAGTGAAGAGAAACTAAAAAGCCTCTTGATGAAAGCAAAAGATAAGAGTGAAAAAATTGGCTTAAAGCTCAACATTCAGAAAACGAAGATCATGGCATCTGGTCCCATCACTTCATGAGAAATAGATGGAGAAACAGTGAAAAGTGTCAGACTTTATTTTTGGGGGCTCCAAAAATCACTGCAGATGGTGATTGCAGCCATGAAATTAAAAGACACTTGCTCCTTGGAAGAAAAGTTATGATCAACCTAGATAGCATGTTCAAAAGCGGAGACATTACTTTGCCGACTAAGGTCCATCTAGTCAAGGTATGGTTTTTCCAGTGGTTATGTATGGATGTGAAAGTTGGACTGTGAAGAAAGCTGAGCGCCGAAGAATTGATGCTTTTGAACTGTGGTTTTGGAGAAGACTCTTGAGAGTCCTTTGGACTGCAAGGAGATCCAACCAGTCCATTCTAAAGGAGATCAACCCTGGGATTTCTTTGGAAGTAATGATGTTAAAGCTTAAACTCCAGTACTTTGGCCACCTCATGCGAAGAGTTGACTCATTGGAAAAGACTCTGATGCTGGCAGGGATTGGGGGCAGGAGGAGAAGGGGACAACAGAGGATGAGATGGCTGGATGGCATCACCGAATCGATGTACATGAGTTTGAGTAAACTCCAGGAGTTGCTGATGGACAGGTAGGCCTGGCATGCTGCAACTCATGGGGTCACAAAGAGTCGGACATGACTGAGCGACTGAACTGACTGAACTGAACAGAACTGAACTTTTTAAAAAGTTTTTAATTGGAGGATAATTGGTTTACAATATTGTGTTGTTTTTGCCATACTAGATTAATCAGCCATATACAAATGTCCCGTCCCTCTTGAACCTCCCTCCCAACTTCCACCCCTCTAGGTTGTCACAGAGCCCCTGACTTGAACTCCTTGAGCTGCTATGGAGAATAATACGGAAATTCCTTTTAAAATTAGGAATAGAACTACCATATTACCCAATAATCCCACTGATGGGCATATATTCTGAAAAAACCTTAATTGGAAGAGACACGTGTACCCCAATATTCATGGTAATACTATTTACAACAGCTAGGGCATGGAAGCAACCTAGATGTCCATCAACAGATGAATGGATAAAGAAGTTGTGGTACATATATGCAATGGAATATTACTCAGCCATAAAAAGAATAAATTTGAGTCAGTCCTAATGAGGTGGATGAACCAAGAGCCTGTTATACAGAGTGAAGTAAGTCAGAAAGAGAAAAACAAATATCTCAACACATATATATAGAATCTAGAAAGATGGGTCTGATGAATCTATTTGCAGGGCAGCAATGGAATGCCTACTTTTCAATTCCAGGCTGATGATTTTTTCTCTCCAAATATTGAAGACAATGTTCTACTGTATTCCAGTTTTCGGTGCTGCTGTTGAGTAGCCAGTGCCATGATGATTTTGAATCCTTTACAGGTGATATTGTTTTAAACCTGAAAGCTTTTCTGATCCTCTTTTTATCCCAGGGTCCTGAAATTTCTAAGTGAAGTGGCCTAGTGTCTTCAGTGGACCCCACCAATCAGACACTCCATTCTGAGAAATTTAAAAAAATTATTTCACCAATAACTGCCTCCTCTCTACTTTGCTTTTTCTCTCTCCACAGAATGCTTATCATTCAGATGTTCTGTCTCTTGGGCTGATTTTTTAATTTTCTTCTATTTGCTTTCCTAATTTTCATCACTTTGTCTTTTTGTTCTATTTTCAGAGACATTTCCTCACCTTTAATTTATGATCTTACTTTTTAAAAAGGTTTTCAGTCCATCATTTTATATTTGTTAAAATGCAATTATGAAACAAGTAAATACCAGCACCCAGTATAGTGCCACACATGGCATTAGGTGCTGAGTACAAAATTCTTGAAAAATGAATGTATTTCAGCCCCCAACCTGGCTCTTGGAGTTAAAACATCAAAATAGCTACAGTAGCATTTTCCCCATTTTTCTTGCTTCCTCCTACTCTGGGATTGGTCAGCCTGAGCACTCTCCTGTTTGCCCAATGAAACTGAGGAAATCAAGGACTTTGTGCTCACAACCAGGTGAAAGAATGCCAAATCTGTCAAGATGAAGAGAAACATGGATAATCCAGAGGTTAAAGTTTGATATAGCAGATACTTCTAAACCTTAATCGTCACAAACCAAGAGAAGGCAGAGAAACTAGAAAGCTGTCCCTTCCCCAGGTTTGGCAGTGAAGAAGCTGAAATGAACCAGGCATACTAATCTGAACTATATTTAAATGTTTTTTATTTTTTAAAAAAGCAACTGGCAATAGGCTTCATGAATTTCTCATTGCCCTCTTTTTCTTAGAAACAATTACTACTATTTAGTTTTTTTAAAGAGATTTTTTTATGTGGACTATTTTCAAAACATCTTTATTGAATTTGTTATAATATTGCTTCTGTTTTATGTTTTTTGGCTGCAAAACATGTGAGATCTTAGCTCCCTGATCAGGGAATTGAACCCTCACCCCCTGCATTGAAAGGCGAAGTTTTAACCACTGGTCCTCCAGGCAAATACCTACTGTTTAGTTTTAAAAGTACTTTTGAATTAATAACTTGATTTTCCATGTTGTTTATATAGACTAATTTTTTCTAAACTAACATATTTACAAGTATCAACTATTCAGATAAGCTTATTTGTATGATAAAACTGAAAAACAAATTGATAACTGTTCTGTTATAATATGGCAAAATAGCAAGTGATAAAAATAATATGATTTGTAGGTCTCAGTTTTTTGTTTTTTTTTTTATTCTGTTTTCTCAGTTTCCTCAAAATTCTTTTCTGTTTGCTTTTATCTCTAGACTTTTTCATGCAGAAGACTTTCGTCAAACATTTGGCAATTCTTACTGATTTATTTATGGTTAAGTGTGAGGCTCTAAAACCCAGTAAGAAGACCTGAGTGGGGAAATAGAAAGTACTGATGTGTCGACTTCATTGCAGAATGACGGCAGGAGCCAAACCATCTGCTAAGGCACACAGCCTCCCAAATGTGTTAGCATTTCTAGGCCTTTTCCCCTGGAATGGTCACTTTCCCCAGGGGAAACTCTCCCACTATTTCTTACCTTGGTGAGTGTCAATTCTGGGAGCCAAGTTGGTAAAGAGGCTTTAGAATCTTACTTCACAAGATACTGATTTCAATTTAATCCCCTTGCTTTCCACAGAGCTCCCTGCTCTTCCTCTATCCCTGAACTTGGAGTTCCTAATTCAGTGCCCTTCCATTTTCTGTTGGGGCAAGTTATTTGGCTGCCTGCGGTGGAAAAATGGATACCACAGCCTAACTGTTCCCTTTACAGAATTTCAGTCTTTCTGTCTTCCGCCCCGCCCCTCCTCATCCTTGCCTTCAGAGATAACTGGCACCACACCTCCGAGATGCTCCAGGCTCCTAAAGCAAGGCTATGCCTCTTGGCTTCTCTCCTGCAGGCAATATGGTTCAGATTTCCCTGGTCTGCCAGATCAGCTGGTCTTGCCCATCTGCCTTTTGGCTTCCAAAACTGGACAGACATCTTTCAACCGCTCTTCCTCATCCTACTGTTTTCTCCCCTCATGGTCTCCTCTTTCGTACAGGTTTATGTCTTTTTTAATCCCTTAAGTACCATCTGGTTGGAGATTTAGGAAGGAACAGAGGTAAATGCAAAGTATCCAATCCTCTGGGCTGAGCAAGAATACTGTTCTTTGAGCCTCTCTGTTAGACTGCTTCTGTGTGCGTGTGTGTGTCCTCAGTCGCTCATCATGTCTGACTCTTTGCAACCCCATGTACTATAGCCCATCAGGGTCCTCTGTCCTTGGGATTTCCCAGGCAAGGATACTGAAGTGGGTTACCATGCCCTCCTCCAGGGGATCTTCCTGACCCTGGGATCAAACCCAGGTCTCTTGTGTCTTCTACACTGGCAGGTGGATTCTTTACACCACCTGGAAGTCCCTCCTGTAGGTATAGCCGGCATAACTATCTTCTACATAGGTTATAATTTTTCTTGAAGGCAGTGACCTGAAAATAAAAGGATTTCCCACACTCCTAGGAAAAGATTAAATGTTCTGTAGCTATGGCAATAAGCAACCACCAGAACCAGTTCTAAACTGCATTAATGAATCAATGGCAACTTGCCTAAATGAACACACTTTTGAAAGTTAGCCAGAAACAGCCCTGTGCTTTTGAAAGCCAGCCAGTCCACACCATTATCTCAGCAAGCAGGTTTTCACAGCTAGCATCAACCCACTCCTGCCCCTGAAAGTCCACCAATCCCTCAACTTCATTTCCCAAACCCTGTATAAAATCAGCTCCTTGCTTTGCTGGAAGAGACTGTGCTTCAGTAAGTATTACATTTGGTTTTGTGTTTAGATATTGAATGGTAGTTTTTTCCTTTGGCAGATCCCAGCAACTATCACCATGCCTGGCACATGGGAGGTACCCTGAGGACAGATAAGGGAATGTGCCAAGGGCAACTGTGTCTGAAATAAAAAGACCTGAGCTATTTGCAGGGCCTCCCCAGTGGCTTAATGGTAAAGAATCTGCCTGCAATGTGGGAGACCTGGGTTTGATCCTTGGGTTGGGAAGATGCCTGGGTTGTGAAGATCCCCTGGAGAAGGAAATGCCAACACGCTCCATTATTCTGGCCTGGAAAATTCCATGGACAGAAAGGCCTGGCGGGCTGCAGGCCATCAGGCTGCAAAGAGTCAGACATGACTGAACCACTGAGGAGCCATACATGAGCTGTTTGCTCTAGTGAGCCCTGCGGGAAGGCTAAAGCATGTATAAAATCCATTCAACATTCATTCATCAAGGCAAATTGAAGGGTACCTGAGATGTAAGCAATATAAGTATCTGGATCCAGAAACAAGTGTTTCCTGCAACCTTTGCTTCAGTGAAGTTTACTGTGTCTAGCCTGAACAATGGGTACAACCAGCTAATAAATGGAGTTTGTTTGTTTTGTTTTGCATTGTTTTACTACTCTATATTTTCAAATGTTTCTTCATCCTAGAGTCTTCCCTCAACAGAGCTCACCTTTACAGTATCAAAATTTATTTTAACAAATATACAAAAATACTCTATATAGTACTTATTATTGTAGGGCTGCAGGTTCTCCGCGGGGAAGGCAGTGGCACCCCACCCCAGTACTCTTGCCTGGAAAATCCAATAGACGGAGTAGCCTGGTGGGCTGCAGTCCATGGGGTCGCTAACAGTCGGACAGACTGAGCGGCTTCACGTTCACTTTTCTCTTTCATGCACTGGAGAAGGAAATGGCAACCCACTCCAGTATTCTTGCCTGGAGAATCCCAGGGATGGGGGAGCCTGGTGGGCCGCCGTCTATGGGGTCACACAGAGTCGGACACGACTGAAGTGACTTAGCAGCAGCAGCAGCAGGTTCTCCGAATAACACTTACCACTGGGAGGACGTGTGAACTTCCGAACTGAGCTCTTCTTGTTGCTGTTCAGTTGCTCAGTCATGTCCGACTCTTTGCGACCCCATGAATTGCAGCAAGTCAGACTTCCCTGTCCTTCACTGTCTCCTGGAATTTGCCCAAACTCATGTCCATTGAGTCGGTGATGCCATCCAATCATCTCCTGCTCTGTCGTTCTCCTCCTACCCTCAGTTTTTCCCAGCATCAGGGTCTTTTCCAATGAGTTGGCTCTTCAGATTTGGTGGCCAAAGTATTGGAGCTTCAACTTCAGCATCAGTCCTTCTAATGAATATTCAGGGTTGATTTCCTTTAGGATTGGCTGGTTTGAGCTCCTCGCTGTCCAAGGAACTCTCAAGAGTCTTCTCCAACACCACAGTTCAAAAGCATCAATTCTTTGATGCTCAGCCTTCTTTATGGTTCAACTCTCACATCCATACATGATTACTGGAAAAACCACAGCCTTGACTATATGGACCCGTATCATCACAGTGATGTCTCTGCTTTTTAATATGCTGTCTAGGTTTGTCATAGCTTCTTTTCCAAAGAGCAAGCATCTTTTAATTTCAAGCCTGCAGTCACTGTCTGCAGTGGTTTTGGATCCCAAGAAAATAAAATCTGTCACTGTTTTCATTTTTCCCCCATCTATTTGCCATGAAGTAATGGAACCAAATGCCATGATGTTAGTTTTTTGACTATTGAGTTTTAAGCCAGCTTTTTCACTCTCCTCTTTCATCATCATCAAGAGGCTTTTTAGTTCCTCTTCTCTTTCTGTCATTAGAGTGGTATCATCTGCATATCTGAGGTTATTAATATTTCTCCTGTCAATCTTGATTCCAGCTTGTGCTTCATCCAGCCCAGAATTTCACAAGATGTATTCTGGGCTTCCCTGGTCACTCAGATGTAAAAGAATCTGCCTGCAATGCTGGAGACCTGGGTTCAATCCCTGGGTTGGGAAGATCCCCTGGAGAAGGGAATGGCAACCCACTCCAGTATTCTTGCCTGGAGAATTCCATGGACAGAGGAACCTGGTGGGCTACAGTCCACGAGGTCAGAAAGAATCAGACACAACTGAACAAC
Source organism: Oreotragus oreotragus (assembly GCA_006410675.1). Lineage (NCBI taxonomy): Eukaryota > Metazoa > Chordata > Mammalia > Artiodactyla > Bovidae > Oreotragus > Oreotragus oreotragus. Next base: position 996,975 of record SJYX01024724.1, on the reverse strand, counting down.
TAAACTTTCCACACTTTCCCTCTGCATATAAGTTAAAGAAGCAAAGTGACAGCCTTGGAACTCTTCTAGCAGTCAGAATTCACTGGCCTCTGGGATCCCTGACAAGACGAAGCAGAAGTTTCTTCCAGGAGCAGGCTTAGAGGAACAGAAAGGAAGCAATGACTGGCACAAGAGTCGCAGGCCCTGACAGCCCTGTGCCTCGGCTCCAGGCTCCTGGCCCACTCCCCGTGGCTCTGGCCCAGGGATGGCCCTTCTCCAGGGACGGAGCTTGGCACCTGGTTGCTCTTCTTCTAACTAACAGGTTTTGGAAGTCTTGGTAGTGCTAGAAACTGCTGATCTGACCGCCAGTGAAGGAAGTGTCCACAATCATCGGGAGGACCTCTGCTGCCTCCTGAGGTCCCTGAGGCCTCAGACCGTAGGTGCTTCCTGCGAAGGTGAATGCGCTTCTCAGAAGGTGCTCCTGACACCTTAGATATCAGTGAAGGAAGTTTGGAGGAGGAAGTGTAGGTTAATTTGTGGAAAATGGGATCCCCTCTTCCTCTGTCCTTCGACAGACTTTCAGACATGGAAGGAAAGGACCCATGGGGTCAGTCACCATCTATATGGGGATGATTCCCAAAGCTTCCTCAGCTTAAATCTCTCACCTGACTCCAGATTCATAAATCCAAATGCCTGATAAATAGCTGCCACAGAGGCCCCCATACCCAATAGGTCTGACCTTGACTTCTGCCCACGGTCAACACTGCTCTTCTCAGTGACTTATTTTCTTTCTGAGGCATAGATAGGAAGCCTGCCAGTAATCTTTAACTTCTCTTGACTAGCTGTCCCCACCCCTAATACACACACACACACACACACACACACACACATACACACACAGAGGATAAATCTCCAAAACCTGTCTCTTCAATATCATTCAGTTTCATTAATTGTTTTTTCACTTCCCTACTCACTCATTAGTTTACATCATCATCACCTCTCATCTAGCTTATAGCAACTCTCAAACTAGCATTCTTACCTTCATTCTCGCCCCATCCTTCATTTAAAATCTTTGAATGGCTCCCTACTGCTGTTTTCATAAGGCCCAGAATTAATGAGAAATCTCACAGGACCCTGCAGAGAGGGCCCTATGCATTTTTAACGCTCCTTATTCTCCCAATAAAATATTGTCCTCCAGTCATGCTAAATGATTCCCTGGACTGGCCAAGCTCTCCCTCATTTGGGGGAATTTTTACACATTGGACCTCTGGCCTGAAGATTTTCCCCTCCTCTCTTTTTTTCTGGCTCATTCACAATCAAGCTTAAGTCTCAACTGAGGCATTCCTTACTCCTCAGCATCTTCTTGGCTCTTTGGTAGAAATGTAAATTGGTGCAGCCACCATGGAAAACATTAGAAAGGTTACTCAAAAAAATTAAAAATTGAATTTCTATATGATCCTGCAATCCTACTGTTGGGCAAATATCTAGACAAAATTATAATTCAAAAAGATATACACACCACAATGTTCTAGCAGCACTATTTACCATAACAAAGACAGAAAGAACTTAAATGCCCATCAACTGATGAACTGATGAAGAAGATGTGGTATAAAAGGAAATCAACCCTCAATACTCATTGCAAGGGCTGTTGCTAAAGCTGAAGTTCCAGTACTTTGGCCACCTGATGCAAAGAGCCAACTCATTGGAAAAGATTGATTTTGGGAAAGATTGAAGGCAAAAGGAGGAAGGGCAGCAGAGGAAAAGATGGTTAGATAGCATCACCGACTCAGACGTGAATCTGAGCAAAATCTGGGAGGCAGTGGAAGACAGAAGAGCCTCGTGTGCTACAGTTCATGAGGTCACAAAGAGTCGGACACAACTCAGCCACTGAGAAACAGCTATATATATATATATATATATATATATATACATATGAATATTGAAGTGAAGTGAAGTCGCTCAGTCGTGTCCGACTCTGCGACCCCATGGACTGTAGCCTACTAGGCTCTTCTGTCCATGGGATTTCCAAGGCAATAGTCCTGGAGTGGATTGCCATTTCCTTTTCCAGGGGATCTTCCCAACCCAGGGGTTGAACCTGGGTCCCCTGCATTGTAGACAGACGCTTTACCATCTGAGCCACCAGGGAAGTCCATATATATATATGAATATTACTCAGACATAAAAAAGAATGAAATAGTGCTATTTGCAGCAACATAGATGGACCTAGAGATTATCATACTAAGTCAGAAAGAGAAAGACAGATGCATATGATATCACTTTCATGTGGAATCTAAAATATGACTCAAGTGAACTTATCTAGGAGACAGAAACAGCCTTGGAGAAATAGAGAAATGACTTGTGGTTACCAAAAGGGAGAGGTGTAGGGGACAGAAGGATTGGGAGTTTGGGACTGGCAGATGCAAAGTATTACATGTGGAATGGATAAACAACATCCTACTGTATAGCACAGAGGTAATAATATTTATTATCCTGTGATAAATCATAATAGAAAACAATGTGAAAAAATTATACATATATATTTTTGTGGTGGTGGTGGTTGTGGTTCGGTCACTAAGTCGTGTCAGACTCTTTGCAACCCCATGGACTGTAGCCCACCAGGCTCCACTGTCCATGGGATTTCCTAGGCAAGAATACTGGAGTGGGCTGCCATTTCCTTCTTCAAGGGATCTTCCTGACCCGGGGATCAAACCTGCATCTCCTGCATTGGCAGGTGGATTTTTTTTACCACCAACTCACCAGGAAAGCCCCTATAATATGTATGTATATGTGTGCTGCTACTGCTAAGTCACTTCAGTCGTGTCCAACTCTGTGTGACCCCATAGACGGCAGCCCACCAGGCTCCCCCATATACATATACATACATATACATATATGTGTATGTATATAATAAAAATATATATATATATAAATGACTTTGCTGTGCAATAGAAATTAACACAGCATTGTAAATCAACTATACTTCAATAAAGTAAAATTTTTTTGAAAGAAAAAAAGAAAGGTCCCAAAACACCCTGCCTTGATGCTGTTTTTATCTCAACACACTGCACAAAAATTCCCCCTTTTCCCTGTTTGTCTGTCCCATCAAACTGAACTCCTGGAAGGTAACAATGACATCTGGTTCAACATTTTATCCCCAGCAATGGCTCATCAACTTATATGCAGAGTATATCAGGAGAAATGCTGAACTGGATGAAACAAAATAAAGTAAAATTTTTTTGAAAGAAAAAAAGAAAGGTCCCAAAACACCCTGCCTTGATGCTGTTTTTATCTCAACACACTGCACAAAAATTCCCCCTTTTCCCTGTTTGTCTGTCCCATCAAACTGAACTCCTGGAAGGTAACAATGACATCTGGTTCAACATTTTATCCCCAGCAATGGCTCATCAACTTATATGCAGAGTATATCAGGAGAAATGCTGAACTGGATGAAACAAAAGCTGGAATCAAGATTGCCAGGAGAAATATCAATAACCTCAGATANTTAGAAATAAAGCCCAATACTTTAGCTCCATCAGCAAACACTCCTGCACACACACACAAACATTAACAACCTGACTTCAGCTGCATGTGTGCCTAACAACTGCTTAGAAACTGCCTCTTAGAAAGCAATGTGTTTGGCTCAGATTCTTATGTTTATCTGCTAGATGAAGCCTGTTAACTGTGTTAATTGAATTCTCGAAAAATTGGTTTTTGGCAAATATGATCTGTCAGTCTTTAAGAAAGACTATGTTTAAAATCTTGCTTATAATTATAAAATCATCTATTTCTCATTGTATTTCCAACCTGATTTTGATTTATATATATTGAAGATCTGAGGCTGGCTCCACATATGTCATAACTATTACCTCTTCTTGGATAAATATTCTTTTTATCATTAAAAATTTTTTTCTCTCTTGCTGCTGCTGCTGCTAAGTCACTTCAGTTGTGTCCAACTCTATGAGACCCCATAGACGGCAGCCCACCAGGCTCCCCCATCCCTGGGATTCTCTAGGCAAGAACACTGGAGTGGGTTGCCATTTCCTTCTCCAATGCATGAAAGTGAAAAGTGAAAGTGAAGTCACTCAGTCATGTCTGACTCTTCACAACCCCATGGACTGCAGCCTACCAGGCTCCTCCGTCCGTGGGATTTTCCAGGCAAGAGTACAGGAGTGGGTTGCCATTGCCTTCTCCTTTTTCTCTCTTGAAAAATACTAATTTATCATTTGCCTGATATATATTTTTATATATTTTTTTCTCTCTTTTGTGCATCATTTGAAAATAGTATTAATCTTTTTCATCTTAGGCCTATTTTTAATTTTTTATAATGGACAGTAAGAAAAAAATTTTAGGGGACCAAGAGACAGTAACTAGTCAAAGGGTATTTCTGTTTTTCCATTTATTCTCTACCTATTTTGAACAATGCTAGAGATTTCTCAAAATGTTTGATATAGAATTGCCATATGACACAGCAATTCTACTTTTAGGTAAATAACCAAGAGGAAAGAAAATGTGTGTCCAAACAGAAACTTATATGCAAATGTTAATGGCAATATTATTCATAATAGCCAAAAGGTGGAAATAACCCAGATACTCATCAATGAATACATGCATAAACAAATTATGATATATACATATAATGAAATATAACTTAGTCACAAAAAATAAGGATGTACTAATAAGTGAAAGAGGAGAGTGAAAAAGTTGGCTTAAAACTCAACATTCAGAAAACTAAGATCATGGCATCTGGTCCCATCACTTCATGGGAAATAGATGGGGAAAGAGTGAGAGACTTTATTTGCGGGGGGGGAGGGGCTCCAAAATCACTGCGGATGGTGACTGCAGCCATGAAATTAAAAGACACTTGCTCCTTGGAAGAAAAGCTATGATCAACCTAGACAGCATATTAAAAAGCAGAGACATTACTTTGCTGACAAAGGTCCACCCAGTCAAAGCTATGGTTTTTCCAGTAGTCATGTATGGATGTGAAAGTTGGACTACAGTGAAAGCTGAGCACCGTAGAATTGATGCTTTTGAACTGTGGTGTTGGAGAAGACTCTTGAGAGTCCCTCGGACTGCAAGGAGATCCAACCAGTTCATCCTAAAGGAAATCAGTCCTGAATATTCATTGGAAGGACTGATGCTAAAGCTGAAACTTCAGTACTTTGGCCACCTGATGTAAAGAACTGACTCATCTGAAAAGACCCTGATGCTGTGAAAGACTGAAGGCAGGAGGAGAAGGGGACAACAGAGGATGAGATGGCTGGATGGCATTACTGACTCAATGGACATGAGTTTGAGTAAACTCCGGGAGTTGGCGATAGACAGGGAGGCCTGGTGTGCTGCAGTCCATGGGATCACAAAGAGTAGGACATGACTGAGCAGCTGAACTGAACTGAGCTGAATACTTTCCGCAATTTGGATGAACTTTGAAAACATTAAGCTAAGAAAGAAACTAGACATAAAGGTCACATATTGAATGATTCTTTTAATATGATATATCCAGAATAGGCAATCCACAAAGATATAAAAAGTATACTAGTGGTTATCAGGGGATTAGAGGAGGACACAGTGATTACTTAATGGTATGGGTATTTTGGAGGGGTGGAAAAAAAGTATTGAAACTAGAGAGAAGTGGTAGCTATGCAACATGGTAAATACACTAAATGCCACTGACTTATACCCTTTATAATGGTTAATTCTATAATAAATGAAATATACCTCAACAAAAAAATAAATATATGAAACAATGCTAGACATTACCTCTGCTTGAGAGATGAATTACTTTTTGCAAACTTACAAGCAAGACTCAGTGGACATGGGTTTGGATAGACTCCAGGATTTGGTGATGGACAGGGAGGCCTGGCGTGCTGCAGTTCATGGGGTTGCAAAGAGTCGGACACGACTGGGTGACTGAACTGAATTGAAGCAGTTCTGATCTCATTTATTTATCGTGGCTATGAAACAGAGGTTTTTCTGCAGTTTACAGCCAAACTTGTAGCATGAACAAGAATCTGCTTCAAAGAGGCAATGTTATTTCTTTATAACCTCTCTTGAGGCGAAAGTTATGTGGGCTGTGGTAATTCTAGCATTTGAATTACATGGAGGAGCAGGTCTGATGAGTTCCTCTTGAACAAGTTTCTCTTCAACAGCTGTATTAAAAAACAAAAAGAATAATTTCTGGACAAAGAAATTTCTGTTAGAAATTTGGCAAAACTTCATCTGTTCTTATCACATTTTGCAACATATATTATTTATTTTTTGAAAGAAGTGACCAAGCACATCTTATTGTATATTATCTTAAGGCTGATTTTTCCAGACCCAGTGATCTTCATATTTTTCCCTGAGTAACTTTAGACCCACAGATCTCACCCCTGCCCCAAGCATTTCTCCTGCCCAAAGAAACACTGCGTAGACCTCTGAAGAGTGGAAGCTGGAGATATTTGCAAGGATTTCCTGAAATGTTAGTTAGCTTTTGCTGTATCCCAAACCACTCCAAATCTCAGTGGCTTAAAATAACACTGAGTTATTCAGCTCACAGTTCTGGTGGGTCAGCAGTTTGGGCTCAGCAGGCAGCCATTCCATGGTCCTGTTCATGAGTCTGTAGTCAGCTGCTGGGTGTGCAGTCAGCTGGCTGGTCTGCTGGAGTCTTACTGGTCCTAAGCAGCCTCGCTTGCATGTCTGACCGGTGTCTGGGTCTTGGCTGGGGCCACTTGGTTCTTCTCCATGTGATCGCTCATCTCTCACCAGACTAACTCAGGCTTGTTTGCATGGTAGCAGTGTTCAGAATCCACCCAGCATCACTTTCATCACACTCTTTTGGTCAAAGAAAGGCGTGAAGCTGGCCCAGATTCAAGGTGATTGGGGAGGAAATAGATACCCCTCCTTGGTGGGAGGCGTCTGTTATAGCTGAAGTCACTCTTCCTGCCACAGGAACCCACTACCCCCCAGACTAGTTTCCCCGGGACCCCCTCCTGGCTTTGACAGCCTCCAGGCATGAGGCCCACTTAGTCACTGAGCCTTTGTGATCATACATGCCCTTGCATTAGTCATGTCTGGGTCCCTCTCCTATTTTATTCCATATGTACTCAGTGTCAGAAAACCCTCACAGTTTCTGATCCTCTGAGAATTGTTGAGATCGCCGTGCACACCTAGAGCTAGTGCAACCATATGACTTATCCTCTCAATTAGGACTTCTGAGGATGAAATGGGGCACCATGGATAATTGTTCTAGTTCAGCAAGCATTACCTGAGATGTCCCTATTTAAAGCCCTAGTGGCTAGAAGCATGAGCTTTTTTACCCACCTTGCTTGGGTCTGAATACCAGCTCTGGCAATTATTCTCCAGTTACTTATGCTCTTAATAACAATTTCTTCATCTATTAAATGAAGTTTATAATACTACTTACTTAACAGGGTTTTTTATGGGGTTTAAATGAGTTAACATAAATGAAGTAATTAGCCATTACTATTATATTTTTTCTAAGCTCTGCAAAACCTAAGAGGATTGTCTCTTTCATTTAACGTTATACGCACATATGCTAAACTTATTTCAGAAATCTTTTTTATCTATCAGTTTAGGAAACATTAAATCAAAGAATTTTAAAAAGAATTGACCTAAAAATTCTTTTACTAATAAATATTCTGATCATTTCCAGCTTTTTCCTATTTAAATTATAAAACAAGAAACTTCATTGTGGATAAAATGTTATCCATGTTTTGGCTTCACGGAGTCTTTGTTGCTGCTTGCAGGCTCTCTCTAGATGCGGTGAGCAGGGGCTACTCTCCAGGTCCGGTGCGCAGGCTTCTGTGGAGACTTACCTCGTTGCAGAGCAGGGCCTCTAGGGCACGCAGGCTTTAGCAGTTGTGGTACACAGGCTTAGTTGCTCTGCAGCATGTGGAATCTTGGTTCCTGGATCAGGGATTGAATCCATGTCCCCTGCATTGGCAGGCGGAGTCTTAACCACTGAACCACCAGGGAAATTCCTAAAATGTTTTATTAAAGAGTATGAATAGTTTAAGGATCTTGGCATATAGTGCCATACTGTTTTCCCAAAGGATTATGTCACATTTAATATCAGGATATATTAGCTTTAATACAACCTCACTAACACTGAGTATTATCAGTGAAAAATAAAATTTCCCAACGTGTTGTACCCTTTTTTAAAACATAGATGTAACAAACGTGTTTTCTGATTTCCCAGCCCCCACACATCAAAAGCAAAAAGTGAGGAGCAAGGTGAAGGATACTGAGAAAGATACTTGGACGTGTTTTCTGATAGCTTGAGAGTGAGTGAGAGGAAAGGCAAAAGTTTAGAATACAGGGAAAAATCCTAGACATCTGAGATTACTTACTGTGCAAATGTGTCTTCCGTCTCCAATAATTCATGATATCATTGACTGTTGTAGGATAGACAGTTAATGTTCATTACAATAACCCTAGGTGATCAAGAAAAATCCAGAATATACTGAACAAAATTCATTTTAGAGTAATTTTCATTAAAAGTAAAAAAGAAGACTTTCAGGCTGAAAGAGGATATCTATTGCGTGGTTTTATTTATTTTTAGGCCTTGAGTTACTGTGAAGAGTCATATGGCTTTGGCGAAGGTGAAATGAGAAATAGGGAGGATGTGAGCTCCATATTCAGGAGTCAAAACAGAAGATAGAAGGCCCTGGGCCCAGACAGAAGGCTTTTTTTTTTTTTTTTTCTTTTTAAATCTTAGGACTTCTGCCACTTCCCTATGTTGGTTATTGTTCGTAATTCTCTTTCCATTTTCCCTGAAAACAAAAGGGCCTCTCTCTACATATCATCTTGTCAAGCAGCAAGGAAGTGGGATGAGGAAACATTTTTCACTCCACACTTCTTCAGACACTCTCAGAGTAAAGAGAAGGAGAGAGTGACTGGCTACCTACTAGGGAGAGAAAGTCCACCCTAGTTCCTTAGCTCTGCAGCAAAGAAAGAAAGAACTTCAGCATCTATCTCAGTCTGGAGAAAAGGCCAAGATCCTCTGAATTTGTCACCTTGTGGACTTGTTAAAACACAGGTTGTTGGGCTTCCCCTGTGGTCCAGTGCTTAAGAATCCACCTTGCAATGGAAGAGCAATTTCCATCCCTGGTCCAGGAAGACCCCAGGTGCCTTGGGGCGACTAAGGCTGTGCGCCACAACTACTGAGCCCAGGCTCTAGAACCTGTGAGCCCAAACTACTGAGCCCTTGCACTCTAGAGCCTGTGCTCTGCAGCAACACACGCCACCGCAGTGAGAAGCTTGTGCACCGCTGCTGGAGAGCAGCCCCAGCTCACCATTGCTAGAGAAAAGCCGTTATGAAGAAGCTGACTGGCAGCACGGCATCAGTCAGGCTTTCCTGCCCTGCTCTCTCACAGCCTCATACCTTATGTTCTATAAACATAGCTATTGCTGACCTTGGTAGCACTGTGCCTGCGTGCCCTCTTGGCCATGGGCCACTTTTGCCTGTCTTAGTGTATCAGTAGTCTTTGAAGACTCCTGGCTGCTGCTGCCTGGAGAGAATAAACATAAGGCCCCACCCGGGTGACACGGTTCCATGTGGGCTGATTCGCTAACAGCAAGACTTGACAGAAATAAAACTGATAAGCAACCTAATGCTGTATTCTTAGAGCTATGGAAACAACTGAGCCTGGAGCAGCAGTTTACCGAGTGTAAAAAGAAGTGTCCATCAAGTACGCGTTGTTCAACTAGAGGACTTAACGCCAACTGGGGATGTCCCTGTTGATGCCCTGTTCCACCTTAAATAGGGCTCAGGCCAAGGTGCCCATCCAGAGAGCCCAAGCAGGGACCGGAGGCCCCGTGTGGAACTTCCAATTCACTGGTCACTGATCAAAGAGTAGTGGCCCTGGTTGACACTGGTGCTGAATGCAGCCTGGTACATGGCAAACCAGAGCAGTTTCCTGGCCACAGGGCATGCATGGATGGCTACAATGAGTAAAGCACTGAACTAAAGGCTGTGTCCTTACCACTGGAAATTAGAAGGCTTTCTCTGCGATGTACACTGTGTACGTGTCCCCAGTTCTGGAATATATTTTGGGGATAGATGTCTTAAAAGGTCTTGTGTTGCGGACCTCTGTAGGGGAATTCCATCTCCGAGTGCCTGTTGTGAAGGCAGTTGTGAGGGGATATGTAAAGCATCCCCGCAGGTGCTGCCGACACCCCAGAGGGCAGTGACTATGAGACAATATCGTGTACCAGGTGGCCACTAGAAAATAGGCGCCACCATTGCTGAGCTGGCAAAAGTGGACACTGTACATCCTGCACGGAGCCCATTTGACTCCCTGTGTGGCCCGTCTGGAAGCCTGATGGCTCTTGGTGGATGGCTGTGGACTGCAGGGAACTGAATAAAGTGGTGCCACCTATGCACTCTGCCGTGCCTTCAATCCATGACTTGATAGACCGGTTAACCACAGCACGGGGCACTTATCCCTAAGTGGTGGACTTAGCCAATGCTTTTTTCTCCATAGCTATAACTGCTGCCGCCCGGAGAGGATAAACATGTCTGCAGTCCCCATGGCTCTTTAAGTCTTCTTCCAGCTTCCCTGCTCGTGCCTTATCTACCTGGCTCCAGTGAACAGTGTGAGTGGCAAGACAGCCATCCAGCAACGAAGACCCAGCAAAGCCAAGAATAAAAATAAATTAATTCTCTTGGAAAAAACCACTGATTGTTAACTCCAGAGTCTATGATTTATAATGAATCTGAATGGGGTTAAGAATTTGTATTCCTAACAAGTTCCCAGGTGATGCTAGTGATATAGGCCCAGGGACCAGACTTTAACAATCTCTGCAGGAACAGTTCCCAGTTCCAATAAATCATTAGAATCACCTGGGAGGTTAAAAATAAAAATAACAGCAGATTCCCAGGAGGCTGGTGCCAGAACCTACCAACGAGACTCAAGGTTTGGCACCATGTATGTTCGTTTATTTGATAAAGCTCCCCATTAGATCTTGGTGTGCAGCACGTGGGGTATTCCACAACCCCAGGGTACCTAGAAGTATGCTAGGCTTTCAGTCAGGGTTTTTTAAAGCCTTGCCAAATGGAGGAGGAAATGGCAACCCACGCTGGTATTCTTGCCTGGAGAATTCCATGGACAGAGGAGCCTGACCTGCCACGGTCCACAGGGTCGCAATGAGTCAGACACGACTGAAGCGAATGAGCATGCATGCCTGCCTGATAGACTGATTTTGACCCAGAGAGCACTTCCAGCAGTTGAACAGAAATCCTTTGGTATGCTAATTTCATTTGAGGCATGATGACAGTATCTTTGGAGAATATCTGTACTGGCTTCTTGTGTGTTAGTCACTCAGTCATGTTCCACTCTGTGACCCCGTGGACTGTAGCCCGCCCACGAACAGAGGAGACAGGCTCCTCTGTCCGTGGGATTCTCTAGGCAAGAATACAGGAGTGGGTTGCCATTCCCTTCTCCAAAATAGAGTAAGCTATTCTTTAACCGGGAATTGGCTTCTTAGACACATAAAATTGAGCACTTTTGTAAAGGAAGTTCTCACAATTCTAATAGACAAATAAAAGTGCTCTGACACAGCTCTGTAATTCATCAGAATATTTCCATGGCAACAACATGACAACTTTTTAAATGCCCAAATGGAGCTATTGTAAGACTCTTTCAGATAGATTCTTTAGAAATAGTTGTCTTTTCTCAGAATATCCTAGCACTAAATTGGTAGCCCATACACTATTCAAAATTCAATAGGTTAGATTTTCCCAAGCAACATTGCTTTCTTTCCTGATATTTTCTATAGGCTGCTGTTTACAACATACTTTTCTTGGTAATCATCTAAATACTCAGCAGAAGCTGAAAATAGAATAGTTACTGTTCCCATTGTTTTAAAGTCATTTATAAATAAGAAGCAGGGTTGCCACTTCAATGATCTTCTCAAATCATAAACTAGGGAATGGTTAATGTGGATCTAACCAATGCGGATTAGATCTATCCAGTCTAATGTGGAAAAGACTCTGATGCTGGGAGGGATTGGGGGCAGGAGGAGAAGGGGACGACCGAGGATGAGATGGCTGGATGGCATCACGGACTTGATGGACGTGAGTCTGAGTGAACTCTGGGAGACGGTGATGAACAGGGAGGCCTGGCGTGTTGCGATTCATTCGGTCGCAAAGAGTCGGACACGACTGAGTGACTGAACTGAACTGAATCTAATGTGGATTGTGCAATTTCATCTTTTCATTTTTTAACCCACTTTTTTTTAGTTCTGCTGAAGTATATCTGATTTATGATGTTGTGTTAATTTCTCTGTAGAGCAAAAAGATTCAGTTATATATTATCTTTTCATATTCTTTTCCATTATGATTTTATCACAAAATATTGAATATAGTTCCCTTTACTATACAATAAGACCTTGTTATTTTCATCTTTTCTTCATGTGTGTGAGGGCCTATATTGGTTCTGGGTCAGATTTCTTGCTAATGACTTCTAAATTTTGTGCAACCAACTTAGCTGAAGTAGAACATCAGGATTTGGCTTGTTATAGATTGGCACAAGTGTAGAAGAAAGTGGGTTGGGAGCTTAACAGAATTGTGGTTCATTGAGAGAGGTTGGTTACTGTATAATCTGTAGGCTGAATACTGAACTCATTTCTGAAATTAGATAAAAGCGAGCTATTAATGACCCAGATGGAAAAACATGCCCCATATTCATTAATAACATGCAAAACAGAATTTTATCATTCTACGTGTTATGACAAAGAACACAAAAGCAATGTGAAGATTAACTTAATTGGAAATATTGTAAAATTATTTTCATCACCATATGTTAAATTAAGGAATTGCTCAAATTAATAGAGAAAGCCAGAATAGTTAGCCTGGTTAGAATTTGTGCATATGCTTCACAAATCGCTTATTTTCTAGTACTGTCACAACACTTAATATTGGTACCTTTAATAGGAAGACCGTTTAAGTTGAAATACGTGACAGTTAAGTGGATGATTCAGGGACGACTACAGGTTGTTCATAAACTGCTCAAAATAATATATCTTTTGTATCTGGAGAGCTAAAAAAAAATACATTCCCCAGGATCTAGCATTTTCCCCAGAACATAGTTGGCAGTGAGTATTTGTGGAAGGAAAGAAGGAAGGGGAGGGGAGAAAGAAGGAAAAAATACAGAAGAAAAACTTTAAATCTATTTTTCTTTAACTCCTTGGCACTGGAGGAGGCTGGGTACTATACAGAAACAAACTGGGAATCAGTTGTGATTCTTTTTCTCAAATTAGTCAATTTCATCTTCTAAATATCTTTTGCCAGACCAATCCTCTTCCAAGAAGTCCAGATGCCACCTGTCACTTGAATACTGACATTGGTGTGCTCTATGTATGTGTGTGTGCATACATATACATATATATGTATATACATACATACACAAGGTGGAATAGTATTCAGCAATAACAAAGAGGGAAATCCTGCCATTTGTGACAATATGGATGGACCTTGAGGACATTATGCTAAGTGAAATAAGTCAGAGTAAAATAAATCTCATTTATATGTAAAATCTAAAAATTAAAAAAACAGGTTTCTTTTGCCAGAGCTGAGGAGTCGGGGCAGGGGGCGTCAAATGGGCAAAAGTGATCAAAAGTTACACAATTCCATAAAGTCTTGGGGATGTAATATACAGCATGATGACTATAGTTAATAATACTGTATTGTATATTTGGAAGTTACTGACTGAGATCTTCAAAATTCTCATGGTAAGAAAAAAACTTGCAACTATGTATGTGTGTGTTACTCGCTCGGTTGTGCCAACTGTTTGCAACTCCATGGACTATAGCCTGCCAGGCTCCTCTGTCCATGGAATTTTCCAGGCAAGAATAATGGAGTGGGTTGCCATTTCTTTCTCCAGGGGCAGCTATGTATGGTGATGGATATTAACTAGACTTACTGTGGTGATCATTCCACAATATACACATATAATTTTACATGTTAATTATATCTCAACTTCTTAAAAAGTGGCATGAAAGAAAAGAATACACATGCTAAAGCCAGACAGCCTAGGTTCAAATTTCTGTATCCTACTGACTTTAGCTATCTGACCCTGGAAAAGTTACTTGACTGCTTGGCACTCACTTGCCTGTGAAATGAACACAGTACTAGCATGTTTATCTTAAGGTCTCTAATGAGGACTAAATGCATTAAGAGGTGTAAAGCATTTAGAAGAGTACCCACATGCCTGTGGTAGGCAGCTTCTGACATTGCTCCCAATAGTCTTCAACTCTTGGTGTTCAACCCTTGTGTTGATTTCTTCCCATTGAGTGGGTTGGACCCATGACTTGCTTCTAGAACCAAACAGAATATGACCACAATGATGAACTATCACTTCTGTGATTAAGTTACAAAAGATGGACTTCTGTCTTGCTAGCACACCCTCTTCTGAAGCTCTCACTGATGAAGTCAGATCTCATCCTGTGAGATGCTCTGTGGAGAGACCCAGGCAGCAAGGAACTGAAGGAGGCCCCCAGCTAGGAGTCTGTGAGGAAATAAAGGCTCAGTCCAACAACTTGCGAGAAAATGAACTCTGCAAGCAACACCAGGGCCCAGGGAAGAAGCTTCTTCCCAAATGAGTCCTGAGACACCTGTACCTGATGGGTCCCAGAGCCAAAAAATCCAGCTAAGCCACTCCAGATTCCTGGCCCACAGACACTGCAAGAAAATAGTGTTTTAGGCCCTATGCTTAGGGGTAATTTGTTATGCTGCAGTAGATAACTAATGCAATACTCAAGCACTAGATAAATGTAAGCTAATAATAGACACAAAACTTTAGACTACAGTGTGAAAGCTGTAGTTATGTGAAAAAGTTGGATGGACAGGAATGCACTTTGGAGGCTCAATCAAAGAATTTACTGAACAATTGGATAAAGAAATCAGAGGCACTGAGGATGGCTCATAGGTGTTTAGCTTGAGCTGCCAGAAAGACGGGGCAAGAAAATGTAAAAACTTAGAGTCAGGATTTCCCTCCAGCTTGGGCTTGTAAGCCTGAGATGCCGCCCTGCAACAGATGCCAGCAGCGCTGGAGCTGAATTGCTCTTGGAGCTGGTTGACAAAGGCCTCTGGTAAAGTGAAGCATTTGAAAAAACAACAACAACTAACAATAACAAAAAAAAAAAAAGAATTGGAGCCTAACATTTAAAACAAAAAGTGGAGTTCCGAACTTTACTCACATAAGTGCTATGAGTCCTGGGTGGAGAATCGGGGTGGGGACTGGGGCGCTGTCCTGGCTTACTGCCTGTCTTTCTGTTTTTTGCAGCCAACAGGCTCTCAGCTGCCTCCAATTGGCTTGCAGCAGTTAGGCTTGCCATCTGGCCTCCATTATTTCAGCTCCTCGTTGTCCCCATTACAATCAGTGAGCGCATTCTGTAACAGCATCTTCTAACAGCAGCCTAGAGCTTCTGCCTAAGGAGCTGCTTATTTCTAAGATAAACGGAGTGTCCTCTGGGTTCCCACGGAAAGTAGTGGAAAGTAGTGGCTGGTGAGGTTTCAGGCCTATGTGGTGTATTCAGTCTAGCTCGCCCACATCTCTGGACATTTTGATTTATCTTTCACTATCTTCCATAGCAGTGCTTCCAGTTCTAACACCTTATTTCATGTAAGCTAACGCATACGTTTTTCCCCCACCAAGTGTCTGAGGCAAAGTTGCAATGTATTAGCGCCATCTCCTGGCATCCTTGCCAAGGTGTAAGTCCTGTACCACGAGAGAACACTCACACAAAACAAACTCCCTTTTCCAATATTATATTCTGTGCCCTTTGATTCAGTACCCTCAGAATCCAGCCCACACATACAACTCACAGCTTCTAAGAGTACCTGCTGACCAGCTCCCGTAGTCGCTTCACTTCAGGGGACAGTGCCTTTCTCCCTTAGCAGGCCCAGCACCTCTCTGGCTGAGTTACGGTTAACTTGACCCTAGTTATGGGTCTCGGGGAAGGCAATGGCACCCCACCCCAGTACTCTTGCCTAGAAAATCCAATGGACGGAGTAGCCTGGTGGGCTGCAGTCCATGGGGTCGCTAACAGTCGGACAGACTGAGCGACTTCACTTTCACTTTTCTCTTTCATGCATTGGAGAAGGAAATGGCAACCCACTCCAGTGTTCTTGCCTGGAGAATCCCAGGGATGGGGGAGCCTGGTGGGCTGCCGTCTATGGGGTCACACAGAGTCGGACACGACTGAAGTGACTTAGCAGCAGCAG
>SJYX01024724.1:954026-975093 GCA_006410675.1 Oreotragus oreotragus | reverse complement strand
GTCTATGGGGTCACACAGAGTCGGACACGACTGAAGTGACTTAGCAGCAGCAGTTATGCGTCTGATGGCCACAAGAGGAGGTAGAGACACATCCTGAGCAGGGCATGAGGTTATCTTTTTAAATTAATTTATTTGTTAATTGAAGGATAATTGCTTTACAGAATTTTGTTGTTTTCTGTCAAACTTCAACATAAATCAGCCATAGGTATACATATATCCCCTCCCTTTTGAACCTCTCTCCCATCTCCCTCCCCATCCCGCCCCTCTAGAGCCCCTGTTTACAGCTTGCATTATCTGCAAATAAATAAGAGCCTTAAGTAGGGAGGAGTGAATCATTTCTGCAGGTCCAGAGGGTCCAGAGGAATCATGGAGTTTTTAGTGCACAACCCAGATGTCCCCACCCAAAGCCTCAGGCTCTCACTCCTTCCAAATCACGGCCCTAACCTAGAAAGAGCAGACCAGCTCAAGCTGAGAATTTAACATTCTCTGGAATTCTGCTACTCTTAAAATGTAGACGTCTTCAGTTTACTCCTCCCAGGCTGCAGGAGATGGGGATCCATTTATAAAGGAAGCGCTCTGGCTTCACATTGCACCATGCTCTGGTGAGTAATCATCCTCAGTCTTTCGTTGCCTCTCTCTAAAATATCCATGGCCACCTACTTCCAAACAAGTCAGCTAATTTTCAAAATTCTTATATTTACTTAATTTCCCCCGAAACTCTCAACCCCCTGAGCTGTTGCACCTGCCAGTGGATCGCTTCCCATCAGTGTCCATTTCCGGTTACCACTTGTAAAGTTTTAGCAATAGCACTGGAGCTGCCTGCCTGGGGCTATTAATAGTCCTCTCACTAACAGCAACGGGGTCTTCATCTCAGCCAGCCAGGGCCAGCAACAAAATCTCACTTTAGGAGCACATCCAGAAGCAACTGTCATTGGTTGGGTTTTCCAGGAAACAGACAGAAACTGAGGTTTTTGAGCAGAGGTGAACGGAGAACCCTGGCAGAAGTAGCACCTGTGAGTGGTAAGGGTCGAGAGACCGGGCAGAGAAGGAAAGTCGAACTGCAGTGTGACTGCAGCTGAGGTCACAGAAGATCCCATGGGGACTTCTGAAGCTGGGATGGCCCGTCTGCGATATCCCAAATTGAGGCAAAGTGAACAAGTCTTTGTCCCCCTCATGAACCAGTCATTAGATGTGCACTGTCCCTAGGAACAGAGCATAACCTTGGGCAAAGTGTCTTTCTTTGGTTGAGAAAAGGTTCTAGCTGAGAGGCATTCGCCAAAACTCTCCCAGCAACTGGAGAAATAAGAAGTAACCCTGCCCTGAAGGAGAGTCTGGGAATCTGAGCGCACACACGGCATCCACAGTACTTTGTGACCTTGAGCACTGCACTTCACTTGTCGAGACTGTTTTCTGACTTGCAAAACAGAGGAATGATACCTACCTTACAGGATACCCAAAAGGGCAAATGAAAAAACAAGTGTTAAGACAAGCAATTTGTAACTGTTAACAAGGTTATTCGGAGAAGGCAATGGCAACCCACTCCAGCACTCTTGCCTGGAAAATCCCATGGACGGAGGAGCCTGGTAGGCTGCAATCCATGGGGTCGCAAAGGGTCAGACATGACTGAGCGACTTCACTTTCACTTTTCAGTTTCGTGCATTGGAGAAGGAAATGGCAACCCACTCCAGTGTTCTTGCCTGGAGAATCCCAGGGACGGGAGAGCCTGGTGGGCTGCCGTCTATGGGGTCACACAGAGTCGGACACAACTGAAGCGACTTAGCAGCAGCAGCAACAGCAGCAACAAGGTTATTATTTTTAGTCTGAATTCTCTAACAATCTCATCATCATCTTTCTGCTGTGTCCCATACTCACTTTTTATCTCAAGGGCAGTCAGTATTACACTTTTCTACCAAGATTTTTATCTTTGAAAGTAAATTTTATTGTTTATCCGAAAAGTTGCAATTATGGTGTTGAGACTTGGATAATTATGTGTGTCTTTAGATTATTTTCCATCATAAATTTCTAAAATAGACCCTGTAATAATAAAAATCTATTAGTTTACAATCTGGAATTCACTATTTAATAACATTTAAAAATTTGAAACCACTCTCAAAAATTTTACCAGTTCAAGAGAAATTCCGAAAGGAATTATGCTATTTAAAATAATTATCACTAGGGGGAGCTAGTTACAAATAAATATTTTAACACAGCTTCAATTTCTGAGTTTAAATAATATTTCAGATTTGTACTTAACTGGAGAAGGGAACGGCAAACCACTGCAGTATTCTTGTCTCCAGAACCCCATAAACAGTATGAAAAGGCAAAAAGATATGACACCAGAAGATGAGTACCCTAGATTGGTAGGTGTCCAATATGATCAAGACGAGAAGAGGATAGCAGAGGATGAGATGATTAGATAGCATCAGTGCCTCAGTTGACATAAGTTTGAGCAAACTCCGGAAGGCAGTGAAGGACAGGGAAGCCTGGGTGCTGCCCGTCATGGGGCCACAGAGTCAGACGCAACCTGGCTACTGAACAACAGTATTTAACTGTGAAGGGCTTCCTAGGTGGCGCTAGCGGTAAAGAGCTCCCCTGCCAACGCAGGAGCCGTAAGACACGTGAGTTCGATCCCTGGGTGGGGAAGAAACTGGGCGGAGAGTATGGCAGCCCACTCCAGTATTCCTGTCTGAAGAATTCCATGGACTGGGAAGCCTGGTGGGCTACAGTCCATAGGGTCACAAAGTCAGTCAGACATGGCTTAGCACACACGCATACTTTGTTGTGTATCTAAATCTTTCTGGTCTATATGGGTATGTTTTTAAAGCTCAGATTTCAACTGAAAACAGAAGATTAGACCTTAAAATTCTAAAGTGAAGGGACTTCCGTTTCCTGAGTGGTCCGGTGGCTAAGACTCCATGCTCCCAGTGGAGGGTGCCTGGGTTCCATCCCTGGACAGGGAACTAGATCCCTTATGCCACAACTAAAGATCCCACATGATCCCCAAGCCACAACTTAAGAGAGTCCACATGCCATGGTGCAGCCATACAGGAGAGGAAGCAGAGCACATATTAATGCTCTAGGCTGTGCCTCCATCTCAGGGGCCCAGGGTTCATATAGATGGTGGGAGGCATGTACAGGTCACCGCAGTAACTGGCTACAGCGAATCCCTGGCAGCAATAAGTGACGTTCATCCCCAGGCACTACCGCTGTGGAGACTGAAGGGCTCAACAAATGGGGTCACGCCTCTTTTCTCTCAGACAACGACAATCACATGGCCGTCTCCTTCTCATAGATTCTATGACCTTCACCTGTACCTTTCTCCTGCCATCAGATATGCTGCTTACTTTGTGCTCTCGGTAAATTAAACAGCTGTTTCAGTTACATTTCTGCTTTGAATCATGGATCCAAGATATTAGCTGTAGCACAAAATAACTGATGCCAAAAATATATCCGTTTACCTGAGGCTTTCACTTTACATATTTCATTCAGCCATAATGGCTTAGAACTTTTATTCTCAAAATCAGTTGATTTAATGTGAGTCAAGAGGAATAAGCAATCAAGTAAGTGAAATGAATGTCTCAAAATCAATGATTTCTATTCGCTTTCCTAAAATTCTTCTATGGCATAATTTTGAAAGATTATTTTCAGGGAGGAAGAGAACTGTGGTTTGTTTACCCAGGGCTTCGTTTCTTAAGTAAAACAATGTTGAGTCAAAGAAGAAAACAAATATAACATCGAACTATTTTCAAAATAATAGAAAACTGAAGAAAATACTCAGTTATCAAAACTGAACGTCTCAAGAAGCTTTCCAAGATCAGTTTTTTTCAAGCTCAATTTTTTTTTGCAGTTGAATTATTTCAAACTTTCCAGAGTTTGACAAAGATACACAAAAATATGAAAATGAATTTATTGGCCAAACTTAGTTTGCACAGCAGAATTCATTCACAATCCTGTGTGTGAATCCATCTGCCTTCTTTCTTTGCTGACTCCTGGAAGTCTATAACTCTCAGCAGACTGATAAAACTCCTGATTGGACTTTTTATTTCTTTGGTTCTTAGAAAGTTAAAATGTTTTTTCTGCCCAGCTCCACGGGCTTCTGACCTTGATGAAATTTTGCCTTCTTTCATATTGTTCTGTGAAATGTCACCCAACTTTTAAACAGTTCTGAATGGTATCTGATTGCATTCTGGAAAGTTCTGTGGCTTTCCAGAGGTCATGCTACTAAAGTCATTCTACTAACTAGTCCTTCCAGTTATTAAAACATTATAGACCACATTAATTAAAAGAGTGACACAGGAAGAGTTTTTCAGTGAAATAGAGAACATAGAATCAGGCACAAGACCTTTAAAAAACTTAATTTATCAAAATCATTGATTGATAGAAAAGAGGAAAACTGTTCTATTTATTTCATAAATTGTTTTAAAATTAGCTATTTAGTGATACCAAAAAAACACTATAAATTCCAAATGAACTGAAGACCCAAATATAAAACAAAATCAAAAACTATAACATATGGGAGGCTATTGCACATAGTGGAGGCAGGAGTGATGTGGGGCAGGGATCCCCAACCTCTGGGATCTAATTCTTAATGATCTGAGATGGAGTTGATGTAATGATAGTAGAAATAAGGTGCACAATAAATGTAATACGCTTGAATTATCCTGAAACCATTCCCCTCCTTCTGGTCTGTGGAAAAGTTGTCTTCCATGAAACTGGTCCCTGGTGCCAAAAAAGTTGGAAATTGCAGATTTTAGAAAACTGACATAAATGCTTGTCTTCTCTTTGAATAGAATAGGACTTTCTAGGCTTAAACCCTAAAGAAAATATCATAGTCCAACGATTGTATAAAAATTTAAAACATCTACATATCATTAAAAATAAAACCATAAAAAGAATAACCAGTTGAAAAATGTGACAAGCATAAACCAGTTTATATCTTTTATAGAGTTCATACAAATTGTAAGAAAAACACTAAGACCTCAATAGGAAATTGATCAAATTATATATAAAGAGGTTTCCAAGAAGAGGAAATACAAACAGAAAAGAAACATGAAGGACTTCCCCAGTGGTCCAGTGGCTAAGAATCCACCTCGCAATGCAGGGTATACAGGTTCCATCCCTGCTCAGGGAACTAAGATCCCACATGCCAAGCCACTAAGCCCACACGCCACAACTACCCAGCCCTCCCGCCACAAGACAGGGTCCAGGTGATGCAACAAAGGTTCCTGCATGCCTCAGTGAAGATCCCGCATGCGTCAACTAAGTGAGCTACGAACTTTGGGTGGTTTTGAAGTATCAATATGGGTTTATCAATTGTAAAAACTGTACCACTCTGATGAGATTTGTTGATAATGGTCTAAATTATCTGTGTGTGGGAGCAGAGGATATAGGAGAAATCTCTGTACGTTTTTCTCGTTTTGCTCTGAACCTAAAACTGCTAAAAAAAAATTGTCTTAAAAAGAAGACTGTAAGAAAAAATAGTAACTTCACTAGAGAGTAAATGAAAGCAAAATTTTTCAGTGGAAAAATACCTGCTTTTTCTATGAAACTAAAAAAGATTGATTACTCAGTGATTACAAAGTTGAATATTCAGTGGTGATGAAGGTATCATTATGTAATTACTCTCACATATTTCTGATGGGAGTTGATCAGTATACCATTTCTGGAAAGCCATTTAGCACTATCAAACATGTTTAAATATTCTACCTTTTAATCCAGTTTGTCTATATATTACTAATCTACTGCTACATAACAAAGTACCCCCAAATTTAATAGCTATAGGACAATAACTTTTCTTTATTGAAATGTATTTAACATATACTATTGTGTAAATTTAAGATGTGTGTGTGTGCGCATGCTAAGTCACTTCAGTCATGTCCAACTCTGTGCGACCCCATGGACGGTAACACTCCAGGCTCCTCTGTCCATGGAATTCTCCAGCAAGATACTGGAGTGGGTTGCCATGCCCTCCGCCCAGGGATCTTCCCCACCCAGGTATTGAACCCATGTCTCTTACAGCTCCTACATTGGCAGGGGTGTTCTTTACCACTAGCGCCACCTGGGAAGCCCCAAATTTAAGGTGTACAACATATTAATTTCATACATTTACATATTGTAGTGTGACTGCTATTGAAGCAATAAATGTGTCCATCACATGACATAATTATCTTTTTTTTTTTTTTAGTGCTTGGAATAATTAGGTTCTAGCTTTTTAGCAAGTTTGATGATTATAATAGACTAATGTTGTCTGTATTCACTATAGACAACACATTTATCATCTCACATAGTTTCTGCAGGTCAGGAATCTGGGAACAGCTTGGGCTAGATGGTTCTGGGTCAAGGTTTTTCAAGCTGTTGGCCACATCTTTAGTCGTCTAGGGCTGCATGATCTGCTTCCAGGACAACTCATTCACATAGCAGTTGGCATGAGGCCTCGGTTCCTCAACATACGGCCTTCTTCATAACGCTCTTCTTCGTGGAGGTGCTGAAGTGACTTTACAGTGTGTCAGTTGTCCTTTGCCAGAGAGAGTGATCAAACAGAGAGAGACAGGGAAGAACCCATGATGATTTTTGTGACCTAGCCTCAGAAGTCACACTTCATCATGTTTGCAATATTTTGCTGGTTAAACCAAAAGGCTCTGTGTATTTAGTGTGAGGTTGGGAATGGGGAGGTCTTAGACAAGGGCCAGAATACCAGAAGAAGGGGATCACTGGGGACCATAATGGGGGCTGGTCACCAGAGTCTACTTGTAGGAATGTAGTTTAATCAAATCATCTGAAATGCAATAAAATTGTATGTATTAATATATTAATTGAAATGATGTTTATAATCATAACAATTTGCAAACAAAATTCAACAATGAAACTGGGTAAGTATACTATGGCATATTTATCTAGTGAAATATATTCAATTATATGTTCATTAAATGGGCTTCCCAGGTGGTGCTAGTGGTAAAGAGTCTTACTGCCAATGCAGGAGACATGAGACATGGGTTCAATCCCCGGGTCAGAAAGATCCTCTGGAGGAGGGCATGGTAACCCACTCTACTATTCTTGCCTGGAGAATAATCATGAACGGAGGAGCCTGGTGGGCCACAGACCATAGGGTCGCAAACAACTGAACATGACTGAAGCAACAGCACACAAGCACAATCTTTAAATGTTTAGATTATTTTGGAAAGTGCTTATGCAGAGTACATCATGAGAAACGCTGGAATGGAAGAATCACAAGCTGGAATCAAGATTGCCGGGAGAAATATCAATAACCTCAGATATGCTGATGACACCACCCTTATGGCAGAAAGTGAGGAGGAGCTAAAAAGCCTCTTGATGAAAGTGAAGGAGGAGAGCGAAAAAGTTGGCTTAAAGCTCAACATTCAGAAAACGAAGATCATGGCATCCGGTCCCATCACTTCATGGGAAATAGATGGGGAAACAGTGGAAACAGTGTCAGACTTTATTTTTGGGGGCTCCAAAATCACTGCAGATGGTGACTGCAGCCATGAAATTAAAAGACGCTTACTCCTTGGAAGAAAAGTTATGACCAACCTAGATAGTATATTCAAAAGCAGAGACATTACTTTGCCGACTAAGGTCCGCCTAGTCAAGGCTATGGTTTTTCCTGTGGTCATGTATGGATGTGAAAGTTGGACTGTGAAGAAAGCTGAGCGCCGAAGAATTGATGCTTTTGAACTGTGGTGTTGGAGAAGACTCTTGAGAGTCCCTTGGACTGCAAGGAGATCCAACCAGTCCATTCTGAATGAGATCAACCCTGGGATTTCTTTGGAAGGTGAGGTGAGGTGAAGTCGCTCAGTCGTGTCCGACTCTTAGCGACCCCATGGACTATAACCTACTAGGCTTCTCTGTCCACAGGATTCTCCAGGCAAGAATACTGGAGTGGATTGCCATTTCCTTCTCCAGAGGATCTTCCCGATCCAGGGATCGAACCCGGGTCTCCCGCATTGGAGGCAGACGCTTTAACCTCTGAGCCACCAGGGAAGCCTATGCTAAAGCTGAAACTCCAGTACTTTGGCCACCTCATGCGAAGAGTTGACTCATTGGAAAAGACTCTGATGCTGGGAGGGATTGGGGGCAGGAGGAGAAGGGAACGACCGAGGATGAGATAGCTGGATGGCATCACGGACTCAATGGACTTGAGTCTGAGTGAACTCCGGGAGATGGTGATGAACAGGGAGGCCTGGCGTGCAGCGATGCATGGGGTCGCAAAGAGTCGGACAAGACTGAGCGACTGAACTGAACTATGCCTTGGTGTTATATGATAAAAATGATTTATAATATTCAGCACTTAGGGAAATCCCTGGTGGTCCAGTGATTAGGACTTGGCACTTTCACTGCTATGGGCCTGGATTTTGATCCCTGGTCTGAGAACTAAGATCCCACAAGCCATGTGGCGTTGCCAAAACAAATGAAAAATTGAGCATTTATAATGTACTAGACACTGTTCTCAGAGAAGGCAATGGCAACCCACTCCAGTACTCTTGCCTGGAAAATCCCATGGATGGAGGAGCCTAGTAGGCTTGCAGTCCATGGGGTCGCTAAGAGTCAGACACGACTGAGCGACTTCACTTTCACTTTTTACTTTCATGGATTGGAGAAGGAAATGGCAACCCACTCCAGTGTTCTTGCCTGGAGAATCCCGGGGACGGGAGAGCCTGGTGGGCTGCCGTCTCTGGGGTCACACAGAGTCGGACACGACTGAAGCGACTTAGCAGCAGCGGCACCAGACACTGTTTTAAGTGCTTTGAGTCTATCAATACACTTAATCCTCAAAATACCCCTACAAAATAGGTCACTAATATTATTCCATATTACAACTAAGGAAACGGCTTCCCTGGTGGTTCAGATGGTAAAGAACCTGGCTGCAGTGCAGGAGAACAGGGTTCGATCCCTGGGTAGGGAAGATACCCTGAAGGAGGAAATGGCAAACTGCTCCAGTTTTCTTGCCAGGAGAATTCCACAGACAGAAACACCTGGTGGGCTATAGTCCATAGGGTCACAAAGAGTCAGACACAACTGAGTAATTAACACACACAGTGAGTTACAGTGAAAATGAATTACCCAAATTACCCAACTAGAAAGTAGAGGATCCAGAATTCAAATGTAATATTCTGACAGTGTTAACCACTATACTATATTGCCTCATATATAGTATCATAGCATTATAGTGCGTGCGTGCATGCTAAGCTGCTTCAGTCATGTTTGACTCTTTGCGACCCTATGGACTGTAGCCTGCCAGGCTCCTCTGTCCATGGGATTCTCCAGGCATTATTACTGGAGTGGGTTGCCATGCTCACCTCCAGGGCATCTTCCCCACCCAGGGACTGAACCCATGTCTCCTGCAGCTCCTACATTGTAGGCAGATTCTTTACTGCTGAGCTACTGGGGAAGTCCCATATATTACAGTAAATATATATAATTTTCATATTTCTGTGTATATTATATGTATAGAAAAAAATGAGAAGAAAATGCTAAAATATTAATGATTACTGCCTCCCCAGTGGCTCAGTGGTAAATAATTCACCTGCAAAGCAAGAGTCACAGGAGACCCAAGTTCGGTTCCTGGGTTGGAGAAGATCCCTTAAAGGAGGAAACGGCAACTCACTTCAGTACTCTTGCCTGGGAAACCCCATGGGCAGAGGAGCCTGGCAGGTTACATTCCAAAGGGCTGCTGAAAGTTGAACACAACTGAGTGACTGAGCACAGAGGGCACCTCTAGGTTATGAAATTGTAAATGACTGTTCACTTTATTTTTCATACTTTCCTCCATTTTCAAATTTTTCTAAAATGGGTACATATTAGGCAGATCATCAGAAATAATCCTTTTAAGAAACTACTCATACTGTTGGGAACTGTCTAGATTCTAGTGACAAGAAAGCAAAATTTTAAAAATTCAGTCATCTAGGAAGAGCGTTACCAAAGTTATTTCGTTTTCAGTCCAACACACTGCAAAGCTAGTTTGTGGAAGGTGAAATGTTAGACTATGTTCTTGTATTATGTACACAAGTATAAAAAGAATGACAACAAAGTTTAGAGGGTTTTGTAGAGTTTACAGAGCTCATTCACATAGCTATTCATTTGATAAACCATTGTACTTCTGCAATTAACACCCTTCCCAGCTATTTATATCACTCTTGAGATGTTTGAAAAAAGGCTCTTTGTTAATTGGAACTGAACACAGCCAAATTCTTCTAGGGTGTGTGATTGTACAGCATTCACTGAGGAAAGCAGCCAATTGTATATGTGCACACCCCAGGCAGAATTTGTTTAAAAGAACTGAAATATGTTTGAATTTTAATCTTTTCCTTCTCCAACTAGTGGTTATCATTTTAACTGTGGTGTTTTTAAAGCTTTATTACACAACCATGAAAATACCAAGTTTAAACCTGCTGACGGGAAGCAAGTAATCTGCTCAATGTTTAAAGGTACACACATACTTTCAGGTCAACAGGGTCACACTGCAAGATTCTGAGCTTTCGTGCTCAGTTGAATTAGACAGCTTATGGTTGAATTTCTCTCGCTAAGTATCTTAGCTACTCAGTTATCCTCATTGGAACTTTGTTGAAGGGTATACTTTCATTACTTCTTGCCAAAGTTTAAAGCATAGCATCTTATTACAAAAACTAAATAATTTTCCCATGAGAGGAAAACAACTACCATAGCACCTATTACATATCTTCCACTCTACTTATTAAAAAAAAAAAATCAAAAGGTATTTCCAGGTAAGTAAAATGTTTTATTTTGAATCTAAATGACCAAGCATCGTTTAGAAAGTGTATAATCAAGGAAAAAAAGGAAAATTTGACATTTTCCCAAGGGTTTAAGGAATGGTTATGTGTATAGAAATAAAGGAAAGAGGCAGTAACTTAGATTGCAGATCTAATGTCTTCGAAACAAAGGGAACAGCTGACAAGGTACCTGGTTGATGTAATGGAAAAACCAATAATTCAGGTTTCAAAGGAGATTTTTGTTTTTATGCTTGAGCTGTCTAGTTTGTCTTATTTAGCTACATAATCACCAGATTTTATCCTGTATGTTAAAAAGTGACCAGGTAAATATGTCTTCTCAGGTAAGGGGAAAAAAGCAAAAAGTTTAAAATATGATTGATTACATCAAACGTTTGTACAACGAAGGAAACGATCAAGAAAATTTTTANTGTTTTTATGCTTGAGCTGTCTAGTTTGTCTTATTTAGCTACATAATCACCAGATTTTATCCTGTATGTTAAAAAGTGACCAGGTAAATATGTCTTCTCAGGTAAGGGGAAAAAAGCAAAAAGTTTAAAATATGATTGATTACATCAAACGTTTGTACAGCGAAGGAAACGATCAAGAAAATTTTTAAAAATCAGTCTGTGGACAGAGAGAAGATATTTGCAAATGATAAGGAATTAATAATCAAAATATATAGAATTCACAATTTAATAGCAAAAAACCCCAAACAATCTGACTAAAAAAAGAGCAGAGGATCCGAACTGACATTTTTCCAAAGAAGACGTACAGGTGACTAACAGGTACATGAAAAAAGTGTACAACATCACTAATTATCAGGGAAATGCAAATCAAAACAGCCATGGGATATCACCTCACACCTGTCAGAATGGCTATTATCAAAAAGACAAGGAATAATAAATGTTGGTGAGGATGTGGAAAAGAGGGAACCCTCATGCACTGTTAGTAGGAATATAAATTGGTCCAGCCACAATAAAAACAGCATAAAGTTTCCTCCAAAAAAAATAATAAATAAATAAAACTGCCATGAAGTGAAAGTGACAGTGTTACTTGCTCAGTTGTGTCTGACTATGTGACCCCACAGACTGTGGCCCTCCAGGCTCCTCTGTCCCTGGGGTTCTCCAGGCAAGAATACTGGAGTGTTTAGCCATTTCCTTCTCCAGGGGATCTTCCTGACTCAGAGGTAGAACCCAGGTCTTCCACACTGCAGGCAGATTCTTTACCGCCTAAGCCAGCAGGAAAGCCCAGAACTACCATCAGTTCAGTTCAGTTGTTCAGTTGTGTCTGACTCTTAGCGACCCCGTGGACTGCAGCATGCCAGGCTTCTCTATCCATCACCAACTCCCAGAGCTTGCTCAAATTCACGTCCGTTGTGTCGGTGATATCATATGATCCAGCAATCCCACTTATCAGTATTCTTCTGAAGAAAACAAAAACAATGGTTTTTTCAAAATATTAATTTGAAAAAATATATGCACTCCTATGTTCATAGCAGCATTAATCGTAAAAGCCAAGATATGGATGCAAAGTCAATGTCCATCAATAGATTAATAGACTAAGAAATTGTACTATATACACAATGGAATATTTGGGTTTAGTCACTAAGCCATGTCCGACTCTTATGACCCCATGGACTGTAGCCTGCAAGACTCCTCTGTCCATGGGATTCTCCATGCAAGAATACTGGAGTGGGTTGCCATTTCCTTCTCCAGGGGATCTTCCCGACCCAGGGATCGAACCTGGGTCT
The DNA here is from genome assembly GCA_006410675.1 of Oreotragus oreotragus. Classification (NCBI taxonomy): domain Eukaryota; kingdom Metazoa; phylum Chordata; class Mammalia; order Artiodactyla; family Bovidae; genus Oreotragus; species Oreotragus oreotragus. The sequence continues at coordinate 962,598 of SJYX01024724.1, read as the reverse complement.
CCTACACTGAAAGGGAAAGTGAAGTCGCTCAATCGTGTCCAACTCTTTGTGACCCCATGGACTGTAACCTACCAGGCTCCTCCGTCCATGGGTTTTTTCAAGGCAAGAGTACTGGAGTGGATTGTCATCTCTTCTCCTGTATTGCAGGCATATTATTCCATTACATATGGACTATTACTCAACCATAAAATATGAATAAAATCTTGCCATTTGCCACAACATGAATGGACCTAAGGGGTATTATGCTAAGTTAAATAATTCAGACAAAGACAAATATCATATAATTTCATTTATATGTGGAATTTTTTTAATTAGCAAACATAATAAACAGAAACAGATTTGTAGATATAGGGAACAAACAGATGGTTGCCAGAGGTGAGGAGGGTTGAGGTGGGCAAATAAGTGAAAGAGATTAAGAGATACAGACTTCCAATTACAAAATAAATAAGCCTCAGAGCTATAATGTATAGCACAGTGAATATAGTCAATAATGTAATAACTTTGTGTGGTGATACATGGTAGCTAGACATGTCGTGGTGATCATTTTGTGACATATAAAATTCACTAGGTTGTACACCTGAAACTAATACAACATTGTAAGTCATTTCATTTATACTTCAACTTTTAAAGTGATCAGGTATGATAGTATGGTAGGGAAGGCACCACGTACCCCAGAATGTGTCCAGTTGGGCTACACTGTTGTGACCCTCTGCAAAAAAAACTGTCATGTGCTTCACCTTACCTTCAAACCATGGTAGTACATGGAGGGGAAAAATGGCCATGAATTCATGATGGCAGCAATGTCCATTGAGGTATAGAGTCTATTTGCCCATATCCTGAACCTGGACTGGTCTTGTGGCTTGCTTTGTAACATGGGACATAAACAAATGAGGTGCAAGCAGAAGTTTGAAAAGCAATTATGCACTGGGGCTGATCCTCTATTGTAGCTTTTGGAAATAAGCTGCTAAATAGAGCTGAGATTTCCCCTCCATTTTAATAACCATTGAGTTCAACCTTTCTGGTAAAACTATTGATTTAATCAAAATGCTATTTTTTTAATAGGAAGTATTTATATATATAACCTGACAAGCAATTATACAAGGAGATTTTTGAAACCCATGAAAATAAATATATTCTTGTCTATGTCCTTAGGAAAATTAATAAGACAATAACCTTAAAAATACACAGTAGGGTCCTAGCTTAACAAAAATTAAGTTGTATTGTAACAGTTATTTATAACTGTTGTCAGTTGTCTGGATCTTAGAAAATGTATCCATGTATCTATCACAGTGTTTGGAACATAGCTGGTGCTCAAGAAATAGTTCTTGAAATATACAATGGAGAAAAGACAATCTCTTTAACAAGTGGTGCTGGGAAAACTGGTCAACCACCTGTAAAAGAATGAAACTAGAACAATTTCTAACATCATACACAAAAATAAACTCAAAATGGATTAAAGATCTAAATGTAAGACCAGAAACTATAAAACTCCTAGAGGAAAACATAGGCAAAACACTCTCCAACATAAATCACAGCAGGATCCTCTATGACCCACCTCCCAGAATATTGGAAATAAAAGCAAAAATAAAAATATGGGACCTAATTAAGATTAAAAGCTTCTGCACAACAAAGGAAACTATAAGCAAGGTGAAAAGACAGCCTTCAGAATGGGAGAAAATAATAGCAAATGAAGTAACTGACAAAAAACTAATTTCAAAAATATACAAGCAACTCCTGCAGCTCAATTCCAGAAAAATAAAAGACCCAATCAAAAAATGGGCCAAAGAACTAAACAGACATTTCTCCAAAGAAGACATACATATAACTAACAAACACATGAAAAGATGCTCAATATCACTCATTATCAGAGAAATGTAAATCAAAACCACAATGAGGTACCATTTCACGCCAGTCAGAATGGCTGCTATCCAACAGTCTACAAGCAATAAATGCTGGAGAGGGTGTGGAGAAAGGGGAACCCTCTTACACTGTTGATGGGAATGCAAACTAGTACAGCCACTATGGAGAACAGTGTGGAGATTCCTTAAAAAACTGGAACTAGAACTGCCATACGACCCAGCAACCCCACTGCTGGGCAGACACACCGAGGAAACCAGAATTGAAAGAGACACATGTACCCCAGTGTTCATCACAGCACTGTTTACAATAGCCAGGACATGGAAGCAACCCAGATGTCCATCAGCAGATGAATGGATAAGAAAGCAGTGGTACATATACACCATGGAGTATTACTCAGCCATTAAAAAGAATACATCTGAATCAGTTCTAATGAGGTGGATGAAACTGGAGCCTATTATACAGAGTGAAGTAAGTCAGAAAGTAAAACACCAATACAGTATACTAACGCACATATATGGAATTTAGAAAGATGGTAACAATAACCCTGTATGCGAGACAGCAAAAGAGACACAGATGTATAGAACAGTCTTTTGGACTCTGTGGGGGCGGGCAAGGGTGGGATGATTTGGGAGAATGTCACTGAAACATGTATATTATCACATGTGAAGTGAATCGCCAGTCCAGGTTCGATGCATGATACTGGATGCTTGGGGCTGGTTGAGACGACCCTGAGGGATGGTATGGGGAAGGAGGTGGGAGGGGGGTTCAGGATGGGGAACACATGTACACCCGTGGAGGATTCATGTCAATGTATGGCAAAACCAATACCATATTGTAAAGTAGCCTCCAATTAAAATAAATAAATTTATATTTTAAAAAATAGTTCTTGAATAAATGAACAAATAAAGACATGAATGTACAAATGGCGAGTGTAAATGGCTATTATATCCTCTAACTTGGAACAAGAAAGAAACTTGATGTGCTTTGTGATGATTCATTTTATGTGCAAATTGGTTAAGCCATTGTACCCATTTATTAAATTAAACACTGATCTAAGTGAAAGTATTTGTTAGATAAGTAACATTTACAATTAGTTGACTTTAAATACTGGAGATTATCCTTGATAATCTGAGTGGGCCTCATCTAATCAATAGAAAGACCTTATGAGCAAAACTGAGAGGGAAAGAGACAGACATCCACAACTGGTGAATCTATAAGAATATATATATATTTGTGTACATAGAAGTTTATTATATTATTACTGCAACTTTTTGAAGGTGTAAAAATTTTTTCAAAAAAAGATTGTTTAAAGTCTGAAGGAAGGTAAATGGAGTATAAATGGTCAAAGTTCTCATATTGTCTGGGAAGTAGCAAAAGTACTTATTTATATTAAAAGCTTGATTGATCAAGGATTCATGTTTAATCTCTTGCTGCTGCTGCTGCTGCCAAGTCACTTCAGTCGTGTCCGACTCTGTGCGACCCCAGAGACAGCAGCCCACCAGGCTCGCCCGTCCCTGGGATTCTCCAGGCAAGAACACTGGAGTGGGTTGCCATTTCCTTCCCCAATGCATGAAAGTGTAAAGTCTAATTGAAGTCACTCAGTCATGTCTGACTCTTCGCGATCCCATGGACTGCAGCCCACCAGGCTCCTCCATCCATGGGATTCTCCAGGCAAGAGTACTAGAGTGGGGTGCCACTGCCTTCTCCAGTAACCACTAAAAGAGTCGCTGTTGTTCAGTCACTTAGTCATGTCTCATTCTTTTGTGACCACACAGACTGTAGCCAGCCATGTTCCTCTGTCCATGTGATTTTTCCAGGCAAGAATACTGGAGTGCGTTGCTATTTGCATCTCCAAGGAGCCTTCCCAATCCAGGGATCTTGGCAGGTGGATTCTTTAACAAAAAGAATAGTAAAAGAATAACTAACAAGCTAATGGAGTCAAGTAACGACCTAACAGGGCGAGTAGGGACAGTAATGGAATAGTAAAAAATAATTACTCCAAAGAAAGCACAGAAAGCGAGGATAGCATACATGGAATAAAATAAGAAAGTAAAGGGTAAAATGATAGACTAAATCCAAATATTTAGTACTTATAATAAATGCACTGGCTTCCCTGGTGGCTCAGAGGTTAAAGAGTCTGCCTCCAATGTGGGAGACCTGGGTTTGATCCCTGGGTCGGAAAGATCCCCTGGAGAAGGAAATGGTAACCCACTTCAGTATTCTTGCCTGGAGAATCCCATGGACGGAGCAGCCTGGTAGGCTACAGTTCATGGGGTCGCAAAGAGTCGGACACAACTGAGCGACTTCACTTCATAATAAATGCAAAGAGACTAAAAGAGAAGGGTTGTTAGACTGGATTTTAAAATGATTCTGTGTTCGTAATGAAAGTATGACATTTACCAGAAAATGTCTCTGTTGACATGTGCACTATGATGGAAAAAGCAATGGTGGGGAAATCAGCTGGAACTGTAGCCCAAGTCAAGGCAGTGACACTAAACTGTACTAATAACTATTGTTCTCTTCACTGACAGGTACTCACACACACACACAAAGTTCCAATTAAGAATGTCCTTGACGAAGCATTAAGTGGAGAGTGAGTGAAGTCGCTCAGTTGTGTCCTACTCTTTGCGACCCCATGGACTGTAGCCTACCAGGCTCTTCTGTTCATGGGATTTTCCAGGCAATAGTACTGGAGTGGATTGCCATTTCCTTCTCCAGTGGATCTTCCCAACCCAGGGATCGAACCCGGGTCTCCCACATTGTAGACAGACGCTTTACCGTCTGAGCCACCAGGGAAGATGAAGCGTTAAACACTGCTAATTTTGTAAATCTAATTCTCCAGTACTCTGGCCACCTCATGCGAAGAGTTGACTCACTGGAAAAGACTCTGATGCTGGGAGGGATTGGAGGTGGGAAGAGAAGGGGACGACAGAGGATGAGATGGCTGGATGGCATCACCAACTCGATGGACGTGAGTTTGGGTGAACTCCAAGAGATGGTGATGGACAGGGAGGCCTGGCATGCTGCGATTCACGGGGTCGCAAAGAGTCAGACACAACTGAGCGACTGAACTGAACTGAACTGAGTTCTCAAAGACAGGTTTTTTTTTTCATATAGAAAAAATCTTAGCAGTCTTCTCCTCCTGTCCAACTCTCATATACAAATCACCTCTTCAGGATTCTAAGAAGAGGTCAATTAATTTTGGCTTGAATGTTGCAAGGGATGGGGAATGCATTCCTTATAACAGAGTTTATTGAGAGGCCATCAGTTCCTATTGCCCTGTCCTTGACCAGCCTCTCTAGTTCCCCCAGAGAATAGAGGCTCATCTCTCTGCAAACTGTGTATTTATACCTATGTTTCCTTCTAAGAGTTTTACAGTTGTAGCTCTTACATTTAGGCCTCTGATCTATTGTGAGTTAATTTTTTAAGTGGTATGAAATAAGGGTTGAAATTTATTCATTCCTGTAGCTAAATCTTATACATAATTTTCATTACTTACCTTGGATAGATTCCTAAACACACAATGCTTTTGTTTTAAACACAGAAGTTGGATTTCTAATTCCAGTCACAGTTCCATCACCAGTGATGATGAAGGAGACAAGAATGCACTCTCTAACAAACCTTTCATTTTCTTTACGAGTAAAGGACTAAAATCAGCAGCAAGAAATTACTGGATCACTGCCTATCTCATTTGCCAAGGCTATTTCTGTCTGCTACCTCTACTATCTTAATTGCTTTTGTTTGATGCTTGTCAGAACCATCACTGTTGAGAATTCACTTGGGAACTTCTGAATCACTGTGGGCAAGTTGCATCTCTTTTTAAAGACTCTACATGAAGAGATGGCATGGAGGCTCTTCACAAACATGAGAACCTGCAGAAACCATTTGTGACCAGCAACCCTCGTTCATCTAAGAATACAGACTTTCCTTTATCCTCTAATTTTCTAAACGTGAATTACCTCCTCTTTCCCTATACTTTCTTTCCTTGGAGCTACAAGAGGTTTCCCTCTCTTCTCCCTGTCAGTATTTCATTAGTGCTGTTAAAGCTGTAGGGAAAAAACCTCCTTGAGTCTTCCACCATCTGCTGCTGCTGCCGCTGCTAAGTCACTTCAATCGGGTCCATCTCTGTGCGACCCCAGAGACGGCAGCCCACCAGGCTCCCCCGTCCCTGGGATTCTCCAGGCAAGAACACTGGAGTGGGTTGCCATTTCCTTCTCCAATGCTTGAAAGTGAAAAGTGAAAGTGAAGTCGCTCAGTTGTGTCCAACTCCTAGCGACCCCATGGACTACAGCCTACCAGGCTCCTCCGTCCATGGGATTTGCCAGGCAAGAGTCTTCCGCCATCTAGTGACTTGAACTGTGTGTATAGCAGTGGACCATAAACCACAATTGGGAAAGAGCAAGAGAACCTAGATACTAAGATCTGGAGTGGAAAACAAAAGACAAAGGCTATTATTGTACTGGGGGCTGGGGATGTAGAGATGGATTTATAAGTGATTTTTTATTTCATTTTTTTTAAGTCTCATTATCTTCACAACAATTATCTTCACAACAAGAAAAATATACATATGTGTGTATGTATGTATTTAATTTGGCTTAGTTGCAGCACATGCAATCTTCATTGCAGCATGCAGGATCTTCAGCTGTGGCCTATGGGCTCTTGGTTGCAGCATGCAGGACCTCGTTCTCTGATCAGGGATTGAACCTAGGCTCCCTGCCTTGGAAGCATGGAGTTTTAACCACTGACCATCAGGAAAGTCCCAAGAATATATGTTTTTAGAGCATTAAAGATTAATTTTTTAGCTATGGTTTTTCGTTCTGGTGTAAAGAGGGTCATGTTTAATGTGCCTATTGCATCCTGCATAACATGAGGATAATAGCCACTGTCAAGGAAAATCATGTGAACTTATTCATCTAATATATATATATTTTTAATTAATAAAAGAAGCCTGTATCTAACCACTGAGTTCTCTCACAATGTGAAAATAAATAAAATGTGGTCTTTGAACATATTTGAGGTCTACAAGCTCTCTCCCTTAGCTGAGTCAAAAATTAAGCAGCTTGGTTCTACAAGCTGCCCGGCACAGTCAACACTGGGAGCATGCACTACAATAAGTCAAGTGGTCAGTACCTTCTGTAGAGAGCGTATATTTCACTTTATATCCTATAAGTATCAAGTAATGATGATCTTCTGAGCTCCTCTGATTGCATAAAGATCATTCCACATGATACTGTTTTTCTACTACTTCCTATCAATGATCAGCCTCCTTTTCCATTACATTTAAAATCCATTTAAAAGGATATCTTGTAGCAAAGATTTCTTCAAGAGGACAAAAAAAAAACTTTAACTAAAAAAGGAAAAAGGTGATGTTAGTCTGTATTAAAATTAAGAACATCTGTGCTAACTAACTCAACTGGGGAATCCTTTCACAATACAAATATATCTCAAATCACCATGTTCTACACTTTAAATATTTTACAATTATACCTCAATAAAGCTGGGAAAAACCATTCCCTCCCCAGTCATGTATATGAAACTGTTCAAAACTACTATGAGATTCAACAATTCTCAGGCCTCAGTGCCTTAAAAGTTGACTCAGTCAGACACTTTTCCCTATATACCATCCAAAATAAAAATCAAGAATATGTGTTCAAAAGATACTACTAAGAGATCTAAAAGGCAACTTAGAGTGAGAGGAGATACTCACAGACACACATATCCCTCCAAGGACTCATATCCCAAATATATATAAAACTCTTACAGATCAGTAAGAAAAAAATACAACCCAATAGAAAAAGACAAAAGATGCTGCAGACATTTCATAAGAGTATATGAAATTGTACATCTGATAAACATGTGGAAAAATGTACTCAACTGATTGATTCATTATCAGGGATATATGGATTAAAACTAAAATGTGACCAGATGGCTGAAGTGAAAAGATGCAAAACACCAAGTGTTAGAAAGGCTATGAACAACTGGAGTTCTCACACAAATCTAGTCAAGTACAAATTGGTACAAACACTTGGGAAAAGCATTTGCCAACATCTCCTAAAACTGAACATATGCATCTCCTATGAGACAGTAATTTCACTCCTAGTATACATCCAACAAAAATACATCCATAGGTTTACCAGAAGACACATACTAAAATGTTCACTGAAGCTACCCAAATATCTGTGAACATTTATGATACATTCACATGATGAAATATTATATAGTAAGGAGAATCTGCCTGCAATGAAGGAGGCTCAGGTTTGATCCCTGGGTTAGGAAGATGCCCTGGAGAAGGGAATGACTACCCACTCCAGTATTCTTGCCTGGTGAATTCCATGGACAGAGGAGCCTCATAGGCTATATAATCCATGGGGTCGCAAAAAGTCAGACACAACTGAGCAACTAACACACATACACACCATCCGCTAATAATTTCTCCCTAAACATTTAAACTTGATTCTCTTCCAAAAGAAACTCTTTCTTCTGTTTCCTCATAATGAATACATTACCTGTCCTGTTAGGTAGCTGTGGAGCTTTATTTTACAACTAAAAATCTAAGTAACTGATTTTCTACCCTCCACTCTCAACCTCCCTTAAAAAGGCTCGCACATAATTTTATCTTTCCTGATCCATTTCAGTGCCTTCAATAATTTGGCAAATGTAGAGACTTATCCTTGACTAATAAGCCAGTATGGTCTTTTTTTTTTTTTTTTTT
>SJYX01024724.1:936963-952730 GCA_006410675.1 Oreotragus oreotragus | reverse complement strand
ATGAAATTAAAAGACGCTTACTCCTTGGAAGAAAAGTTATGACCAACCTGGATAGTATATTCAAAAGCAGAGACATTACTTTGCCCACTAAGGTCCGTCTAGTCAAGGCTATGGTTTTTCCAGTAGTCATGTGTGGATGTGAGAGTTGGACTGTGAAGAAGGCTGAGCGCCAAAGAATTGATGCTTTTGAACTGTGGTGTTGGAGAAGACTCTTGAGAGTCCCTTGGACTGCAAGGAGATCCAACCAGTCCATTCTGAATGAGATCAACCCTGGGATTTCTTTGGAAGGACTGATGCTGAAGCTGAAACTCCAGTACTTTGGCCACCTCATGCGAAGAGTTGACTCATTGGAAAGACTCTGATGCTGGGAGGGATTGGGGGCAGGAGGAGAAGGGGACGACCGAGGATGAGATGGCTGGATGGCATCACGGACTCGATGGACGTGAGTCTGAGTGAACTCCGGGAGTTGGTGATGGACAGGGAGGCCTGGCGTGCTGCGATTCATGGGGTCGCAAAGAGTCGGACACGACTGAGCGACTGAACTGAACTGATGGAGTTTCAATACGCTTACAAAAAAATAATTGGGGGTTAGAAATTGTAGGGATCCAGTTGAATGGGGGGTAAAGAAAAAAAAACTAGAAAACCCCAGGTAAAGCTAGGTTTTTCTTTTTTCGATTCCACCCATGACAAGGCACACTTAATAACTTTACTCCCGAGGGAGGATATCCCATTCTGAAAAGCACTCCACTCTAGGTGATAAAGGCAGGAAGGAGGAAACATTACACCATGGGAGAGGAAACAGCCGTTTGAAAAGCATGTAATATAAACCAGGTCTGGCAACTGCCATTCCTTCTTCCCCATCCAATTTAGGAAAGGTCCATAAACCACTTTCTCTAATATTTCATACTAAAGAATCTCTTAGACTTAAAAATAAATAGCTCCTACTCCTAACCCTCCATCACTGTATGGTATCTAGAGCAATGAACTTCAAATATATCAAAAGTAAACTTCTTATTGATATGTAATACACATGCAGAGAAGTACACTATTCTCTCCAAACCTTTCTGATCCCTCTTCAACTAGTAAGAAAAAAACTGAGTATATACTCCATATATGTTTTTTCCATATGTATATAGTACTGTGCTAATATTATGTACATTAAAAAAATTTTTAAATCATAGAAGAAAAATAGATCTTAAAAGTTCTCATCACAAGGAAAAAACTCTGTAACTATGTCAGTGATGGATGTTAACTAGACTTACTGTGATGACCATTTCACAAAACATACATATGTTAAATCACGATGTTGAATACCTGAAACTAATATAATGCTATAAGTCAACTATACTTCAATAAAAAATAGACAGAATAAGAAAAAATAAACAGAAGTTACTTTGCGTACCTCAAAAGGACCAGCCTTGCACAGTACTTGGAAACCACACCTGTACAGACAGTGGGAGCATGCTGTCGGTGGGCTTGATAACTTCTAGTCTCTGTTGTATGGCACCAGTTTGATCTCCAAATGTACACTGGGCAGACACCCCAGCCGTCCTAAACCTTTAGGACTATGGCCACAGTATCTGTGATATTCAAGAATTGACTCCCCCAGTAGCATATGTTTATCCACAACAGCAGTCTTCTGGGATTGGAAATTACAAGAAAGAAAACACAAGCATGTTTTATTTCTCCTTTGTGATAATTTAACTGCAGAAAACACTAAGGGTTGGCTTTCAGTTCTTGAAAAGGATTTAAGTTATCTTGTCAAAGGAAACACAAATAGATTCTCCAGACATTTTAAATGTTTCTAAGACTTATATTTAAACTAAAACAACTGTTTAGCTGACTGTGGCTTCAACAATGGATTAGCTCCAGTTTTAGGTCTTCAACTAACGAGCTAGGTGATCGTTGGGTAAATTTCTTCCTCTGTAAATGAAAGCACTAAACTAGATGGCCCTAAAGTTATTGTGTGACTAGCACCACCTTGTGGATATTCATGTAATAACATGATAAGGGAAGCTTCGTGGCCCAATGTCAGCCTCCTCCTCAAAAATGGTTTAAGTAATTCCAAAGAAAATGAAAATGAGAATTTTTAATTATGTCAGATTTCTTTAACAATTGACAGACTTTTATCCCCAGGATGGTCTAGAAACAGCCAAAGATACCCCTCATCACTGGTTATCTGGGAAAGAAAGAAAACATTACGAAGAGAACCAAACTCTGTCCCACAGAGTTTAGGAAGAATTTCAAGCTGCTAGAGCCACAGGCATTCAGGAAATCATGCACTCCACTGACATTACCTTCAGTGCTAGCATAACAGGGGGTGTGGTGGAGAGGGACGAAGAGGAGGGACAGCGTTTCTGTAGGATATGAACGGTTCACCCTTGGAGTTTTGTTCCAGGAGGTTAGGCTGGCCGAAGCAGGCAACTGGTCTGGCTTAAACCAACTGAAGACTTAGGCCTTGAGGCTAAGAGGTATGTTCTACTATTTCAGCATGTTTATGAATTGGTTCCACAGTACAGCTACAGCACAGCCAAATTTAACCGTTCAAAACCCATCCTGCAAGCCTCTTGGCCACTCCCTGGATCTCAGTACACTTTTGGATAGTGTAATTATATTTGGCGTCACTTTGTGTCCTCCATACAATTTCCCAATCCTGGAATTCATGTGCTGCCAAAGGGTAATTATCCTGCACTGGATACATTTTCTCCTTGAAGCACTGAAACCTAAGAAAGCTTTAGGGTTGTAGTTTTTTTAGAGGCGGTGGTTGGAGGAGGTAGGTGTCTTGATGTGAACTCTTGATGACCTTTCCTGTGTTCACCATAACTACAGATAACAAAAAAAAGTTTTCATTTCTCCATATCCAAATAGACCTCAATGCTAAGAAGAAAAAGTGATGGCACAAAGCTTCACTGTGCACTACTCATCCCATATTACTCATTCCGTATTACTACAACTCGGTTCCTTCACTTTACAGAGAAGGAAATGATCTCAGAGAAAATTTACCAGAGATCATAACGCCATTAAGCACCAAAATCAAGATCTGAATTTGAATCCAAGTCTTCTAACTTTAACTCCATTGTTTATTCATCTATGCCCCAGTAATATTAATAAGCTCACACGCCAAACATAACCCCTACTCCCCATCCATCACTCCTTTACTTCTGAATGGGACCCACAGAGAAATCAAGAAAATAAAAGCCAAATAGCAAGAATAAGCAAAGGAACCTTAGCAAGCAAGGATTCTCAAAGGAATTAAGGATTACATGATTTCTCAAGCATCAAAGGACTGTTTAGGACACTTAGGGTCTTGGGCATGTGTGCTCAATGAACACTTGAATGAAAAGGTGTTTAAAAAGGTTTACAGTATCATCCCACTGATTATTCATTTACAAAAGGCAAAAATGCACTTTGAAAAGATCTGGCTGTCACTGCCTTAAACAAGTGATCATGTTAGCATCACCAGCACCTCTATTGAGGTGCCAAGAGATGAACCACACAGAATGAGCAATCAATCTAAATCTACGAAGAAAACAATTAGAAATAATTCAAGATTTAGGATATTATACACTGATTTGGATATGTGAAAAAGTGCAGTGTCATGAAGGAAAAAAAAAGTAGAAAAGACTATTTTTGATTAAATGAAAAGAGGAGCGACATATCCAAACAAACTTTGAGTAGATTCTGGATGAGGAAAAAAGTTTTAAAAGACACACCGGGATGATTGGGGCAATTATCCCATACAGATCTATCATGTTAGATGTTACTGAGCTATTTGTCTCAGGTGTGACAATGGCACATCTAAGGATGTAGAATTCCTAGGAGATGAATGCTTCCGTATTCGGGGATGAAGTGTCAATTGTCATAACTTAATTTCAAATGATTCAGCAAAGCAGATAGAGTACTGTGGTAAAATTTAAAAGTTGGTGGGTCAACTTTTTGGATATTAAAAAATTTTTCAAAGTAAAAATATTTTTTTAAATTCTTGAAATTTATCACGACCATTAGCATAAATCCAACTCTTTTATGATCATGACTTATGAAAACACAAAGTTGTAACCAATGAGCCAATAAATATTTATTGTGCTCCTACTCATATACTAATAACAACCATACTAGATTCTGGGAACTAGTGTGGTAAAAAAATAAACATGGTTTCTGCTTTCATGGAACCTACTTAGCATACAATTCTCTGTGTGTGTGTGTGTGTGTGTGTGTGTGTGTGTGTGTGTGTGTGTGTGTGTTGGGAAGGGTATTGGTTGTTCTGGAAGCCTTTCTCAGGTGGTGCCTAAGCTGAAACCTGGTGAATAAGTAGGTTTTACATAGCTATGGTACGGTGGGGAAGTGGGTCAGAGAGAACTAACAGTGTGTGTAAACCAACGATGGTGTAGTTCAATACGTAGTGACAAAAATGTTTATTCCTATGCCCCCCACCCTTTTTTACATCAATAATAGCCTACTCCCAACCCTTCAGACCCAGGGGTAGTTAACAGCAACCTTAGGTTACTAGCGACAATGTTACCAGTCCTGAGAACTGCACCCTCCTTTGGAGTTTCCCTATACTGTGTGCACAGCTTTGTAAAGTCCCTTTATTAAACTTTCCTCAAATTATCCAATTTTAAAAAGCCATGTGTTTCCCACTGGTACCCTGAGGAGATAGACTTGGGGAGATGCCTGCATGTTTTAGATGTTACTTGGAACCGTGGTAATGGAGACGGTCTAAGAAGAGGGCTGAAGGGGCACCCTGGGCCAGTGAACATCTGCAGTAGGAAATCTGTAAACGGCAGCCTTATCAGCCAAGAATGTTTCCAAAGACAAACAATTGTATTAAGTGCTGTTGAGAGGCTGGATGAGTAAAATGAGGGCCTTGGAATTTCCCATGAGAAAGCCATCCTTGGGGTGGTGGGGGCAAAATTTTCAGTGGACTGTAATGGTGGTTGGAGGCAAAGAACACACTTGTTACCGTCAGAAAGAGACACAACTGTTCAGTTTCCTATTTTAACTTTTTAACTTTTCCAGGGACTTTCTACAGAATCTAGAGATTTTTGTCTTAATTTTTGAGGTGTGAGTATAAACATAAAACAGCCACTCTTCCTTGCAGTTACAAAAGAAAAAACAATACCTGGACAATACTAAAGCTAACGTAAGCTACAGAAGTGTAGAGAATCAAAGCTCTAAAACAGAGTAAATTACCTCCCCCTCTCTCAGTCACTGAAACAAAAGACAAGCTTTGCCAAAGTCTTTTCAACCCACTCCAGCATTCTTGCCTGGGAAATCCCATGGACAGAGGAGCCTAGCGTGCTGCAGTCCACGGGGTCGCTAAGAGTCGGACACGACTGAGCGACGAAACAACAAACAAACTGAGAGATTAAGCTCTTTCACAGTGAAGCCTGTAACTAAGCATGTCCAAGACCCCCCTACTCGACATAAAATAACAAGCAGTTTCTAACCAGGGGCAAGATATGTGAAACCTGAAGCATTCTCATGATCACAATGAGTAACCAAACTCCATAGCTTGAGAAATTGTTAGAACCCTCAGATCCCTTTCTTTGAGAACATGAGCCTGTGAAATATCTAACTTTGATCCAGTTTGGCTTTCTCCTCCTTCCCAGTTCACTGAACATCACACAACAGTGATTGCCAGAGCAGCACAATGCTAAATCTAGGTGATGGGACGGCGCATCAACAGGCTCCCTCGGGATCTTCCATTCTTTAGTACAGAGCAAGCAGTTAGTTCCGGCTCCTTTATTTAGATCATTCCGTGTTTTACTAAACCTCTTGGAGACTATCTTCTCCATGAAAAGATAGTATATACTATGCATTTTCAACATCAAAATTATCAGAATTCGAGTAACTGATTTAGACAAAAGTCAATCTCTTTGCAAGGGTGAAACTTGCCTCATCTGCAGCCTTCAGAAGAGACTCGAGTTAGAGCAGGGACAGGGGCCAGTCTGAAGAGCAGAGGCTTTGCAACCAGGAATTATATGGCCCCCTTGCATCCCTTCACCGACTACTTGTAAACACGTTGTTTTTTTCACTTGTGAGGTTGTTTGAACAAAGTTTAAAGGTGCCAGGCCCACCACAGTGTGTTTCTTAATAGGAGGAGCTTCTTTTTCTTTTTTCTTGCTACACCAAATGCTTGTATTATAGGACACCTTCAAGTGGTTCATTTAGGAAAGAGGTGCTGTGGCAGACCAAACGCTATGGTTCTCACACTCCACCACTTGTGCTGTGAGCTAAATGTGGACCAGATGACTCTTGCCAGCTGATAGGCTCTGGAGACCTGCTGGCTTGGTGCAGTGAGTGCCATGTTTGGAGACCTCAACAGATCCTAATTTGGGGCAAGATTGAGGGCAGGAGAGGGGGCAACAGAGGATGAGGTGGTTGGATAGCATCACCGACTCAATGGACATGAGCTTGGGCAAACTCTGGAAGACAGTGAAGGACAGGGAAGCCAGGCATGCTGTAGTCCATGGGGTTGCAGAGTCGGGCACAACTGAGCGACTGAACACTGGTAAGGATCTGGGGGGACCCACCATCCCACCCACAGCCACAGGGAAAGAATTCTGTCAACAAGTGAGTTTGGAGTGATTTACTCTCAGGTCATTTGATGAGAATGCAACCAAGTTGACACTTGGTGCAGCCTTATCAGATCCTGAGCAAAGGACCCAACCACACTGCACTTAGATGGAAACTGAAATCAATTTCTTATAAGCCATTAAATTTGTGGTAATTTCATTAAACAGCAATAGATACTAATGTAGGTGCTATCATCTTTCATTACCTAATTTAGTAGCTTCACAGTAACTAGGTTAGGTGCTGACAAAATCACCTGGACTATCCCAAAGCAAATTTAACTGTAGTATAAAAAGTTTGACCCACAGAAAATATGTTGCCCAAGTGACAATCTGTCTTTAAAACTTTGATATATGGGAGTTCCCTGATGGCCTAGTGGCTAACATTCTGGGCTTTCACTGCTGAATCATTCTGGGATTTCACTGTCAGGGAACTGATATCCTGCAAGTAGAGTGGTACAGAAAAACAAAAAACCAAAAAAACCTTTGGTATAAAACCTTTGGTATGAATTATACCTCTTGGTTTCCTCATAAATCTATAAACAATTCTGTGAAATAAAGTAACGTTAAGTTTATATAAGTGGTCACTCAGTCATGTCCATCTCTTTGCGACCCCATGGACTGTAGCCTGCCAGGCTCCTCGGTCCATAGTATTCTCCAGGTAAGAATACTGGAGTGGGTTACCATTCGCTTCTCCAGGGGATCTTCCTGACCCAGGGACTGAATCCAGGTCTCCTGCATTGCAGGCAGATTCTTCACCATCTGCACTACCAGGGAAGTCCTTAGCAGAAAGTTTCGAGACTCACAGTCAAGTGACTCACATAGCTAACGTAGGACCAGAAAGTAGAGAACCCAGGTCTGATCCCAATGCCAAAATCTGTCTCCAAACAATTTTTAGTTTCTCTAAAGTCTCAGTGGTGCTTCCCACATGTACATAGACAACAGTAATAAAAACACTGTAGCCATTGAATCACTGGAGAACTTTTGTCCTTTATTGTTAAAATCACCTCATTGTGCACATCAGTTAAAATGTCTTTTATAGTCAGTCTCTGGATTAATGATGGTTCAACTTAATTTTTTGACTTTACGACTGTGCATGAGACATGCTTTCAGTAGAAATCAGGCTTGGAATTTTGATCTCTCCCCAGGCTAGCAATACACAGTGGGATACTCTTATGATGCACTGGCAGCAGGGAGCCATAGCAAATCACAGCTCCCAATCAGCCACATGATCCTGTGGTAAACTACCGGTATGTTTACCCTTTCTGGCTTTCACTTTCAGTGCAACATTCAATAAATTACATAAGACATTCAATATTTAATTAAAAATAGGCTTTGTGTTAGATCATTTTGCTAACTGTAACTTTAAGCTAATGTAAATGTTCTGAGTATGTTTAAGGTAGGCTAGGCTAAGCTATAATGTATGAAATGCATTTTAAAAATATTTTTCTCACATAGCATGCAGTATCTTTCCTTGCAGCTGACTCTAGCTGCTTGTTGCACAAGGGCTCAGCGGCTCTGCAGCATGTGGGATCTTAGTTCCCAACCTGTGTGCTCCTCACTCCCTCCCCTCCTCTCCCCCTACTGCAAGGGGGATTCCTAACCACTGGACCACAGGAAGGGAATTCACCTAAATGCATTTTTCACTTACAGTGGTTTCAACTTGTGTTTACTGAGGTGTAACGCTAAGGTAAGTAGAGAAGATCTGTATTTTAAAGTCTGTATTTCTTGGTAAAGAGGACTTTTTTCCTTCATGGCTTCTTACAATACTAAGGGCTTATACTGAGTAACACCTGTGAGGGCCAAAAGTATCAGTTATTCTTACTTAAGAACACCTTTCAAACAAAGCCACAAAACAGCCTCTTTTATTTTCTAATAAGACTAAATTTATTCAATACCCTAGTAAAAGTTTTGATTATAAGTATCCAACAGTATAAAAAGTACAAAACAGATTTGTAGATTTCTAATATATTAATACAAAGTGCATGACTACATACAGTACATCCTACAGGCAAAGAGAGGTGGAAGGGGGAAAGAAGACTGTGGTTGAGGTCTAGTAATAAATAAATAAATACAGAAGTAGAGATGATCCATATTATAGTATATTCTACCACCAATACTGCAGCCAAAATGTACAAAAAAAAATTTCAAAATAACTCAGGAGGAAGATGATAATGGCTGGGGTTCTTGTAATACACCTCAAAGTCTGCGGGAGCACTGACCCAACTCACTGTGTAGTCTGTGCATATGGTGGCGTGTAGTTTTTTCCAAAGGAAGAAATATAAAACTTTACGTTTCGGTTAAGAACTATAAAACTATAGGGTGCCCATACAAAGTGGCTCACTCTCTTGTTATGTATACGATCCAATCTTTAAAATCCAGTTTTAAAAATAAGTACTGAGTCATGTTTTACCAGGGAGGCAGACGATGCTTCCTCATTATGAAAACAGGTGATATATTTTTCCTGTACTTTTAGAAAAGAGGCAATAGATAGTACTTTGGTTTGGGTTCAAGTAAAAGGCTTTTAATGAAGGTTTTAGAATGGAAGAGCTCCACATTTAGGATGTATCATCTAACACCTCAATGTTCAGAAAGCCTGACTAAAAGAAGCCAAACCAAAACCAACCCACTCAGCATTAACACACACCTCTTTTCTTTTAGTAGAATTTTACTTTAATATAGAATGGGAAAAAAAAAAAAAATCCCCAAACCCTAACAGGTTAAAACAAGTCAAACAACCATTCTACACAGATAAAACCTTCACAAAGGTCAACTGAAGTAATCCAGAGCTAAAACTGAATTGTGCAGATTTTCAGTGAAGTCACCAGTCACGTAACATAAACAAATTATTTACACACTTGCAAGCCCTCTAAGAAACGTGCCCCAAGAAGCATTAACCTTTGTTTTTCTCGTGTGCCATCCTAAAGACTTGCACATTGTTATTTTTCAGATAATCTAACATCTTTAAAAGAGAATGTTCTCTACCAAGTGGTAATGCTTTGGTACTATTCATATAGAATTGCTTATCCTAAAGACTTGACATTTCCCCAAGAGGAACTTTAATTCTGCTTTAAGTTTTGATTCTGCTTTTTAAGTTTCATATAAATTAAAATCTGTATCAAATATCAATATGGAGGGAGGTGACACAGGATGCAACATATAGTCAAGTTACCTCTGCATATTTAGAAATGACTCCTTCAAGATATTCGCACCAGAGAGCTGTCTGTCCTGCTTAATATTCAGTAGTACAGGTTTGAATCACCAGAACCTCGGCAAGACCTTAATATTTCAGTTATTAACAACTACCTCTAGGGGCGAGTCCATGTTTACTGAGTTATGACAAATTTATTATAATGAAGGAAAACAAGTGTAGCCAGCCATCTTAAAAAATGCCCCAACCACTGCTTCTCAAAATAGAAAGACTAAAACTACATACGTTTATCATACAACAAATCCCATCTCTGTCCCCTGAAAATTCCCCTAATTTCATTCATTAGAAGGGGATTTTTAAAAAAGACTTAAAGAGCACTTTACAGCAGCATTCAGCTTTCCTATGAAATACTCAGCATCTTAAATATTATGTACACTTCTTTTTTATCTCTTAGTAAGCTTCACTGGCTTCAGAGTTTGTGGAACTGGAGGAAAAATAACCCATTCAAAACTATTCTACAAATCCATCTTTTGGCAGAATAGCAGGTATCCAAATTAAAAATAGGAGGGTCATTTTGTTGCTTTGTTTTCCAAAATTTAAATCGTTTTTGCTCCCCTTCTACATAAAGCTTAGTCACCACTCCTGAGTGGAGATAGGCAGAGGCTCTGGCCCCTGCTCCTCCGGCTTCTCAGCAGCTGCTTTCTTATTGCTGCAGCAAGGCTTGAATAGATGTGTGTCGATGAGGACTTCCCCAAAGCGGCCCTTATAGATAATGCCACAGCATATTTTCTGTCTAAAAGAAAAAATGGAGAGAGAACAAAATATATCAATAAGGCAGAATAAGAATACAAAAAAAAAAGAACAATCCAACAATCATTATATTGGTTTAATGGTGGCTCAGATGGTTAAGAACCTGCCTGCACTGTGGAAGACTTGAATTCAATCCATGAGTTGGGAAGATCCTCTGGAGAAGGAATTGGCAACCCACTCCAGTATTGCCTGGAGAATCCCATGGACAGAGGAGCCTGGCGGGCTACAGTCCATGGGGTAGCCAAGAGTTGGACAGGAATGAGCAACTAACATATACAAGTACACACCAATCATTATAACTGCTGCTGCTGCTGCTAAGTCACTTCAGTCGTGTCCGACTCTGTGTGACCCCATAGACGGCATCCTACCAGGCTCCCCCATCCCTGGGATTCTCCAGGCAAGAATACTGGAGTGGGTTGCCATTTCCTTCTCCAATGCATGAAAGAGAAAAGTGAAAGTGAAGTCGCTCAGTCTGTCCGACTGTTAGCGACCCCATGTCACTTCAGTCGTGTCCGACTCTGTGTGACCCCATAGACGGCATCCTACCAGGCTCCCCCATCCCTGGGATTCTCCAGGCAAGAATACTGGAGTGGGTTGCCATTTCCTTCTCCAATGCATGAAAGAGAAAAGTGAAAGTGAAGTCGCTCAGTCTGTCCGACTGTTAGCGACCCCATGGACTGCAGCCCACCAGGCTACTCCGTCCATTGGATTTTCCAGGCAAGAGTACTGGGGTGGGGTGCCATTGCCTTCCCCGAATCATTATAACTAGTAGAACATTATAACTAGTATAACTAGTTAGAACATTATAACTAGTTATTCTACTATAACTAGTAGAATGAGCGACTAACATACACACAAAACATTATAACTAGTAGAATATGATCAAAGAAAGGTTCTTCATCCACAATCTTATCACATTTCTAACTAATGGTCTCCTAGAGTAACCTCAATTTGCCAGGTTAACGGGAATTACCCAAGCCCCTTAAATCCCACACTGAGTAAGTGAGTGAAGGTCACTCAGTCATGTGTGACTCTGTGATCCCATGGACTGTGTAGTCCATGGAATTCTCTAGGCCAGAATACTGGAGTGGGTAGCCTTTCCCTTCTCCAGCGGATCTTCCCAACTCAGGGATCAAACCCAGGTCTCCCACGTTGCAGGTGGATTCTTTACCAGCTAAGCCACCAGGAAAGCCCAAATCCCACACTGAATCATATTAAATATTAAGGGGGAGAAAGTATTCTTCAGTTTCAGAGGCTGTTCCTAAAGTTATTAACTGTTTCCTCCAAAAGTCACCACATCTTAAAGAAAAATAGCCACCATGAACAGGCTGATACAGCTGGCAGTTTTATTTTAATACTGATCAGACAAAAAATATATACACATATTATCAAATACACATAAAGGCATACAAAAATGACAGCACAGCAAATCACTCATGGATCATACACTCTAAGGAAAAAGATGATTGTTTCCTATGAAATGCCCCTGTATGCTCTTCTCAGTCCCACTCCACTCAATCTCATTTTCTCCTTAAAATTTTAGGTTCATCACTCCCCTTTTTCTTTGTATACATGCTTGCATCTCTAAACATATGGCTTGTTATCTCATATATGTAACATATAAAATAAAAATATATACAGAAATGCACATACTGTATGCTGCAATTTTTTTCCTCAACAATAACTGAGGTTCAAATATACTATACCATTAGAGCTTTTTTTCATTTTAACTTATGTATGGTATTCCACCATGTGAATATTCCAGTTTGCAGACTCTCCTTTTTAAAACTTTTTATGCTGCATTAGGGTACAGCTGATTAACACTGTTGTGATAGTTTAGGTGAACAGTGAAAGGGCTATCCACTCTTCTTCTGATGGGACAGTTTTTGCTATTATGAACACGCTGCACGTATCAGTGCACATGTCTGAAGGTAATGTTGCTGAAATATAGGAACGGGAACATGTTCAATTTTACCTGAAAATACAAACTATCAGTGTGGTTGCCTTCTATTCCTATTTTGCTAAAGGTTTTATTTTAAACCTTGAAGCAAAGTTCAAATTTATCAAATATCTTCAATACACCACTAATACGATAGGCATTTTCCCCTCTCCTTTAGGAACTGTCAAATTATGTTAGTTGGCTTTCTAATGATTAAAACAATCTCACATCCCTAGAATAAATCTAATATGCTTATGATAAACTGTTTATAACATATCAAAGGTATGTTAGCCTCACAGAATGCTTGGAGCCTAGGCCTTGTTTGATCCATAATCTGGAAAGCCAGTGCAAGATCGGATTCATTTGCTTCTGGAAGATTCAGTAGGACTTGTCTATCTCAGCCTGGGGTTTTTTGTGGAAGACTTCTGACCACCGAATCCATTTTCTTTATTATGTCTCTTCAGGTCTTGGCACAGTTTTGGTAAACTGTCTTTTTCTACTAATGTATCCACTTCACCTGTATGTTCAAATTTACTGGCATAAAGTTGTTTATAATAACCTTTGTCTTCTAAACCTCTGTTTGTCTAGAGTTGAATATCACTTTCTTATCCAAGAAATAAGAAAAAAAAAAAGAAATAACAAGGGTACCATCTCTTTTTCTTGATCTCTAGTAACTTCTTTGGTCATCTTTCTCAAGAACCAACTCGGCTTTACTGATACTATTCATTCATATTGGTTTTCTACTCCATTTATTCCTACTTCTATCTTTAGGATTTCCTTGCTTTTATTTTTCTTTATATTAAGCTTCATTAATCTATAAACTGGATATATATCATTTCCTTTATTTTAAATCTCTGTGTTAAAAGAAACTTTTCTTCTATTTACCTCTTTAACTTCATACCACACATTTTGATTTGTGGTATTTTTCATTTAGTTTTTAGTTATAAGGATGTTCTAACTTACACTTTCTTCTTGACCCAAGGTTTCTCAATTTACAAATATATAGACTTTTCATCATTTTATCTTGCTAGGTATATTTTTAAGTTCTTGGTCTTTCTCTCCGTCTCTGGAGGTTTTACATTCTTATTTTTATTCTTTTAGTGGTTATAGAGCTCATTAATCAAACTTTAAAGTTATTCAATCAATATTTATTCTCAACAATACAAAGATATTAGGACATTTTAACTCCCATTACTTCTACTACTTTGATTTACATGCTATTGTTGTCATGTTAAGGGCTTCCCAGGTGGTGCTAATGGTAAAGAACCCGGCTGCCAATGCAGGATACCTAAGAGACATGAGTTCAACCCCTGGAGAAGGGCACGGCAACTCACTCCAGTATTCTTGCCTGGGAGAATTATCTCCCAGCTATTATCTCTGGGGCCACTGAACGTGTTAAATCTATGGTTTTATGGCATCCTTTGTTCATGCTGAGAACTCAGCTTGTGTGTTTGTTGTTCCTCTGAAAATAAAGTCTTTATTTTCTCACAACTGTTTTGCCTCCTATGTTCCATAGTTTGCTTATAATGTGTCATATGGGTGAATTTTCCTCACCCATATGATAACTGCTTGTTACTTTGCTTTTAACTTGTTAGTCTTCCCGAATCTGTGAATGAGAAAACCCTTAGCCACTCTCTCTTTCAATATCCTCTCTTTCCCAGTCTATTATCTCTTTTTGCACTTTGGGGTTTCTCATTCATACGGCATTTGGCCGCTGGTTATTCCTTATTAGGGGCTTCCCAGGCTGCTATGGGGTAAAGAATCCACCTGCCAATGCAGGGGCCGCAGGAGTCACAAGTTTGATACCTGGGTCGAGAAGGTCCCCTAGAGGAGGAAATGACAACCCACTCCAATATTTTTGCCAAGATAATCCCATGGACAGAGGAGCTTGGCAGGCTACAGTCCATGGTGGTCACAAAGAATCAGACATGACTGAGTGACTGAGCATGCATATATATTCCTCATTAACTTGTCGACTTGTTAATGCCATTTTTAAAGACATAAAAATATATATATACTTCTAGTCTTTTTGTTTTTTCAGTGGGAGAGTTGGTCACATTGAATAGCTAAGTATACTCCATTATAGCAAAGTTAGATTCCTTAACATGGTTTTTATTTTAAATCAATTTTAATAGGAAAAACACACAAAATCCAAACTCTCAGCTCCATTCTTGCCTAATCCACCTCCAACCACACATGCTACCAGCGGTTTGCCAAATGCCATATAATTGCTAAGGAAGTGGGAAACGGCTGCCTGTAATTAAGAAGGTTTGCTGGTTAGAGAGATATTTTCTGTTGCTTTTACCTTTTCCAGTATGTGAGATCTAAAAAGGAAAACACTGGCGTTCTGTTGGAGCCAGAAGCCATCTCTGTATCTGAGCCATCATCTGACTGGTTACTGTAACAGGGAGATTGAGCTGGAGAGGCACTTGAGGTTGTACTGTGAGCATCAGAATCTGAAGTAAAGAGAAGACAAAAATGATAATTTCATTATATGCCCTCGCAACTAAGCCTCAGCATAAAACACAGTGAATGAGATAGTCGAAAATGGAAAAAAATTATTTTCTACTCTACTGTGTTTGTACTAAAGTGTACCTAAAAGAAAATGAGCTTCTGGTAAGACTGAGAGTAGACATACTTTCCTCTCTTCCATATAAAACGAAACTAAAGACTCCAAAAGTTGGCAAGAGCTGGAGGCCTTAACACCTAAGGAAGGATGTGGAGGTGAGTACCCTAGCTTTTATGGGTTTTATTTTTGCCTTATAAATCCCAGTCTTAAAGCTGAAGAAGCCAGTAATTCAGAAAAGCCAGTGGGTACACACAGAGACACACACAGACACACCCCCAACAAAAGTCGGCTCTCTCTAGCCAGAGGACTAAGAAAGGGGTAGTCTAGGAAGACAGGAAATCTTTACAACACAATAATCACTTTACTGCAGCCAAACAGAAAAAACAGGTCCTTACCCCCACCGACTCTAGCCAAGGCCAACTGGAAAGCCTAGATTTCCATCCTATCAAGCACGTTATGAGGCCTCCCCAACACCTTCACCAGGGTGATGGCAGTGGCAGCCTACTAGAGAGTCTGGGCTTTCACTATGGCCCACCAAGAACAGGAGGACCCCAACTACGTGGGAGCCTTAATTCCCATCCTAGCGCCCCCCAGCTGCAGTCAGGAGCCACTCCCACTTCAGATATCTACAGAGCTTGGGTGGAGAACCTGACTTTAACACCACCTGGCAGTAACAAAGCTGTGCCCCTCTCCCATTTCCCCCTCTGACCAAAAAAAAAAAAAAAA
>SJYX01024724.1:828906-936596 GCA_006410675.1 Oreotragus oreotragus | reverse complement strand
GAAAACACTGGCGTTCTGTTGGAGCCAGAAGCCATCTCTGTATCTGAGCCATCATCTGACTGGTTACTGTAACAGGGAGATTGAGCTGGAGAGGCACTTGAGGTTGTACTGTGAGCATCAGAATCTGAAGTAAAGAGAAGACAAAAATGATAATTTCATTATATGCCCTCGCAACTAAGCCTCAGCATAAAACACAGTGAATGAGATAGTCGAAAATGGAAAAAAATTATTTTCTACTCTACTGTGTTTGTACTAAAGTGTACCTAAAAGAAAATGAGCTTCTGGTAAGACTGAGAGTAGACATACTTTCCTCTCTTCCATATAAAACGAAACTAAAGACTCCAAAAGTTGGCAAGAGCTGGAGGCCTTAACACCTAAGGAAGGATGTGGAGGTGAGTACCCTAGCTTTTATGGGTTTTATTTTTGCCTTATAAATCCCAGTCTTAAAGCTGAAGAAGCCAGTAATTCAGAAAAGCCAGTGGGTACACACAGAGACACACACAGACACACCCCCAACAAAAGTCGGCTCTCTCTAGCCAGAGGACTAAGAAAGGGGTAGTCTAGGAAGACAGGAAATCTTTACAACACAATAATCACTTTACTGCAGCCAAACAGAAAAAACAGGTCCTTACCCCCACCGACTCTAGCCAAGGCCAACTGGAAAGCCTAGATTTCCATCCTATCAAGCACGTTATGAGGCCTCCCCAACACCTTCACCAGGGTGATGGCAGTGGCAGCCTACTAGAGAGTCTGGGCTTTCACTATGGCCCACCAAGAACAGGAGGACCCCAACTACGTGGGAGCCTTAATTCCCATCCTAGCGCCCCCCAGCTGCAGTCAGGAGCCACTCCCACTTCAGATATCTACAGAGCTTGGGTGGAGAACCTGACTTTAACACCACCTGGCAGTAACAAAGCTGTGCCCCTCTCCCATTTCCCCCTCTGACCAAAAAAAAAAAAAAAAAAAGCCAGTTAAAAACAGAAGGTTTAAATAAGACTCAGAGTCTCATCACACAATTTTTGAATGTCTAGGTTTCAATTAAAAAAAAAAAATCACATCATATCCAGAACCAGGGAGATCTCAAATTGAATGAAAAATCAAGTATATATTAATGCCAAGATGACAGAGGTGTTAGAATTATCTGACAGATTTTAAAGCAGCCATGACAAGAATGCTTTAGTGAGCCTTTACAAACAGGCTTAAAGAAATGGAAACATAAACTCAATAAGCAGCTCTCAGTTTAAAAGAAAAAAAGCTATAAAGAACCAAGGAACTAAAATCTAAGTTGAAAAAAATGCAATAAATGGCAGGACTCAACAGCAGAACGGAGGGGACAGAGGGAACAATCAGTGAGTCGGAAGAAAGAGCAAGAGGAATCAGCCAACCCGCACAACACGAAGAAAACAAACGGAGAGCCGTAAGAGACCTGCGTGACTGCGACAAAAAACCTACAGCCACGTGACTGCAGTCCTGGAGGAAGAGGACAAAGAAGGCGCAGGTAAAAAAGTACTCAAATACAATGGCGGAAAATGTGCCAAACTTGGCAAGAGACAAACCTACAGATTTAAGCTGAGCAAACGTCACAAAGGACATACCCAAGGAAACCAATGCCAAAGTGAGTGTTAGTCACCCAGCCGTGTCTGACTCTGTGACCCCATGGACTGCAGCCCACCAGGCTCCTCCGTCCATGGGATTCTCCAGCCAAGAATGCTGGAGTGGGCTGCCATTCCCTTCTCCAGGGATCTTCCCAAACCAAGGATCAAACCTGGGTCTCCTGCACTGCAGGGCAGGTTCTTTGCCACAAAACACAACTTTTATAGTGCCACACACTATAATTAAACTCACGAAAACTGAAGAAAAAGAGAAAAATCTTGAAAGCATCCAAAGAAAACCTTACCTATAAAGCAAAAACAATTGATTCTAACTTAGTAAGGAATAAAGGCAGTTAATCAGATACAAGCTACACATGATTTAGTATTTTTGCCCTCAGAAGAAATCATATACATTTACAAACCAGAATATAAATCTTTTGATTAATAGTCACTGAGTTATAAAGCCACCCTACTGCTATTCCCAGCAATAGAAATATCAGACAGGGGCTGAGTCTACTACACACCTCACCTTTATCTGCAGACTCCCCCCTCCCAGGACAGGTGGATAGAACAATCCTCCAATTTAGAGAACCAATCAAATATTCATGAAGTATCCACTACACAACAAACCCTGTGTCACATCCTGCATGGGGAGAAACAAGACTGAAGAAAGCTGTTTTGAACAGCACTCACAAGTGTTTTCTATTAATAAAATTTTACATAAAATAGCATTTAATATTAAGTATCTAAAACAAAGAAAGCACCATTAGTGTTTTTAATACGTTCATTTACTTCCAATCTATGAATAGCTTGACTCCATGGAAAAAAACAACCAAACAAAATTCTTAAGAACAGCAGGCTTCACATAAAAAAGAACAAAACAATACCATTTGCAACAACATGGATACAACCAGAGATTATCATACAAGTGAAATAAGTCAGATAGAGAAAAACAAATACCACATGATAACACTTATACACAGAATCTACAACATGACACAAATGAGCCTATGAAACAGAAAGAGAATCACAGACATAGAGAAGAGACTTGTGGTTGCCAAGGCGGGGAGGTTGGGGTGGGATGAAGTGGAGGGTGAGCTTAGCAGATGGAAGCTTTTACATATAGAATGGATAAACAAGGTCATGCTGTATAGCACAGAGAAATCTATTTAGTATCTTATGATAAACCATAATGGTAAAAGAATATATTTTTTTTAATGTTAAAAAAAAATAGGCTTTAAAGGAGTAAGGCTATGGGAATACTTAAAAGACTTCCCTAATAATTACAGCAATAGCAGTGCTATGCTTCTGAAGAAAATGCACTATCCTAATAAGGTTAATATCTATGAACCATTTGAAACTGCAGTTATATTTGTCCATTTCTAACTATAAAAGTGGCAAATTTTTTATATGGCTTAATCTAATAATACCTGGGACAACAGGATACAATTAACTACACATAGAAATGCAGTTGTCTTCTAGAATGTAAATCTGGAAATTCTTCAAAGAACTGAAATTTTTAAAATCTTAAACATTAGGTAGGATTTGGAAATCCCATCCCCCACATGGGATAGACGGGGATGATGAGCAAAGTGATGGAAACAGAATACATCATGCATATTAAAGGAACTGACCCTTACCCTAAAGGAGACATCCCAGGACTTGCTAGGGATTTTCAATTTTATTCTACAGCACCAGAATCATGGCAGATTTTAGGAAAAATAACAACAAAAAAAAGGCTAACATTTCTAGAGGAATTTATTTTTCTTTGTTTTACAAAAGCCCTTTTTACTTGCTTATCCTCACTTCTCTTGATTAGGAAACTATGATTTAATGTTGAACAACAACAGGGTCATATATTTGTTCAAGAACTATAACTCAAATCCCGATCTTCAAGCCTTAGATCCAATGCCTTTCCAATACATCACAAAGGAAAGAACATCTCAAGAAGAGGAATACATGTCAGGTACACGCAAGATGCACAGAAGTAAATATGTAACTAGAGGCAGAAACCATTTAGTGGGTGATATATAAAAATTCAAATATCTCAAAACTGTTACACTGCACACAGCTGCTAGCAATTCACAATGCACCTAGAAAATCTTGTTTCACTGAGTCTCCAAACCCATTAATTTTCAATCTCCAACCCCTCCACAACATAGCTTTATCACAAAAATCTAAAATTACACTGGACATATTCCCTTAGGTAAGGCAAAAGTTAGGTGTCACCTTCCCTATAATTAAAGATGCTAAGAATATACATACAAACTTTCAATTTCTCTACTCCTCAAATGATAAGAAAATTACTATTTTCTAAACGTTCACTAAAACATTTTCTGAGAATAAAGGGTAGAGTCAGTTTTTATTTGCCCCTTTGTGATAGCTGGTTAAGAAAGAAACATCTATGATTAAAATATACACGTATTTGATGATGTCTAAATATTTTACTACCAATGTATTATAAAAGTTTACCCAAAGATTAAATATATATATATAATTAATTTAATTAAACATATTTTCAAAATAACTATGGACTAGTAACACCAACAACTTACTGGTAACACCAACTTAGAGCATGGAGTTAGTAGCAGATCTGGAAAGACTTTGGGGTCCTGGGGCATAAGCTATGCTATCCAAAAGAACAGGATGATTGTGTAGAAAGGGCACAGGGTTTTGAGATTAGACAAATCCCAGGACAAGTTCACCTCTACTGCTTATTAAGTGACCCCAGATCAAAGTGAAACCACCACCTTGTACTTCCTATCCTAATCTCTAAAACTGGTATCACTGGGATAATTGTAAAGTGCTTGGTATATACAGCAAAATGCTCGAGAGAGATAGTTCTTCCTTCCTTTCCTTCTGTCTGATCAGTAAATTTAACTGTCTTTCTCCATTACTCTAAAACAAACATTGATTGATAATATTTTGTCTAACAAGGGCCTACAGATCTTTTTTTTTAGCCACACCTCATGCCCCATGCAGTGGTGTCCTAACCATTAGACCGCCAGGGAAGTCCCCATATCTTTTTTAATCCTGAAAACTCCAATATAGATCCACCCACAATTCTGAAAGGGTTCTCAAAATAAATGTTTATCTCTGACCCATTTGGCCACAAAATCTGGCCTGATCTGGGCCATAATCAGTTGGGCAAACATGACTAGTTTATTTACTGTTAGTTTATTCCACCGATATAAATATATCTACATATCTCCTGCAGAAACACTATTGTGCTTGACTCAATAGTACTGCCTCAAACCCCCTGGGGGTAATAACATTATATACAGTGGACTTCCTTTTCAAAATTTAAATTACTAAATACAGAAGTACTACAACAGGTCCCGTGCCCTCAATGACTTCCCATAAAAGTAGATGAACTTATTATTAATTTATCATTTCTTTCCCATCCTCTGACCCAACACACCAAGCCCCTTTAAATCTAAAAATCTTGAGGCTGCAATATGCGAGTTATGATTTCCAAAATTACTCTCCAGAAAACCTGGGTTTTAGTCTTAGCTTGCCCACTAATTATTTACATACCTTTCTGCATGTCTTCAGGCCTCAATCTCCTTAAGGGTAAAAATCAAGTAAACAAACTTCAAACATTAATCTTCTAGAAAAGATGTCAATAAAGAGATGAGAATGGTCCAAGTGTTCCGAGTACAGTTTGAAGAAGTGGCTAATGAAAGTACTTTTAAGACATCAAAATCAAAGATAAAGTTCCAAGATTTCCTAGAAATAAAATACCTCTACCAGTCAACACTGCCTCCCACTCTTTTTTAAAAAAGCAACAAAAGAAAAAATGGTCTACATATGCCATGTGCCACCCGCAGACAAAACAAAACATCCATTCTTAAATCCTCATGTCTCAATATCCAACTTACTGTGGCGTTTAAATTCCTTCTGCAGTTTACTGATCTGGTTACTTTTTATCCTGTTTCCAGACAGAGTTTTCACTTTCTTTGGTTTCAGTGTAGTCTTCAGACTGGGTCCTGCCCTTGCATCTACCACCTGGAAAAAAATACTGAATATTTAATACCATTTTAAAAATGACACCTCTGTACTCCCTTAGTTCAGATGAGTGCTTATTTGAAGGAGCCAAATTTGAGAACCATAGTTTTCTACTCAGTGTTTAAGAGCTCATGTGCACTTTGAATTACCACATGGTATTAAAAACAGTTTATCTAGGCTTTTTTTTACTTTGAAGTAGTAACAGCAAGAGTAGCTGGACAAAAAATTTATATAGGTTCTATATATGGTGAAAATGAGCCAAGTAGGTTAAGAAAAACCAGACCTTACAACAATTAACATTCCTACTGGATGATGTTTGCAGTTTACAAAACGTTTTCATATACTTTTGATCCTAACTTCACCACAAGGCAGTAGGCAGTAATTTGTTACTCCAATTTTAGGGTACAGAAAACCAAGAGATATTAAACTATGTATTTTGCCTTATTTCACTAAACTAGTAAATAGGCAAAGGTAGGTATGGAAGGCACCCAGCCTCATGTTTTATGCTCTTTTTACTACACACCCTTAAGCCTGAGGTCAGCCACGTGCGGGCAACGGCATGTTATCCCACAGCCCCGTAAGGCCACTGGTCTAGCCCCATATGGTCTAATTTCTCATGTCTTCATTCACATTTACTATTTGCAGATTTCTATCCTTATGTAATGGACAGAGGAGCCTGGTGGGTTACAGTCCATGCGGTCGCAGAGTCAGACACAACTGAAGCGACTTAGCATGTAAAAAGGTTGATGTAAAAAGGTTGACATCACCTTCAAAATCACAATTTGGATCTTCCCCACATAAACTATTCATTAAAGAAAAATTCACAATTTTATAAGTTAACAGACACACAGAAACCTATTATAATAATGTAACACTGTCACCAAAGAACAGCTAGCTTGCAAGGCTAGCGTAAGAAAAAATGAAAGAATAAATGCCTGCCTGCTTAAAACCAAGTATCTTATATAAACGTCATAAACTTTCTGAAAGCTAGCATATAGAAAAACAAATAACACTTAACAGTGTTGTTCTGGTCACTGAAAATATTTTCTGAAGAATTCTAGTGACATTATTAGGTGAAATGCAAACCTCAATTTAACATAGAGAATAAAAACAGCTTCTATTTAACTGAGTGATTACTAATTATTCTTAATATAAATCATCTCATTCAGTTCTTACAACAGTTTTGTGACATAGCTATTATCCTCTTTTACACTTAATAAATAAATGTCACTTGTCCAAAGTTCACACTTAAGTGGTAAAAAAGGAGGGTTTAAATCCAGTTTTGAATGTAAACTCATGTGCTCATTAGTACCAACATGAATTAGGAAATCGGTTGTCCTCAGAGATGAAAAAAGGATTCACGTCTAATTAACTGGAGGAATTTCTGGGTTGAACCTAAAAATATGTTAAATGTACACTGTGAATCTCCAAAATGGGTAAATTCAATACAATACATGCCAAAATGTTAAGTGTTATCTAAGCAGCAACTAGTATTTTTCTTTATTTTTTTCAGACTTTTCTACCCCAGGAACATATTAAATTAAGGGAAAAACTAGTGTTACTTTAAATATAACAGAGGTACAACTGAAAAGGGGGAAAAGATAAACTCACATGATTCCAGTTTTTTTTTGATCCTGCTGGCAATTTCTTCCATCTTTTCACAAGCAGGACACAGGCNTTTTTTTCAGACTTTTCTACCCCAGGAACATATTAAATTAAGGGAAAAACTAGTGTTACTTTAAATATAACAGAGGTACAACTGAAAAGGGGGAAAAGATAAACTCACATGATTCCAGTTTTTTTTTGATCCTGCTGGCAATTTCTTCCATCTTTTCACAAGCAGGACACAGGCATTACAGATATCTCCTGAGCGAGTCTCATGTAACCTGATAAGAAAGCGATCAAACCTTTACTTGTCTCCTTTACACAGAAGAAGTCATGGAGGTCCATTTCTTTTAGAAAAAACACTGTTTATAGTTTATTGATGTTATTTCCAATTGTCTGGGGTGATCCAGCTCTACTGTTTCTGTAGAATATTTCAGAAGTCTAATTAACTTATATGTGCTGCAATTTGGTTATTTTAAAATAATGTTTTTTTGATTAAACAATGGTAAAATTTAAGACCTAGAGAAGACCCTGGTCACCATAGTTTTAAACAATGATGTCCAATTAATCTTCCTTGAAATGTATAGATACATAAGCAATAAAACACTACCCTTTAAGTAAAATAATGTGCCATGATATCCTAGTTTCACAACAAACAAAACCAGAGAGACACTGTAATGTTATTTTAATGAATGTATCTGCATAAGGGGAAATAAATGTATAGTTTCCAAGTTATTTTTTAATTGTCTCTCTGAGGAATTTTTCATTTACTACACATATTTCTATATTACAAATATATACAAAAAAATACTAATAGCATTTATTATATATACAATTGGAAATAAAGCATTAAGAGAAAAATGTGACTTCAAATGGCAAGGTTGGTTGGTGGAGACTCTTTGACAACCTTCAAAATAAATACAGTCTAGGATTAACAATAACTAATCAACAGAATGTTTTGATAAGAAATACAGGGGTGAAATTAATTTCTAACATCAAAAATGGCTCAACATTAAGTATCTTGTCTCATCAAAGTATTTTTTGAAAAGTAAATTCCATTTTATTAAGCAGAGGTTTATTGTCAAAAGATAAATAAAGAACAAAATTATAAAATAAAACTAATGTACCCTGACAGGTTTCAGGGCAGAACATTAAACCCTGTTAGGATCCTCAGCAGATTGGGTTAAAATTTATTTGTATAACTTAGAAAAACAATACAAAGTACTAGTGGAGGACAATTACTCTGAGAATAAGGGTTATTTTTTTAACCTCTTTATACATCTTGAAGTTAACAATGAAAGGTTCTATTATAACTTTTTTAAAATATATTTTTAATTGGTGGATAATTGCTTTATAATGTTGTTTTGGTTTCTACTGTACAACATGAATCAGCGATCAGTATACATGTATCTCCTCCCTTTTGAGCTTCCCTCTCAACTCCCCCATGATTTAGGGCTTCACAATAAACTTAGTAGTTCCTCATAATCTAGAAAAAAAAAAAGGGTATGCTTTCAGTATTGTTTGGATTTAAGAACAAGTGCCTTGAAACAACCTAGATTAGAATATGAGTGATTTTAATTACTATTGCACTGTTCCAATCCCTTTGCTTAGAAATATTTCCTTATACTGTGATCTTTTTCACTCTAAAAATGGTACAAACATCACATGATCTTACCCAAAACAGCTCTGGAAATCCTTTTCATAGCGTTTACTGTCAGTGAATCGAGAACTGGAGGATTTAGNCTTTGCTTAGAAATATTTCCTTATACTGTGATCTTTTTCACTCTAAAAATGGTACAAACATCACATGATCTTACCCAAAACAGCTCTGGAAATCCTTTTCATAGCGTTTACTGTCAGTGAATCGAGAACTGGAGGATTTAGCTCTGCAAATACAGCAGCCCTCTATACTTCGGTACATCTTTGGCTTGTGAAAACCAAACATCTTTTCTTCTGGGCAATAGCCTGTAAAGCCAAGGGAATTGACACAGCTTTGTTGAGGGCTATAACAAGAAACCATTAAAAGCAAGCTCTCTGCTCCACCCCTCCCCCTGCAACATGGTATTACATGACCAAGCTAGACAGGAGGGCTCTGGTGAAGACCTCTTGGATCTACCTCAATTCTTGGCACACGAGCATGCCAAGTGTCTAAAACAAACATAACAGTTCAGATATATAACAAGGCTTCTCCTACCTTCTTCTACTATCCTGGCAAAAACTCACTCTAAAACTGCAGGAAGCAAGCATTTTCTAAAATTCAAGATTCTAAGAAGAGAAGGACAGAAAAGCCTAGCGTGCTGCAGTCCATGGGGTTGCAAAGAGTCAAATACAACTGAGTGACTGCCCAACAACAAAGCAGAGAATACAACAAATTCTCTCTCTCCACTGTCCTGTGAGACACTGGAATCATACACAGTAGAGGACACATCCTAAAATTAAAGGTACCCCTTTTTACTCTGCATGTTTGCATTACTGTGATTCCCCTCTTGGAAAGTTCTGAGCATTTACCACAGGACTACAATTTGATACCAAGCACAGAAGTAACTCAGTATGCATCAACGCACACTACTTTGCCCTATGGGAAATCAGAGGGGCTTTCTTCTGTGATAAACGGAAAGTTCTAAGCAGGCAAGTTATCCTTGAACTGAAACTACGGAAAAGAGGATGTAAAACATACAAAACACTAGGGTTATAGTTTAAGAATGCTAACTTCATAAATCATTAAGACGGATTAAGAGCGAGCTCATGTTGCCTGACCAGTGGTCTGCCCCTCGGTCGTTACAGAGGTCTTTGAAGGTCTTCAGTGAGGTGCTGTGCCTGAGCTCTAATAGTGGGAGGCAGATGCTCAAAAATGTAGAGTGAGATAAAACTGTGATTTCCATGATCAAAAACCCTCAACATCCATCAAGGAAGGAAGAAAGAACTCTAGGGCTGGCTGCAACAAAAGGCAGCTGGTAGTAAACACACACCTTATAAATAATTTAGAATATCCAAACCAAGGACCAACTTCACAAAACATCTGGACTAAGAGGTGATGAAAATGTAATGAACAGAAACTAAACCCCAAAGGACAAATCCAGAGCAGGGCCTCTGTGTGTGTGTGTGTGTGTGTGTGTGTGTATGTGTGTGCGCGCGCGCGTGCATAAAGCATAAGAGAAAATTATTAAAATTAACTAGATTTGTAGGTTTTAGGAGTTATAACCATGTTTTAAAAGGAATGCCATCCTTTTAAAAGTTCTTTTAGAAATACACTCAAATATATGAGTAAAACAAAAGCCTTGTGTTTGTCTTTGAATGACCTCTTCCCTAACCTCATTCCTCTCCAATTCTGGTTAGCCATACCAGAGTAGGTATTTATGAAAGTGATTTATAAAAATAACCAAATAATCAGACTGTGTGTGTGCCTGTGTGTGTTTGAGATGAAGCAATTCTGAAATACAAAGGATTTAAAATTTGCTTTTAAGAAAATAATTTATTAGCAAATAATTAGCCAAACACTTAAGTTTTCCTTTTAAACAGAGACTAGTGTTCTTTGATGTTTTTGAGAGGCAAGTAAAAGAAAGATGTGATGGATCAGAAGGCCACTGATGCATTTCAATAATTAATTCTAAACTAAAAGTCAGTTTAAGAATTGTTAAACAAGAACATAATGTTTCTAGTTGATTAAGGTAATTGTTTTCATTAAGTGAGACTTTTTTGAAAGGAAAAAAATGAGGAAGGTGCTCAATATATAGTAGGAAAAGGTATAGACCTATGAAATGAGATAGATTTTCTTTTTCAGTCTAACAAAAATTCACATGATAACTGAAAAGAAAATTGCCTACTGAAGAAAATGGTCATGCACTGCTTTGGAAAAAACAATGTCAAACACAGGTTTATACAAACTTTAAAAGAAGTACTAAGAAAGTAGAAGCTACTGCTTTAATTTGTATATTCCTGTTTTGAGGCAAAAATGTAACACAACTCTTTCTAGTCCTTACACTAACCTGCGGCCTCTCCCTATTTCCCTAATACCTTCCATTATCATCAAGGTCAAAAGTCCACGGATCCTCCTGCAGTCGCCAGCTTCATCAATAGCTCTAGGAAACTTCAACCTCTCTTCTCTGTTCTCAGCAAGGACAGAGGAAGTCCAGCAAGAAAAGCCAGTTCATTCCCTTAACACACAGGCCAAATCCCATTACAGGACAGACCATTCCACCCTCACAATCCCTCCCTTCCACAAATAATAAACCTACTATCAAAACTATAAAAAATTCAGGTCATCTACAGGATATGAACTACTACCTTCACTGAGGCTGGATTTGACCAAGAAGTCATAGTTGGGCCAGTTATCATGCCGGCAAACTGCTAGGGAATATTAAGACTATAGCTAAATATCACTTTCCTTTTCATCAGCAGCGACTGTGAATCAATTTTTGTTGGTGGTAGGAATCGCCACAAAACTTACCCAATAGTAAGTGAAACAATTCACTCTTCAGCCTGAGAAATGTTCTTCTTAGACATCAGAGAAAATCTAATAGCCTGATGTCTTCTGACTGATATCTTTTATGTAGCTCTGCAACCTTGTTTTTCCAGACAAAATTCTTCTGCCTAAAGAGCTGAGTGGGGAGTCTGAATTCTAGGGTTCACCTTCTTTCAGTGCCAAGTGCAGTAAGGAGGCAGGCACCTGTCCTGATGCAACACACAAATAGCACAAGAGCCCTTTAATGGATGACTACTTAATAAACCTAGTAAACCTTTTCTGAGCTTATTGCTGCACTTGAGAGGCACCTGGGAATCTGCAGTAAATACACAGGGGTTTCATTCTGGGCTTTGTTTACGAGCAACCCACTTAAGCAGTGATTGGTGTTTAACTATTTTGAGCTTTGGGGAGGCCAGAGTAACTGAAAGTATTTTCACAAAACCTACAGACCCACTAATGTTTTAAAAAAATAAAAAAACCTTATCTAATCTCTGGGAAAAACTAAGACACAAAATGGCTCTGAAACCAAGTTACTTTATATATTTGAGAAGGTGGTGAGTGAGCATGGCACAATTTGATTTTAAACTTGGAATTTCTATTATCTCAGTGGTCTTTAGAATACTTCTTCCCTATAAGACACTGAATCACTATGTTGTTTTGTACACCTGAAATTAACATAATAAAAATAATAAGTAATATAATAAAACTGAATCAACTTCAGTTTTAAAAACAGTATTTCTTTCCTAAGCTCACATCTGTGCAGTATTAAATGATTCCTCCAGAACAACCTATTTGTTCAAATTTTTAGTGATTTTTGCATGTATTCTTACAGATGTCACATCACTCAGCAGTGTTTTAATAGAAGGAAGCCAATGCCATCTGCTTCCTAATTGATGAATAGTTACAGACGAGAGTAGACGCTATATAGTATCACCCTTAAGCGTGTATTTGCAGAACCAGAAGAAAATTTACCTTTGAAATAAAGGCAAAAATAAAAGACTTAAAATGCTGATTTAAAAACTGTCATTTGCCTTCTAAAAATAGACAGTAGCGGTGGTTGCAAAACTCTAAATATACTAAAAGCTACTGAATTGTATACTTTGAGAGTAAATTTTATGATATATAAATTGTTACAATAAGCTTGCTTCTAAAAATAAAAAGATTGGGTTTGGAATTCTCTTCACTTTGACTTTATTCATCTTTGTAACCTCAGCACCTAGAATATTGTTAATCACGTAATATGTACTCAATAAATCTGCGGATTAAACTTTTTAAAAAAACTGTCATTTGTACAGTACTTCATGTTTGCTAAAGCACTTTCACTGTCATTTCTTTACCTACTGTCAGCCAAGAAGCCACAATTTTAAAAAATATATTATAACAGTTAAAGACAAACCAACCATGCTGAAATTGCTGTTCTGTCCAATTTAATTCAATCTCAAAGATTAAAGTTAATAGCTAAGTCAGCAAAAGCCATAAGAGAAATAACTGTAATTACATGAACAAATAGCATACAGAGACAGCAATGTGAGTATTTAAAATACAACAATCAATTCTGAACACTTGTTTTGATTGATTTATTGGGGTTTCATCTACTTTAAAACTGTAAATTTCATAAAAATTCAATGATCAACTTAATGAAAGGATGGGGAAATGCATCCTTAGTGTTGAAGCAAGGAAAGCGTGAAGTAACCACTGTTTATCAAGATGCAAAAGAGCCAATTCTAATCTCATTTAATGAGACTATGAAGCCAAAGAGCAGGATGATGTCCTAGTACACTTAATATAGCACACATAAGTTTACTGAGCACAGTATAACATGATGGTGAAGTAATATTCACAACCAATAGTAAAGGCTGTATAAGAAGTTTCCTGATAGTTCCAAGCTTAAAGATGATCTCTTTTAATTTTTAGTGATACCAAAAGGAACAGTATGATTTGGTATAAACTAAGAAACAGTATGAAGAGTCATGGAAAATGCAAATTTTAGAGCTTTTAGTACCCTTTCTAACATGGAATTAGGAGACAGTAAGGTGAAGATCTTAATTCTGCACAGTATTTTCTTATCTTTCAAATCTTATAAGGGTGTGATTTTAATTAACACTTAGGAAAATGGAGAAGGTTCTTATTATGATGTATGTAACATCTATTAGGTGCACCTTAGCTGGTATGCTTTGAAGGACACCAATGGTTCCTCCAATGTAATAACTTCCCCAATTCCATTTTCTAGATTCCTTCTGGGTAGTTGTTTTTCTTATATTCAAAAATACCTTTCAGGGGCTTCCCTGGTGGTCCAGTGGTTAAAAATTCGCCTGCCAGTGCAGAGGACATGGGTTCCATCCCTCGTCCAGGAAGATTCCACATGCCCTACCTAGAGTTCGTGCTCCACAGCAAGAGAGTCCACTGCAATGAGAAGCCCGCACACCACAACTAGAAAGCAGCCCCAGCCTGCTGCAACTAGAGAAAGTTCCAGTGCAGCAAATACGACTGAACACATCCAAGAAACAAAATAAGCAAATGTTTAAAAACAATTTTCTCAAAACTCAAAACGCACTGGATGGACTAGGTAGAAGAAAACAGAAGTAAACATGCCAAAGATGATGGTAAATCAGCTTTTATAGTTAATGTTTTAACTTGTCCTTACCATCTTGAGAAGTGAAATTCTGATGCAAATCAGGGGTGTGACCTCCCAAATTAAAACATTTCTAAATTGTTCATTTTCAAGAGACCAAGCCCTATAGCTTCTAATCATTTTTTCTAAAAAAGACCAAATGACCTGGACTTCTTTTCTAAAAAAGCACACATAAGATAGTGTGTGTGCATACACGCTCAGGCATTGTGTCTGACTGTTTGTGACACCTTGGGCTGCAGCCTACCAGTCTTCTCTCTCCGTGGAATTTTCTAGGAAAAAATACTAGAGTGAGTTGCTATTTCCTCCTCCAGGGAATCTTCCTGACCCAGGGACCGACCCTACATCTCCTGTATCTCCTGCGCTGTCAGGAAGATTCTTTACCAGTGCGTCACAATGTAAATGTCCATGGATTCTCAGACTGGTGTCTTCATACTACAG
This sequence comes from Oreotragus oreotragus, assembly GCA_006410675.1. Classification (NCBI taxonomy): domain Eukaryota; kingdom Metazoa; phylum Chordata; class Mammalia; order Artiodactyla; family Bovidae; genus Oreotragus; species Oreotragus oreotragus. The sequence continues at coordinate 921,859 of SJYX01024724.1, read as the reverse complement.
GATACCCTTTCAGCCCTTGAAAGAAGGCAGTAGATCTACAACATGTGCAGAGAGGGGCCTTTTTTAAGATATCTTGTTATATAACATGTTTTTAATGAGATCTTGAATACACAACCTGGCTTTTTAAAATAGACTTTTAAGAACCAATAACTAGCAATTGTCTCTGAGGGGTGCAAGAATGAAGGAGGTTTACTTTCACTTTACTCCCTTCTATACTTTTTTTTTTTAATCAAGAGCACCACACCCCAAAACTTTAGTCATCATCACATATCTTGACTTAACTAAAGAGGAATCTGAAAAAGCCCAAAGAACTTAAATAAACTTCCTCAAAGACATACAGATGAAGAGATACACATTAGGAAATATATTCCACAAGAGAGCATACAGAATAGACTAGTAAAATCAGAACAGACAGAACAGAATGGGAAGGAAACTGCAGAGACGAGACAAGCAAAAGATTTGTAAAGTGGGAAGGAAGCCGCAGTGAAAGAGGAAAGGAACCAAGCAACCAAAGACAACTCTGAAGGGAAGGAGATGCATTTTTTAGAGCTGAACTTTAAACGCATGATTATGGGAAAGGAAGAGAGATAAATATGAAAAAGCACTTATGATCCAAAGTTAAGTGCCATCTCGAGTGCCTGAAACTGGTAATGCCACCTTCGACACCATTTTAGTCAACGGTATGCTATCTTTAATCACATGTAGTACAGGATCTGGTAAACACTAACAGTGTAACTGTAGCAACACTCTTCACAAGGGTCAAATAGGATTGTTTTGTGTTCTCCCACTGCTAGGCCACTTGGTTGCAGTATTCCCCTACAAAAAGATACGTTTCAGTCATGCTTAAGGAAAACCATGGGGCAAACACTACTATTTCCTTTTACCTGCTTCTAGTAGATACCTACCACATCCCAATACCAAAGTTTCTGAATTTATTAATTCACTTTTTCAAGTGAAATTTAAAAATTTAAACTTGCCTGGAGAAAAACAGAAAGAGGTGGTGGATGCCCACTTGTCTGCCAAAAGCTTCTCCAAACATGTATCCAGACTGAGAAATTATATAATAAAATATTTATCCAGTGCTGCCTATCGAATCCACGCTCAGTAGAAGACCCTAGAACCCCTCCTACAGGAAAGGGGTCAAACTCAGAAATTAAGTCTTCAGCTGACATAGCACAAGTTAAAAATAAAAATCACAAATCCAGGTCTCTGCGTTTTAGACAGTGTAAAAAGAAATACTATGTCTTCCCATTTTGACACTGTAAAAACAAAACAAAACTGGGTATTCCAATACCAGATTAAGAGCAATTCCAGTGAATGAGAAAGTTAGAGGCTGGGAGGATAGTATTTATTTGCTTTTAACGGATGATTATTAGTTAAGAAATGTGACTACTGTGAGTATGATGAAGAAGTCAAGCTGGAATCTATATTTCTGCTTGTGTCTTTACAAGTGAATAGACAGTCACCTCAAATTTTACTTGTCCTCTGTAATATTAGGGTAAAATCTTGCTTCTACTTTCCAGGAATGCTGTGGAGCAAGAATATGAAAACATCAGTGATACCATTTATTTCCTTAAATTTATGACTTGCACATTATAGAAACATAAACTCTTATCTGTCCCAAGACACACCCAACTAAAATGAGGGTAGAATCCTGATTTCTGAAGGTTTTAAGAACAAGTTTGTGGGGAAGGAGGAACTTAAAATTTCCAGAGATTTTAAGTTTATGAAACGACCATATTCCTTTCCATGAAGGTTGTGCTCCATTTTCAAACTTGACAAAAATGTTAAGAAAGCATATACCTGGTCTAACCCGAATCTCAGGAAAGTTCCTAAAGCTCTCTGAAGCACAAGGACTGGCAGTCCTAACCTTTAAATGCCCTCCTGATTATATAGTCTTCTCTTCCAAACACATTCTTTTTATGTTCACCTAACCTGGCTTTAATCCATACAATCACGTAAAAAAATCTGAAAGTCAACCAGGTACTCCCTTCTCATCTTCTGCAAGATCTCTACCATCTCCATGATGAAGCCCTTAGAGAATCTACTTCTTATTTCACTTCTTTGGTTCATGTTCCTTCCATTCCCATTGTCTGTTTGTCCCTCATTATGGTGTTTGAACTTCTGACAGAGCCTCATAACTGACTTATAAGGCTGCACCCTTCAAACAGGTGGTGTAGTCCTAAAAAGTTCAAATATTAATATTCCTTCCACGGTACCAACACTTGGATATCAGGATAATATCCAAACTCCTTGGCAAGAAATTCAAAGCTTTTCAGGATCTAGTCCTGTCTACCAGCTACTCCCAACAGAATTCTGATATTCCAGGAGTGTCAAATTAACCTTAATAACTAGCCACATCAATACTTAAGGCTGCTATTTCTGCCCAAATGGTTTCTCCTTCATCCTCTTAATCTAAGAAATTACTTGAGAATTTCATCTTTTTACAAAACCTTTCCATTCCTAACAAACACACTGGATTTCACGTACTCGTTTAAGCTATTGTTCCCTCTGTGCTAAGTCACTCAGTGGTGTCTGACTCTGCAACCCCATGGACTGTATAGCCCTCCAGGCAAGAATATTGGAGTGGCTTGCCATGCCTTCCTCCAGGGGATTGCTCCCTCTACTCAATGATAAACTGTTACAGGACAGAAACTATTAATAAGTCTTATATTACAACCAGGTGCTGACTGTACATCATATACAGAACTGGGTGGAACTTGCTAAGAAGTGTGGGGTAGACAGAATGGAGCTGAACAGTGTTTTTAAGGGCATGAAATAGGAATGGTATCCACAATAAAGATGTTCATTAAAAAAAAAAACAACTGATGTTTTGAACAATGTCATTTTTCTTTTAACATTTAGTTTCTAGACTTTTGCACCACCCCCCAAAAAAGTGGGCTTTAAAGATTTCCAAGAAATGTAAACCAAATGAATGACTTTAATCAGAAAAGACTAAGAGCAAACAAGTAAACGTTTTCGTAACAATTAGTAGCAAAAATATTTCTTGATGATTTCAAGCAGGCATGTGTAGAGGAAAGGAGGATTAAGAGAACAATGTGTGTAGAAATGGATCTCAAAAGGAGAACTATTTAAACTCAGCATACATTAACATCAACCAAATTAAAATAACATTAAGCCAAATCAAACTTATAGTAGGTGGAAACAACTAAATATGAAGCTAAAAAAATTATTTTAAACTCCAACTTTTATACTTGAATATGTAATAGCAAATGTATCTGTGACTTCTATATTTCTAGTACAAAAAAGAAAACTCTCCCTTGAAAATAAACTCCCTTCTTTTGGATTAGCTGCATTTCCATAATACAGAAAACCACTCAGATGCAGATTCAATTAAAAGAGAAACTGAAAAAGAGAAACTGGAGAACCAAAAGATAACAAAATATTTTCAGTTTATAACAGGACACTCTTGTGGACAAATCAGAAAGAAGATGGTATTTTCTAGATTTCCACTGGACTTTCTGATGTTACCTGGTTGAATCAGAATTTGATTGGCAACCAGGAGTTTAAAGCAGTGTCTTCCCAGAAACAGTTTCTGAAGGTGGGGAATGGGGCCAAAAACAATTATTCTTTCCACTTCTCATTTACTAAATTATGTATTCCAGCAAGGAAACTGATCCAAATCGGTTTTGTCTTCTGCAAAATATCTACTTTCCAAAGTTGTGAGGACAACAGGTTGTATTACCAAGCACATGATTTACTTATTTACATCCCCGAGAACCAGGTATGATTATTGCTATTTTGCAGATGACAAAATCTAGCTACAAAGTGACTTGCTTAAGATGACCATGTCTTTGGAAACCAAGCGTCTTTGGATCATATCTTTTCAACCCCATAGACTTCTGAACACTAACCTAGTGCCTCAACAAATATACTTCCCTCCTTCCTAGCCAATTATATGCCTAGCACTGCTTAGAGAAAAAAAGAAAATGTAATACTTTTAAAGCAACCTACTATGTGCCTAGCACAGTAAATTAATTTGTCCTTGCAACAGTTTATGACGTTGGTCTACATTTCAAATTAGCTTTAAGTTTTTCCCAGTGAGAAACTTATTTTACATGGAAAAGTCATTCTCAAAGTGCTTTTGTGACATAAATCTGCCTGACTGTGAGCTTATGAGCCAGGTTTTCCCAAGGTCTGACTGCCAACTCTGGAGAAAAAACTGATCATTCAGGTTCCAGATATACAGAATAGTACTGTGCAATAGCAGTCTTGAGGCCCACCCAAGATTCTAGAATATACTATGTATTGAACTTTTTATCTCCAATCTCTTGCAAAAGTAATGCAAAACGAGAAAGCAGCAGAGACCTTGTCTGTGTCTTTCCCACTCTCAACTCATTTACATTGATAAACCAAATCTCTGCTGCACATATCATCTGATATTTAAAACAAAAGCCTTAAACTCTAGATACATTTGAAATTTCTCAGAACATTGAAATCTAGCTGTAACTTGGCTATGAAATACTAATTAAGAAAACAAATTAAAGAATCTCAGTGTATTGGCAAAGCTCCTCATATGCGTTTTATTAATAAATACCTGACCCAGAGAAATAACTCCCCAAAGGAAAGCCATAAGGTTATTAAATCTGAAGTTTCTCATTCTCTTGACAAGATCTTTCTATTCATTTTAGAAATGTACTAATATTGGCAGCCTGTAGGTATTTGTCATTCGGTCAACCAAAACTTGGGGGAAAAGAGTGTACTGAATAGCAAAACAGTGAAAGCACAAAATTGGTTTCAATTTGTATGGATATTCTGGTATGTGTGTGGGCGTGGCCCTCAAAGGATATTTTTATTTTTCAGTAAAGGCCACTTTTAGATTCTAACCCTTAAACATGATCAAAATACAGGAGAAATAAGGAAAGAAACAACAGACACGGTGCTGCTTATCGGATGTCTAGACTGCAAGCAAACCCCAAATACCAAAGAAGCATCCATGTGTCAAACCAGCATAATTTCTGAGCTATGCCTGGGGCCACATACCAAAAAAAAAAAAAAAAAGCTTGAAAAGAAAATCTAAGAGGGGTAGCCAGCAGGTCAATCCCAGTTCACAGAACTAGGAAGAGCTAGCAGGGACAGCTACCAGTTACCTTCTATCATCCCCCTGAGCAGCCTCCTCCCCAGCCCCCACAGAAAATCTAGAAAGGCCTAACTCCTACGTGCTAGCTTCTTCAAGGTCGTCCAAAGATAACGCAGAAACACTGAGCTGAGCACACCTTTAGGCCAAAAGATTCCCCCTTGCCCAAACCATTACGTAAATACTTTAAATGCCATAGCCCACCAGAAACAAAAGTCCCAGAAGTTTATTTAAATTGAGCAACTAATAAACGTGTTCGGCTTTGTAACATAAATTATGAAAACGCTCAAGAGTGACAAACTCCAGTTAAAAAACAGGTCCTTTGAGTACTTTTAGTGACAAGGTCAAATTCATTTAAAAAAAAAAATTAGGAGAAAGGCGGGCGGTGGGGACTTTTCTTAAGCTTCCTTAGGATAATATGAGTGAGGAGTGTGGGGAAGGACGGATGGGGAGAACTGTCTAGCATTTCATGTCTGGCTGTGACACAGTAATTCCTGGTCTTCCGGGTGCCTGGAGTAATCGAAGATTAGAGAGAGAAAATAAAAACAAAGAAATCTAGCAGGGGTCAGAGTTACCAGAACAAACTCTGCACCGCGCGACCACCTCAAGTAGCACCACCCCAACCAAAACAGCCCTGGCCACAGCCGGCCCCCCTCCCACACGTAAACACACAAAGACCAGAGCTGCACGCACGGTTCGCCCACGGTCCTCGCTTCCCTTTGTAGGACAACGGGAGCCCCGAAGTTCCCTGTGGTTGCTTTTTGGGTGTCGTCGGGGCTGGGATCCCTGAACGTGGGGGCCGCGGCTCGGCTGGGGGGAAGGGGTGCTCGCCGGTTTCCCCGAAAGCAGCAAAATGCCTCCCCGTCCCGCCCCAGTCCTCCGCGGTGGCCCCAGGCTGCGCTTCCCCCCGGGCACGCGGCGACGGCCGAGAGAGAGACACCCAGGCAGCAATCGGAACAGCTCCCGGCGGACCCGTGGGTGAATACAGCAGCTGGGGTCGGGAGGAAAGTTCCAGTGGAGAGCTGCCCGCAGGGGAGGGGGTGGCGGCGGGAGGGAAGCGCGTCCCTCTCCGCCGCCTCCCTCACCTGCGCCGGAACAACGGGCCCCGCGCCCGCCCACCCGGCCGGCCCGGCGCCTCCCGCAGGCCGCGCCTCCCGCACGCCGTGCTGCCGGGGCTTGTTCCTCCTCATGGCTTTGCCCTGACGTAATTCAAACATGGCAACAGTTCGACTTCAAAGGCGGATCCACAGACCTCCCAGTCGCAGGCTCCGGCCCCGGGGAGCGGGCCGAGCCCTCGCGGCCGTTCTCTCCCGGGCCCTCGGCCGTCGCGGCACCCGGGGCCCCGGCTCCAGCGCCAAGCCCCGACTGCCGCCCCTTGGCCGCCCGCCGCGAGAAAGCACGCCGCCTCCCGCCCTGCCCCCCCGCGCGCTCCGGCACCGCAGAGCGCACAAGTAGCGACGCCAAAGTTTCCCCGCGAGGGGCCGAGGGACAAAAGCCCCTCCCGAAACTCGCCCGAACTTAGGAGGGCCCGGCCTGCAAGGCGGCCGCCTCCAGGGCCGGCCGGGCCCGCACCGGCACATGCAGCTCTTTGTTTTCTGTCCAGCCGGGCGCTGCCTACGTGCAGCATCAGGGGCGTGGGATTGTTTCCCAGGGGGAGACACTTGACGATCGCCCAGGGGAAGGGTCCGGACCCTGCGCCCCGGGAGTCCGGCGACGGTCCCGCCGTCCTCCCCAAGAAGTAGGCCCATTTAATCANTTTTAATGAGTCATTTAGTAAAGTCCGATTTTGACACTATCCATTCACTAACTCCTGTCTGCCCTCCTCAAACAGTAACACAACCCATGACAATCCAATTTTTTTTCTCCACTTCAGCCTTAAGATTTCAAGCCTGAATTGAATGGTTGTTAATTTCCGTGGGAACAGTGTCGCTTTCCTAATAGTTAATGGGAAGTCAGTAATCTAGCTAGAAATGTACATACCACCTCCAGCTGCTAGTAAAGGTTGTTCACTCACCCAGAAATAATATTGATTCTACTAACTGATGGTCTTGGGAATTGAAAAAGTAGCCAGTTAAATGCAGACTTTCCCTTGTGGAATATATAATAAACAATCTAAATGCTTCTTGCCTCAAGAGAGGAAAAAACCTGGAAAAACATAAGTAAATCTTCTCAGATTGATAAGTGAAAAATGCAGAAAGAATGACTGAGATACATCTTTATTCCCAGAACACATTTAACACCAACAACAAGCTGAGACCCTGACTTAATAATGATAGAGGGACATGGGGAGAGAGCAAGGATGTTTTTCCCAGAAACTTGATATTGGTCCCAGAATACAAAAGTGTGGACATCAACCATAAAACTTCATCATCTGCTGACTAGTTTCACTGCTTTCACTGTAGTGTCAATAATATGGATTTTAAGTAGCTACTTCTGAAATGCTAATTTAATGTGACAGTCAATTCCTAGTACAAACAAGACAAACCCACTTCTGAAGTCTTCAACTAATGTTTCTTCATTTTCTTTAGGTTCTGCAGCATACTATTTCTGTAACTGTTTGTAAACTATATGCTAAATACCTACAGAGGAGAAAAAAGCTGACACCTATCACTAAAATGTCAGCTCCCTAAGGGCAAGAATTTTATGTTACATTCTTTTTTGTACCCTAGTGCCTAAAACAGTGCACGGTATGACTGACTGCTTGTAAATAATAAATCAATGGATGTTTTCAAATGTATTACAGATTTATTTCACATAAAAACAGTTTTAGTTCAGAATTTTTGTATTTTATCTAAAATGATCTTGGAAGTTATGGTGATCACCTCGATTGCTATGATGGCTATCCTTAAATCATAAGGATAAGATTCATGACCATTTCTGAACTTTGATGGAAAATTAGACTCTTAAGCATAAACTTCTATTTTCTTCATTTTAAAGATTTTAAAAATGTGGCCCAGGTTGTCTCGTGTACTTATTTGGTTTATGACAGATAGTCCAAAAGTTATTTCACATTAGTGTATGCTTCTGAAAGTATGGAACTTAAAAGTATAGTAATATTTTTCAAACTTCAATTATTGTTTGTAGGCTATATCTATATATTTTAATATATATGTTAATATATATAATGTATATTCATATAAAATATAAATATGTACTTTCAATGCCTTTTCTCTTGAAAATTTATGTAAAGAATATATATTGTAAGCCACTGGTTCATAATAACTTGAAGCAGAGTATAATCTACAAAAATATTGAATTGCTATGTTGTACACCTGACATTAATATATTGTAAATCAACTATAGCTCAATACAAAAAAAAAAGGATATACATTTTAATACAGGGATGAAATAGGTCCAAATGTGCAAGGAATGCAGAAACTACAGTATTTTGGATATTTCGTGCCATGGAACTAATACTATACAGCAGGACTTCCTCTACTCTCAAAGTAGAGGTCAAGAAGCAATCTAGGTAATTTCTGTAGGAAAGGTAGCAACAAAATTGTTAAAGAGAAATTTCAGTTCCTTAGAGTCTTGAAAAAAAAACAGCTGCTATTTTTGAACAAGCTGGTGCATTCCAAAGGTTCTTTTGTTCCTTTCATTGCTTGAATACGTTGTTATAGCTGGCTCTATCCAGGGCCAACTAATAGCTTCATTTATGAACTACTTTTAAAATAACTATTTCTTAAATAGCCTAAGTAAATTTTTCATAAGGAAAGAAGGTAGGATGGAAGAAACTTATATACATTTAGATTATATTTAGATTATAGGAGATTGACTTATACCATGTTCAGGAAATATTTGAGTATTTTTAAAGACTGTAGTGCTATTTTGAACTCATTCTGAGTTATCAAAAATATTGAAATTGAAAATGTAGTAAAAATTGAAATTGAAAATAAGTTACCAGATAAGCCAGCTACCTTACTTACGTGTTGTCCCTGTTGTAGGATTATGCCTATTGCCCAAATGTTTTCAATCATTTAGCAAACATTGAATGATCATAACTATGTGCCAGACAGTAAAACCATTTAAGTAGAGAGACTCCTTGCCTCTTCTAATTTATTCCATTTTACTTGCTACTTTTTCTTCTGTAGCATTTGTTGTCTTGTTTTGAGGATTAAAAACAGTTATTATTATTATCAGCAACTTTACAATTTATTATGATCTTGGAATGGAGGATAAATTCTATATAAATGACTGAAAAAGACAATTCATGGTTGGCAATGAAGGATATCATCAGCAATTTAGTAAGGTTTGTAAAGACCACTGAAACTAATCATGATTTTTTAAATGAAGGCTGATACCCTCATCAGAGGCTGGTATGAACCACATCAAAACATTTTTGTTGAGCCCAGGAAAGAGATGATTATTATTATTAACTGTTGGGTTTGGATCCTTGACAGGTAATAGCTATAAAACTAAACCTTTTTCTCACACCTAAACAAGCACAGTATTTTGTTACTCATTCATTTAAGTCCGTTTGAAGCTCAACTAGCAAGTGGACAGAGCAAGTCAGATAATTTTAAACTGTAAGTATAGAATTGGTTGTGTAATCTAACCAATCCAACAGCAACTAACTGTTCACAGCTGCCAGAAAAGGTATCTATTACTTAATCAAAATTAACTTTTCAAATTTCTGAACTTAGACTTAAAGAACTGTCATAAATTTATTGTTAGAGCAACCTCTGAATTTATAGAAATTTTAAATATTATATAGCATACTTAAAATTTTGTTTAATAATAATAATAATTAGGCTTCCCTGAGAGCTCAGTTGGTAAAGAATCTGCCTGCAATGCAGGAGACCCTCCTTCGTACCCTCATCAGAGGCTGGTATGAACCACATCAAAACATTTTTGTTGAGCCCAGGAAAGAGATGATTATTATTATTAACTGTTGGGTTTGGATCCTTGACAGGTAATAGCTATAAAACTAAACCTTTTTCTCACACCTAAACAAGCACAGTATTTTGTTACTCATTCATTTAAGTCCGTTTGAAGCTCAACTAGCAAGTGGACAGAGCAAGTCAGATAATTTTAAACTGTAAGTATAGAATTGGTTGTGTAATCTAACCAATCCAACAGCAACTAACTGTTCACAGCTGCCAGAAAAGGTATCTATTACTTAATCAAAATTAACTTTTCAAATTTCTGAACTTAGACTTAAAGAACTGTCATAAATTTATTGTTAGAGCAACCTCTGAATTTATAGAAATTTTAAATATTATATAGCATACTTAAAATTTTGTTTAATAATAATAATAATTAGGCTTCCCTGAGAGCTCAGTTGGTAAAGAATCTGCCTGCAATGCAGGAGACCCTCCTTCGATTCCTGGGTTGGGAAGATCTGCTGGAGAAGGGATAGGCTACCCATTCCAATATTCTTGGGTTTCCCTTGTGGCTCAGCTGGTGAAGAATCTGCCCACTATGCGGGAGACCTGGGTTCAATCCCTGGGTTAGGAAGATCCCCTGGATAACGGAAAGGATAACCACTCCAGTATTCTGGCCTGGAGAATCCCATGAGTTAGACAGGACTGAGTGACTTTAACTTTCAAAAAATAAAAATTTTTTAAATTTAAAATAAAATTACTGGTAACAAAAGTAATTTTATTTTAAGAAGGACATTGACAAACTGGAATGAGTTCACGGAGAGGAAATCAAGATGATGAAAGAGTCTGAAACCCACAGCATAAAAGCAATAATTGAAGGAGGGGCTATGTTTTGATTGAGCAAGAGAGCAATCTTTGACTACCTGAAAGGACCATCATTAGAAGAGCAAATGGGCTTAGTCTTTTATGCTTAGGAGCCAAATTCATCTTGAAAAGCCCAAGAATGTCTTGCTAAATATAAGAAATATTTCTAAACATTTGAGTAGTCCAAGGATGGTTCATGATACTTCAGAAGTCAAGTCCCCATCATTAATGATGGTGTTCACAAAAATTAAACCAAGACTTTTATTTCAGGGAGTTACATTATTTACAGTAGAAAGCTTGCTATCTACTCCTACTGAATCTGTGAATCTGTGCTTCCTTAGGATAAATAAATGGCATCAACAAGATGAGTCTTAAATTTGTCGATTACTGTGGCTGGAGAGGTGAGGAATGTCATTTTGGAGAGTATGAGATTTGAGTTTGGACATGAATTCATTGATTCATTCAACAAAGACGTAGTGGGTATCTACTAATTGCCAGGCTCTGACAGTAAAATGGTGAGCAATGCAGAAACAGTCTCTCATGGAATGTGGCAGGCATTCCAAATAACATCACAAATATGATGACAGATCATGAGAAATAAAAGGAAAAAAGTACTGTGAACCTAATCATGTATAGCAAGGAGATCTGATATAATCTGGAGGTAAAAGCATCTTTGAAGAGAGAAAGTTGAATTATCAGCAGGATTAGATGGTGGATTAGAGGGTGGAAAGAGTTGTTGAACCAATGGCAATTTTAGGAACAAGTTCTTAAAGACAGTCAGGTACTTGGGGTGGTGAGAAAAGACATGACCGGAAGAATCATAAGTTTGATTGAATAAAAATCACACATGAATCTTGTTTGAGGGAAAAGATCATGTCAAGTGTTGGAGTCTGGTAGAAATCAGAATGTAAGCCCTATGGATTTGGAAGTACCTACCCTGAGTTGGAAGTAGTTGCACTATGCAAGTGCAGAAACTCCAGAGACAAACCCCTGTGATTAGATTACAATTGGTATAATCAATATATATTTCTTCTGCAAATATTTTTTTTCTAAACGTCAATAGGAAATTGATCCCCCAGGCATAGAATCCACTTCCTGAAAGAATCCTTGTTCTAATTATTCAGATCACTGCTAAAGGCAAATATGCTACATCAGATGAACAACAGATGCTACAACCGATGAACGGGTAAACAAGCAGTTACTTAATACAAAAAAGTAAAAGATACATGCTGGGATGCCATTTCTAGAAACTTTGAATGTAGAAATTAGGAAACTAGAAAATTTTAATATTTTGCTGACGGTTAATTTTTAAAAACATTTAAATATGTATTTTAAAGAATTTGAATTTTTGTGCATGAATAAAAAAAAATGCAACTTCCTAGTTTAGCTCAGCAAATAAGAGATACTGGTTTCAAGGTTTCAGATGATGCAAGCATTAGTAGTTTATCTAGATATATTGCTAATTTGGCAGTGCTTTAGTGTTCCAGAAATGGAAATACAAAGCAGTGCAGATGAAACCGAGGTAATCAATGTACCATATTGCATCTGTGGCAATGGTTAGAGATGATGGTATCAGCAGAGAATAAAACATTACATACTGTTTTGCTAGCACGCAAGGTTTAGACTATGAACATAATTTAAATTTCTTTACAGTAATAAAATTAAAACATACCCTCAAGCTTGTTGAAAATAGGGGGTGTGTTAGTACTCAACTGTTGACAACTAAAACACTACTATAATGCCAGCAATGTGATCTATACTTAGATTAATAATTTACAAAATAATACTTTGTGGAGGAGAATACAGGACTCCTAGATCTTTAAAACTATTTCTGAAAAAATGCATTGTTTAAAATTTTACCTGTCATTTCTTCAAATCAGAACAGTTGCCAGTGGGGCTAAAATAAATTTCATGTTTTGAATAATTAACTAATTTTGTCCAAAATCTTGATTTGAAAAACTGAACATAAATAAAACACATTCATTAACTTTTACCATAACTGATGTAGTATAATCAGAAGATAAAATTTATAAACTTTTCCCTCTTTTTGTCATATCATGAATATTATTTTAATAGAATGTTGCAATTAAAGACTGGAATTTAAAGTGAAAGTGTTAGTTATTCAGTCATGTCCTACTCTTTGTAACCCCATAGGGTGTAGCCTGCCAGGCTTCTCTGTCCATGGAATTCTCCAGGCAAGAATACTGGAGTGCGTTGTCATTTCCTTCTCCAGGGGATCTTCCCAACCCAGGGATCAAACCTGGGTCTTCCACATTGCAGGCACATTCTTTACCAGCTAGCCACCAGGGAAGCCCTAGAATTTAAAATATATATCATCTTTTTAAATCCTGGAATGAAGGAATTCAAAATACATGAAAGATTAATAAATTTAACTACATAAAATTTAAAAATTTGTACATGGAGAAAGATATGATAGTGCCAACAAAAAAACGTCAAACTGAAAAAATCTTGCAAAATAAAAATAATTTCTTAATATGAGTAAGAATATAAAAAGATAATTCACCCAAAAATATATAAATAGAAATAAACACATGGAAAAATGTTGAACTTTAGTCATACTTTATAATAAGATTATTTAAAAATTTTATAGTAACTTAATAATTTTAGTATAAAGAAATCAGCCACTTTTAATCTAAATTTGATTATAAATAAATTTGTTTGATAATATCCAGGGTTGATGAACATGTAGGGAAACAGCAACTGTCATATTCTTTTATTAGGAGTATACATTATTCATTCCATTAAGATACCAATTTAACATTATCTATTGAAATGTGAAAATTTTGTTTGGTTCCATTTCTGGGGATTTCCCCTTAAGATATATTTATACAGAGCACATAGATATGTCTAAGTATATTTATTCCAGCATTATTCATAATGGAAATAGCCAAAATGCTTATCAAAAGGTAACTAATTGAAGAAATGATGAAATGTACATAAAATGAAATTCTATACTGTTATTTCAAATAATGAGGTTGCTTTATATATATTGACTTAGTAAGATACTGGCACTCTATTTGAAGTGGATAAAAAGCAGTTTCCAGAATAGCAGGTAAGGTATGACTTCAAGAGGCAAAAAGAAATATATATATATACTGTATTTGTATGTGCAACAAGAAGTGATTTTAAGTAGACATACCACATGTTACATCTGATGAAGATAGAATTGAGAAAGTGGGGGTAGTAATTTTTATATTATATGATTTTTCCTCTTTGAACCTTTATGAACATCTATTATAGATACTTGTAAAATATTTTAAGGTAGAAACATATGTGGCACATTAGGAATACAAGCAACATTACAAAAGAAAAAGTGTAGCAGTTTAATGAATGAGTTACTAAGGTGACTGTTAGCTTCTTGAACTAAAGATCCGTATCTGATTTGGCTCCAAAGCTTCTAAGTGTTTTGTATGGTGCATACACATAAATAGCCATAAAACCATGCAGTACATAAAAACTCTTACTTTTTTTTACTGGAAACATTTTCCCTCTCAGATCTGAATGTTTAAATCTTATCCTTCCTTCAAGGCCTGACTCAAATACCAGCTCAGGTTCAGACATAATTATCAATAATTGATTGCCAGCTCTAGATCTAGCATTACTCTATGTCCTTCCACATGTTTTATCTCTCTTCATTGTTTAAAATCTTCATAAAAATTCTGTGACAGATGTGAGTCTTTGTCACATTTTATTTGCATATAAAAACTAGGCTTAGCAGTTATGAGGCTTACTAAGTGTCTCACGTGTCATAGTAAGAAGCAATGGCAAAAGAGGAAACCAGGTCTCTGAGATCAAAATTCTGGATTCATTCCACTATACTTCTTCATGGACTTCACCCTGATTGCTCAAACAGCAAGTGATATTTTCCAATATTTCAACCCTTGAAGTGTGTGAAAATTTTTATTGTGCTAAAATATACATAACATAAAATTTATCGTAACCATTTTAAGTATACAGTTCAGTGGTACTAAATGCATTCATAATGTGCAACCAACACTAGCATCCATCTCCATAACTATTTTCATCTTGTAAAACTGAAACTCTATACTCAAATAGTAACTGTCCATTCTTCCTTCCCTATAGCTCCTGGCAACCACCATTCTACTTCCTGTCTATGATTTTGACTAGTGTAAGTATTTCATATAAGTGGAATCATTCCATATTTATCTTTTCATGACTGGTTTGTTTCCCTTAGGATAATGTCCCCAGGTTCACGCACATTGCAGCATATGTCAGAATATTCTTCCTTTCTAAGAATAAATAATATTCCATTATATGTATATTACCACATTTTGCTTACCCATTCATCTATCAAGGGACACTTGGGTTGCTTCCCTGTTTTAGCAGCTGTGAATGATGCTGCCATGAACATGGACATACAAATATCTCTTCAAGTACCTCTTTTCAGTTATTTTGATATATATCCAGAAGTTGAATTGTTGAATCATCAGTTCAGTTCAGTTCAGTTCAGTCACTCAGTCACGTCTAACTCTTTGCGACCCCATGGACTGCAGCACGGCAGGCTTCCCTGTCCTTCACCAACTTCCAGAGCTTGCTCAAACTCATATCTCTCAAGTCGGGATGCCATCTAACCACCTCATCCTCTGTTGCCCCCTTCTCCTCCCGCTTTCAGTCTTTCCCAGCATCAGGGTCTTTTCCAATAAGTCAGTTCTTCACATCAGGTGGCCAAAGTATTGGAGCTTCAGTTTCAACATCAGTCCTTCAGTGAATATTCAGGATTGAATTCTTTTATGATTGACTGGTTTGATCTCCTTGCAGTCCGAGGAACTCTCAAGAGTCTTCTCCAACACCACAGTTCAAAAGGATCAATTCTTCAGTGCTCAGATTTCTTTATACTCTAACTCTCACAACCATACATGACTACTGGAAAAACCATAGCTTTGACTAGATGGACCTTTGTCGGCAAAGTAATGTCTCTGCTGTTGAATATGCTGTCTAGGTTAGTCATAGCTTTTCTTCCAAGGAGCAAGTGTCTTTTAATTTCATGGGTGATGTCACCATCTGCAGTCATTTTGGAGCCCAAGAAAATAAAGTCTGTCACTGTTTCCATTGTTTCCCCATCTATTTGCCATGAAGTGATGGGACTGGATGCCATGATCTTAGGTTTTGAATGTTGAGTTTTAAGCCAGCTTTTTCACTCTCTTTTTTCACTTTCATCAAGAAGCTCTTCAGGTCTTCTTAACATTCTGCCATAAGGGTGATGTCATCTGCATATCTGAGGTTATTGATATTCCTCCCAGCAATCTTGATACAAACTTGTGCTTGATGAAGCCAGGCATTTTGCATGATATACACTGAGTAGAAGTTAAATAAACAGAGTGACAATATACAGCCTTGACATATTCCTTACCCAACTTTGAACCAGTCCATTGTTCTATGTCTGGGTTCTAAATGTTGCTTCCGACCTACATACAGGTTTCTCAGGAGGCAAGTAAGATGGTCTGGTACTCCCATCTCATGAAGAATTTTCCACAGTTTGTTGTGATCCACACAGTCAAAGGCTTTGGCACAGTCAATAAAGCAGAAGTAGCTGTTTTTCTGGATCTCTCTTGCTTTTTCAATGATTCAGTGAATGTTGGCAATTTGATCTCTGGTTCCTCTGCCTTTTTAAAATCCAGCTTGAATATCTGGAAGTTCTTGGTTCACATACTATTGAAGACTCACCTGGAGAATTTTGAGCATTACTTTGCTAGTGTGTGAGATGAGTGCAATTGTGTGATAGTTTGAACATTCTTTGGCATGATCTTTCTTTGGGATTGGAATGAAAACTGATCTTTTCCAGTCCTGTGGCCACTGTTTTCCAAATAGGCTGGCATACTGAGTGCAGCACTTTCACAGGATCATTTTTTAGGATTTCAAATAGCTCTGCTGGAATTTCATCACCTTCACTAGCTTTGTTCATAGTGATGCTTCCTAAGGCCCACTTGACTTTGCATTCCAGGATGTCTTGCTCTAGGTGACTGATCACACATGAGTTATCTGGGTCATTAAGATTTTTTTGTACAGTTCTTCTGTGTATTCTTGCCACCTCTTCTTAATATTTTCTCCTTCTGTTAGATCCATACCATTTCTGTCCTTTATTGTGCCTATCTTTGCATGAAATGTTCCCTTGGTATCTCTAGTTTTCTTGAAGAAATCTCTAGTCTTTCCCATTCAATTTTTTCCCTCTATTTCTTTGCATTGATCTCTGAGGAAAGAAAAAAGTGAACGTCTCTCTGCAGCTTCTGCTGCTAAGTCGCTTCAGTTGTGTCCGACTCTGTGCGACCCCATAGACGGCAGCCCACCAGACTCCCCCATCCCTGGGATTCTCCAGGCAAGAACACTGGAGTTGGTTGCCATTTCCTTCTCCAATGCATGAAAGTGAAAAGTGAAAGTGAAGTGGCTCAGATATGTCCGACTCTTTGTGACCCTGTGGACTATACAGTCCATGGAATTCTCCAGGCCAGAATACTGGAGTGGGTAGCTATTCCCTTCTCCAGAGAATCTTCCCAACCCAGGGATCAAACCCAGGTATCCCACATTGCAGGCGGATTCTTTACCAGCTGAGCCACTAGGGAAGCTCAAGAATACTGGAGTGGGTAGCCTATCCCTTCTCCAGCAGATCTTCCCAACCCAGGAATTGAACCGTGTCTCATGCATTGCAGGTGGATTCTTTACCAGCTGAGCCACAAGGAAAGCCCAGAACACTGAGGAAGGCTTTTTTATCTTTCCTTGCTATTCTTTGGAACTCTGCATTCAGATGGGTATATCTTTCCTTTTCTCCTTTGCCTTTAGAGTCTCTGCTCAGCTATTTGTAAGGCCTCCTCAGACAACCATTTTACCCTTTTGCATTTCTTTTTCTTGGGGATGATCTTGATCACTCTCTCCTGTACAATGAATGTCATGAACCTCCGTCCATATTTTCAGGTACTCTATCAGATCTAATCCCTTGAATCTGCTTGTCACTTCCACTGTATAATCGTAAGGGATTTGATTTAGGTCATACCTGAATGGTCTAGTGGTTTTTCCTACTTTCTTATATTTAAGTCTGAATTTGGCAATAAGGATTTCATGATCTGAGTCAGAGTCAGCTCCTGGTCTTATTTTTGTAGACAGTTTAGAGCTTCTCCATCTTTGGCTGTAAAGAATATAATCAATCTGATTTCAGTGTTGACCATCTGGTGCTGTCCATGTGTAAAGTCCTCTCTTGTGTTGTTAGAAGAATCATACAGTAATTCTATTTTTAATTTTTTGGGGAAAACACTGTACTCTTTCCCATAGTATACACCGTCTTGCATCCCCACCAGTAGCACACATCCTCACTAACAACTGTTATATTCTGCCTTTTAGACAATAACTATTCTAACATATATGAGGTGATATCTCATCTCACTGCAGTTTTGATTTGCATTTTCCTGAAGATTGGTGCTGTCGAGCATGTTTTCATGTGCTTATTGGCCATTTGTACATTTTCTTTGGGGAAATATCTATTTAAAGTTTTTGCCCATTTTGGGGGGGACTTCCCTGGTGGTCCAGTGGTTAGGACTCTGCTTCTATTGCAGGCGTCACGGGTTCATCCCCTGGTCAGGGAATTAAGGTCCCACATGCCACTTGATGTGGCCAAAACGTAAGAAAAAGAATTAAAACATAAAGGTTTTGCCCATTTTTGAATCAGGTTGTTTTGTTGTTTAGTTTTAGTAGTTCTCTTTATGCACTGGATACTAATCCCCCATATATGATATGCACATATTTTCTCCCATTCTTTGAGTTGACCTTTTACTTTGTTGTTATTGTCTTTTGATGCAGAAAATGTTTTCATTTTTGTGAAGTGCAGTTTGGCAATTTTCTCTTTTGTTTCCTGTGCTTTGATGTCCTATCCAAGAATTCACCTCTAAATCCAGTGTTATGAAGCTTTTGCCCTATATTTCATCTAAGAGTTTTTTAATGGCCATTTTTTATTGGGAGGGAGGGCCCACATGGCTTGTGGGTTCTTAGTTCCCTGTCCAGGGATTGAACCTGGGCCACAGCAGTGAAAGTGCTGAGTCCTAACCACTGGACTGCCAGGGAATTCCTTTGTCTAAGAGTTTTTATAGTTTCAGGAATTATTTTAAGTATTACAGTCTTTAATGCCTTTTGAATCAGTTTTTATGTATAGTATTGTATAAGTTCCAACTTCATTCTTTTGAATATGGATATCCAGTTTTCCCAGCACCATTTATTGCAAAGATTATCCTTTCCCCATTGAATGGTCTCGGCATTCTTGTCAAAAATAATTTAGCCATGGGTTAAATGCATTGGTTTGTTTCTGGGCTGTCAGTTCTATTTCACTGGTCTATATGTGTCTGTCTTTATGCCAATAACAAACTGTTTTGACTGCTATAGTTTTCTGATGAGTTCTGAAGTCAGGAAGTATGATTTCATACTCCAGCTTTGTTCTTTTTAAAGATTATTTGGCTATTCAGAGTCCTTTATGTTTTCACATAAATTTGGGTATGGATTTTTTCTACTTCTGAAAAAAAAAATTGGGATTTTTATAGGGATTGCATTGAATTTGTAGATCACTTTGAGTAGAATTGACATCTCTTAACAACATTAAGTCTTCCAGTCTATAAACATGGGTTCATTCAGTTCAGTCGCTCAACTCAGTTCAGTCGTGTCCAACTCTTTGCAACCCCATGAACCGCAGCACGCCAGGCCTCCCTGTCTATCACCAATTCTCTGAGTGCACCCAAACCCATATCCATTGAGTCAGTGATGCCATCCAACCATCTCATCCTCTGTCATCCGCTTCTCCTCCTGCCCCCAATCCCTCCCAGCATCAGGGTCTTTTCAGATGAGTCAGCTCTTCACATCAGATGGCCAAAGTATTGGAGTTTTAGCTTCAACATCAGTCCTTCCAATGAACACCCAGGACTCATCTCCTTTAGGATGGACTGGTTGGATCTCCTTGCAGTCCAAGGGACTCTCAAGAGTCTTCTCCAACACCACAATTCAAAAGGATCAATTCTTCAGCGCTCAGCTTTCTTCATAGTCCAACGCTCACATCCATACATGATCACTGGAAAAACCATAGCCTTGACTAGATGGACCTCTGCTGACAAAGTGATGTCTCTGCTTTTGAATATGCTATCTAGGTTGGTCATAACTTTCCTTCCAAGGAGAACATTTCCATTTATTTATATCTTCTTTGTTTCAACAATGTCTTGCAGTTTTCACTGCACAGGTTTTCTGTCAGTGGTTAATTCTTAAGAATTTTATTCTTTCTGATGCTATTGTAAACGGAATTATTTTCATAAGTTTCTTTTCAGATTGTTTATTGTTTGTGTATAGAAATACAATGGATTTTACAGGTTAATTTTGTATCCTGCTACTTTGCTGATAACCTCAGATAAGCAGATGACACCACCCTTATGGCAGAAAGTAAAGAGGAACTAAAAAGCCTCTTGAAAGTGAAAGAGGAGAGTAGAAAAGTTGGCTTAAAGCTCAACATTCGGAAAACTAAGATCATGGCATCTGGTCCCATCACTTCATGGCAAGTAGATGTTGACACAGTGGAAACAGTGGTTGACTTTATTTTCTTGGGCTCCAAAATCACAGCAGATGGTGACTGTAGCCATGAAATTAAAAGACACTTACTCCTTGGAAGGAACATTATGACCAACCTAGACAGCATATTCAAAAGCAGAGACACTACTTTGCCAACAAAGGTCCGTCTAGTCAAGGCTATGGTTTTTCCTGTGGTCATGTATGGATGTGAGAGTTGGACTATAAAGAAAGCTTAGAGCCGAAGAATTGATGCTTTTGAACTGTGGTGTTGGAGAAGACTCTTGAGAGTCCCTTGAACTGCAAGGAGATCCAACCAGTCCATCCTAAAGGAGATCAGTTCTGAGTGTTCATTGGAAGGACTGATGTTGAGGCTGAAACTCCAATACTTTGGCCACCTGATGCGAAGAGCTGACTCGTTTGAAAAGACCCTGATGCTGGGAAAGATTGAGGGCAGGAAGAGAAGCAGATGACAGAGGATGAGATGGTTGGATGGCATCACCGACTCAATGAACATGAGTTTGGGTAAACTCCGGGAGTTGGTGATGGACAGGGAGGTCTGGCGTGCTGCGGTCCCTGGGGTTGCAAAGAGTCAGACACTACTGGGCGACTGAACTGAACTTTGCTGAATTCATTAGTACAATAGTTCTTTTTGTGGACTCTTTAGGGTTTTCTACATATAAGATATAAACCTATGATGAGATTTAAGACATAGTACCCCATAATATGTGACTTCCCTGGTAGCTCAGTCGGTAAAGAATCTGCAGTGCAAGAGACCCGGGTTTGATGCCTGGGTGGGGAAGACCCCCTGGAGAGGGAAATGGCAAACCACTCCAGAATCCTTGCCTGGAAAATTCCATAGACAAAGGAGCCTGATGAGCTGCAGTCCATGGGATTGCAAAGAGTTGGGCATGTCTGAGCGACTAACACTTTCACCCCATAATATGGCACCTTGGTATGTTGGATATTTTTGGCTAAAGGAGTTTGAGAAAATGGTATAAACAGGAAAGTCATTTTCACCTTCCCCCACAAACTTTCTCCCCTGAAGCAAGTCACCTTGTTTCATGAGCAAGTTTCATGTCATGTGAGAAGATGCCCTCTGTTTACCAAGAGGAAATGAGCATCCTTATCTCCAAATAAAGCGTCACAAAGGGCTTCCCTGGTGGCTCAGCTGGTAAAGAATCCACTTGCAATGAGGTAGACTTCAGTTCTATTCATAGGTTGGGGTAATGGCTACCCATTCAAGTATTCTGGCCTGGAGAATTCCATGGAATGTATAATCCATGAGGTCACAAAGAGTTGGACATGACTGAATGACTCACTAAGGAAAATCTAATCAAACTGGCCTTTTAAGTTTCATTCAGTTTACTATACTTCATACTCTTTGAACTATGATTTTTCTTAATAACTCTGTATACTTTATCACAGAGAAGGTGATGACACCCCACTCCAGTACTCTTGCCTGGAAATCCCATGGATGGAGGAGCGTGGTGGGCTGCAGTCCATGGGGTCGCGAAGAGTCTGGACACGACTAAGTGACTTCACTTTCACTTTTCACTTTCATGCATTGGAGAAGGAAATGGCAACCCACTCCAGTATTCTTGCCTGGAGAATCCCGGGGACGGGGGAGCCTGCTGGGCTGCCGTCTATGGGGTCACACAGAGTCGGACACGACTGAAGCGACTTAGCAGCAGCAGCAGCAGTATACTTTATCAAACTTGGCATAAAACTATTTAGGTTTAATTGTTTATCTGGGTCTCTGTTTCTTTATGAAAGTGCTCATACCACATAAAACAACTGAGTTTTTATGGTTTTCTCCTGTTACTCTGTCCTTGCCCGTTTAATTTTCAGGTGCAACCAGGGATAAGAGGATTGAGGGAAATCCTTTAGTTCTTTGCATCTGCAAGCAGAGATAATTTTATTTCTTCATTTCCAATTTGGATATTTTGTATTCATTTTTCTTGCCTAATTGCTCTGGGTAGAACTTCTAGTGCTGTGTTGAATGGAAGTGGCAAAAGTGAGCATCTTTGCCTTGTTCCTCATCTTAGAAAGAATACTTTCAATTTCTCATCACTATGATTTTCACTCTGTGATTTTCACAACATGGATTTTATTATATTGAGGGAATTTATTTATATTCCTTGGTTGTTGAGGGTTTTTTTATCATACTAGAGTGTTCAATTTACCAAATGCTTTTTCTGCCTCAATTGAGATAATCATATAATGAGGGTTTTTGGTTTTTTTTTTTTTTTGGTATGTTGAACCATCCTTTTACTCCAGAAATGAGTCCCACTTGGTCATGGTATATAATACTTTTAATATACTGATATATTTGTTTTGCTAGTACTTTATTAAGAATTTTTGTCTCAGCATTCATAAGGGATGTTGATCTGTAGTCTCTTCTTGTAGTATTTTTGTCTGACTTTGATATCAATAGATGTGTTAGTTTTTAAAAGATGTTTAGATCACAGACCAATGGAATTAGAATTTCTGCAGTTGATACTTGCAATTTAAAAAAAAAAAAAAGACATAAGCCATTCTGATGCATACCAAGGGTTGAGGACTGCTAGGCTTATCCACACCTTATTCATCTTTGAATTTCCCTAGTGCTTTGTGAAAAGCAGTTGCCTAATAATATTTGTTGTTATTCATAATCATTAATGACTTTTTTGTAAATTCAAATGTAAAATTAGAGATACATCTCTAGAAAGAAAGTCCAAGTAATTTGGTGATACAAACACCGTGAAGATAAAATCGCATAAGCTCTAGGGAGGTTGTGGACAATGAAGTTGAGAGGTGAAACAACTGGGGCACAAAGGTGTGCTCAAACACGTCTTAGATGTTAACAGCCATAAAGAATAAGGAAAACAGGCTTATTAGGTCACTCCCTCAGGCTACACAGGAGAAGGAAATGGCGACCCACTCCAGTATTCTTGCTTGGAAAATCCCAAAGACAGAGCAGCCTGACGGGCGTGGAGGGCTACAGTCCATGGGGTCGCAGAGTCAGACGTGACTGAACGACTGACACTTTCACTCAGGCTACATACTGCCCTTGTATGATGGCTCTGCTCTTTGTTTTCATTTGAAAGGCACCCTTATGTTATCCAGATCACACATGCATAAAAATGTTTATGCTATCTTGGGAGAATAAGGAGTTTGCCTTCATTCCTCTCCTGGCCCACAGTTGTGTCTCTTGTTTCAACAGTATTTGGTCAGAACAGACCCAGGGACACCCTTTATTCCAGCCTCCTGTCATCCTCTAACCTTTTTTTCCAGTCACAGTCTTCAGAACCAACCATTCAGCCATCCTCAACCTCTAGGACCAGCCAAAGGTATGGAGCTCAGCTCCTTATTGCTGATCAACCATAGACTTCCAGATTCATGAGAATTATTCTGTCAAAGTGCAGGCCATCGCCATCCTACCTTTCTCTGGGCTTCTATTTCGAAGGCAGTGATGTGGCTCTGAAGGGTATGAGCTGCTTTTTTCATGAATGGGCCAAGGAGAAGTGTATCTCTTGAAAATGCAAAACCAATGCAGTAGCTGAGCTCTCTTCCAAGACAAGGAGAAGTGTTCTCAAGATGAATGGGGTATACCTAGGATGCTAGGTTTACAACCATCTCATGAACCAAGCTTTTTAGATTTGCATGCCCTGGGTTCTACCCTTATAAACCCCCATCTCTGTGACTTCCTGGAGAGCCACGTTCTAGATGAAAAGGTGAAACTCATCAAGAAGTTGACCACTATCTAACTAAACTCAACAGGCTGGAGACCCCCAGACTGTGCTAAGCGGGTATCTCTTCAAAAGAGCTCACCCTCAAGCATGCTAAGGAGCCTCTAGAATGGAGCCCAGTGTCATTTAAGGAGCCCTGGCATCCCCCTGCTTTTAGGGCATTGGCCTGAGGACTCCCTGCAGCCACTAAACAGCTTTTTAAAAATTTTATTTTACTGAAGGATAGTTGATTTACAATGTTGTGTTAGTTTCTGCTGTTTGGAAAAGTGATTCAGATATATACACATATATTCTTTTTCATATTATTTTCCATTATGTTTACCACAGGATATTGAATCTAGTTCCATGTGCTATGCAGCAGGTCCTTGTTGTTATCCATTCTACATATAATAGTTTGCATCTGCGGATCCCAAATTTCCAGTCTGCCCCTCTGACACCTTCCCTCCCCATGGGCAATGGTAAGTCTGTTTTCTATGAGTCTGTTCCTGTTTTATAGGTAAGCTCACCTGTGTCAGGTTTCAGGTTCCATATGTAAGTGGCATCGTACGGTGTCTTTCTCTTTCTGGCTTACTTCACTTAGTATGGTAATCTCTACGTCCATCCATGTTGCTGCAAATGGCATCATTTTATTCTTTTTATGGCTGAATAATATTCTGCTGTACATATACCACATCTTCTTTATACCAGTCATCTGTTGATGGACATTTAGGTTGTTTCCATGTCTTAACTATTATAAATAGTGCTGCTATGAATACTGGGGTGCATTATCTTTCAAATTATAGTTTTGTCTGGCTATATGCCCAGGAGTGGGATTGCTGAATCTTATGGCAACTCTATTTTTACTATGGCAACTCTATTTTTACTATTTTTGAGCAACTTCCATACAATTTTCCATAGTGTCTGCACCAATTTACATTCCCACCAACAGTGTAGGAAGGTTCCCTTTTCACCATACCCTTCTAGCATTTGTTATTTGTAGAAAATTTTTTTTTCTCAAAATTGTCCTGAATCAGGATAGAATCCATGTCTTCTTCATTAGCAGGCAGATTCTTTACCTTTGAACTACTAAGGAAGCCCCCATTTTGTAGGATTTTTAATGATGGCTATTCTGACCCATTGCAGTTTTAATTTTCATTTCTCTAATAATTAGCAATGTTTAGTATCTTTTTATGTGTACTAGATAGCTTTTTAACCACCATGGAGCCACTCACAAGTAGTGGACCAAGTGGAAATAATATTTCCACGGGAAAAAAAAAGCTTGCCTTGACTCTCCCAATCCCCTTAAACTTGTAAGAAAGCAGAAGACTAGAGCCTGCTGGCAGTGCTTTGAAATGGGTGAATTTGTCTAGGAGGAGAAGGGGACTTAAGGGGACCACAGCAAGAATGTGGGTGAACAGGACTGACTGCAAATGCCGCATAAAATATGACGTTCCTTACCTAAGGAATTATCTATTAAAGCAGCCCAATTTTGTTGATATCTTTGCCTGTCAGTTGGATGCTTTTATAATAACAAAAAAGTTTTTGTGTGTATGTATAATACATACTAACTGATGCTTCACTTTTCTCAGTCAATCTTTTATATTAACAATCATTATAAGAATTTAGAGGTCTTGTTAGAATCTGCTGTAATTAGATTTTCCATGAAATGGGTTACTTTCTTTACATGATAGAGTTAAGATTGCCAGGCGAAATATCAACAACCTCAGATAGTCAGATGATACCACTCTAATGGCAGAAAGTGAAGAGGAACTAAAGAACTTCTTGATGAGGATGAAAGAGAAGTGAAAAAACTGGCTTAAAACTCAACATAAAGCAAACCTAAGATCATGGTGTTTGGTCCCATCATTTCATTTTAAACAGAAGGGGGAAAAGTGGAAACAGTGACAGATTTGGGCTCCAAAACACTGTGAATGGTGACTGCAGCCATGAAATGAAAAGACACTTGCTCCTTGGAAGGAAAGCTATGACCAACCTAGACAGTGTNTCCATTATGTTTACCACAGGATATTGAATCTAGTTCCATGTGCTATGCAGCAGGTCCTTGTTGTTATCCATTCTACATATAATAGTTTGCATCTGCGGATCCCAAATTTCCAGTCTGCCCCTCTGACACCTTCCCTCCCCATGGGCAATGGTAAGTCTGTTTTCTATGAGTCTGTTCCTGTTTTATAGGTAAGCTCACCTGTGTCAGGTTTCAGGTTCCATATGTAAGTGGCATCGTACGGTGTCTTTCTCTTTCTGGCTTACTTCACTTAGTATGGTAATCTCTACGTCCATCCATGTTGCTGCAAATGGCATCATTTTATTCTTTTTATGGCTGAATAATATTCTGCTGTACATATACCACATCTTCTTTATACCAGTCATCTGTTGATGGACATTTAGGTTGTTTCCATGTCTTAACTATTATAAATAGTGCTGCTATGAATACTGGGGTGCATTATCTTTCAAATTATAGTTTTGTCTGGCTATATGCCCAGGAGTGGGATTGCTGAATCTTATGGCAACTCTATTTTTACTATGGCAACTCTATTTTTACTATTTTTGAGCAACTTCCATACAATTTTCCATAGTGTCTGCACCAATTTACATTCCCACCAACAGTGTAGGAAGGTTCCCTTTTCACCATACCCTTCTAGCATTTGTTATTTGTAGAAAATTTTTTTTTCTCAAAATTGTCCTGAATCAGGATAGAATCCATGTCTTCTTCATTAGCAGGCAGATTCTTTACCTTTGAACTACTAAGGAAGCCCCCATTTTGTAGGATTTTTAATGATGGCTATTCTGACCCATTGCAGTTTTAATTTTCATTTCTCTAATAATTAGCAATGTTTAGTATCTTTTTATGTGTACTAGATAGCTTTTTAACCACCATGGAGCCACTCACAAGTAGTGGACCAAGTGGAAATAATATTTCCACGGGAAAAAAAAAGCTTGCCTTGACTCTCCCAATCCCCTTAAACTTGTAAGAAAGCAGAAGACTAGAGCCTGCTGGCAGTGCTTTGAAATGGGTGAATTTGTCTAGGAGGAGAAGGGGACTTAAGGGGACCACAGCAAGAATGTGGGTGAACAGGACTGACTGCAAATGCCGCATAAAATATGACGTTCCTTACCTAAGGAATTATCTATTAAAGCAGCCCAATTTTGTTGATATCTTTGCCTGTCAGTTGGATGCTTTTATAATAACAAAAAAGTTTTTGTGTGTATGTATAATACATACTAACTGATGCTTCACTTTTCTCAGTCAATCTTTTATATTAACAATCATTATAAGAATTTAGAGGTCTTGTTAGAATCTGCTGTAATTAGATTTTCCATGAAATGGGTTACTTTCTTTACATGATAGAGTTAAGATTGCCAGGCGAAATATCAACAACCTCAGATAGTCAGATGATACCACTCTAATGGCAGAAAGTGAAGAGGAACTAAAGAACTTCTTGATGAGGATGAAAGAGAAGTGAAAAAACTGGCTTAAAACTCAACATAAAGCAAACCTAAGATCATGGTGTTTGGTCCCATCATTTCATTTTAAACAGAAGGGGGAAAAGTGGAAACAGTGACAGATTTGGGCTCCAAAACACTGTGAATGGTGACTGCAGCCATGAAATGAAAAGACACTTGCTCCTTGGAAGGAAAGCTATGACCAACCTAGACAGTGTATTTAAAAGCAAAGACATCACTTTGCCAACAAAGGTCCAGATAGTCAAAGCTAAGGTGTTCCCAGTAATCATGTATGGAAGTGAGAGTTGGATCATAAGAAAACTGGATGCCAAAGAATGATGCTTTTGAACTGTGGTGCTGGAGAAGACTCTTGAGAGTTCCTGTGACAGTAATGAGATCAAACCAGTCAGTCCTAAAGGAAATCAACCCTGAATATTCATTGGAAGGACTGATGCTGAAACTAAAGCTCTAGTACTTTGGCCACCTGATGCAAAGAGTGGACTCACTGGAAAAGACCCTCATGCTAGGAAAGATGGAAGGCAAAAGGAAAGGGGGTGACAGAAGATGATATGGTTAGATTGTATCACCAACTCAGTGGACTTGAAATTGAGCAAACTCCAGGAGATAGTGAAGGACAGGGAAGCCTGGCATGCCACAGTCCATGGGATCACAAAGAGCTGGACATTAATGAATATCTTTAGAACATTAGCTATCTGATAAAGATACACAATATTATAAAATATAATTCCTACCCTTAATGGGCTTCTAGCCTCACAAGGGAGACATAACAGTTATATTAAAAGTAATTACCCAAATACACAAAGTAATATAAGTTTTGTATTAAATGAAATATATTCACTATATTACTTTATGAGCTCACATGGTCTGTGTCCTTAAGGAGCTTGTAAAGATCCTGGATAGGTAATAGATAATTTCAACATAACATGATAAAGTATGCACAAGGTACTAGGGAAACACAAGGCTAGAATGTTTAGCACAGCTTGTTGTTCAAAGATTTGGAGAAAATGCTGCTTGAGCAGATCTGGAAGGATGAATGTGAGACTGACAGATGAGCAAACATGGGCAAGCCTTTCAAAGTTACAGTAACTGCATAAACAAAAGCTCTTAAGTGGGGAAAAGCATGCCATGTTGAAGGAACATGCAGAATTATTACAGTGTCAAGTGTATGATTAGGATTTATGGGGGATAAGTTTGGTCAGGTCATGAAGGGCCTGTGAGCCATGCTAATGAAGAGCTCGAACTTAGGCTCTAAGGAGTGGGAGCCATTAAAAGCATTTAAGCAGGGGGATGACATAATTAAATTCATGTTTTTAAATATCTAAGTGCAGCATGGAGGACAGATTAAAGGAAATAAGGCCGCAGGCAGGCTGATTACTTAAGATTATAGGGCTGTAGTTTAGGCAAAATATCATTAAGGGCCATAATTGGATATAAATGAACTATCCAAAGAGGACACATTGGGAGATTTCAAGGAGGAAAAATAAGAAGTACTTAGTTATTTATTGGATATATATGAAGGAGAGCATAGAGTCTGTAATAAGTGAGTTGCTGTTGTTTTTTTTAATTTAGATAAGTCACATGGACTGAGATTGAGAAAAGTGGGAAATCAACAGGTTTAGAGGAATAGATGAACAGATCTAATTTGAGGAAGGGAAGGAGAAAGTAGAAGCTAGAAAGGAATAAAAGCTCAAAGACAGTTTTTTGTTTATACATTTTGTTATGTTTTAGTGTGCATAACTTGATCATGCTCGTAGGCTGTGAGTCCCAGCATTGCATCTTATGCTGCATAGCACTCAATAAATTATTTGTTGAAAGGATGAAAAGAATGAGTTAAGAGGAAGACGTTGAAGATAAAGAGAGAGCATGACTGATAAAGCAAGGTCCTGGGAAAACAAGACATAGAAACCCCAAGGGCAGACAAGATGAGTTGGCCTGGAGCAACAGAAGGATAGCTCATCCTTTGAGATCCATGGGAAAGATGTGGCCATGGTGGGAAATGAAGCCACATCTCTAGGAGTGGGAGAAGTTCAGATATCTGTTGTTTGATGACCTTGATTTTGTTAATGAAATGGAAGCAAGTTAGCCAGCTTAAGAGAAAAATTCAGGTTCTTGAGTGAACTGAGAAGAATTGTGAGGAAACCATTGCTGACTAGAGGGGGAGAGAGTGCTTTCATCACAAGTAACCTTAGAAGGTGGCAGAGGGAGATTTTACTATGAGAGAGAAAGCCATTTGACAATGGCAGATGCAGGCACTAAAGCGATGTGCTTTAAAGATGGATGAAGGGGCCATGAGCCAGAGAATATAGGTGACTGCTAGAAACTCAAAAAAGCAAGTTAATAGTGGCTCAGACGGTAAAGCGTCTGTCTACAATGCAGGAGACCCAGGTTCAAATGGCTGATTACTTAAGATTATAGGGCTGTAGTTTAGGCAAAATATCATTAAGGGCCATAATTGGATATAAATGAACTATCCAAAGAGGACACATTGGGAGATTTCAAGGAGGAAAAATAAGAAGTACTTAGTTATTTATTGGATATATATGAAGGAGAGCATAGAGTCTGTAATAAGTGAGTTGCTGTTGTTTTTTTTAATTTAGATAAGTCACATGGACTGAGATTGAGAAAAGTGGGAAATCAACAGGTTTAGAGGAATAGATGAACAGATCTAATTTGAGGAAGGGAAGGAGAAAGTAGAAGCTAGAAAGGAATAAAAGCTCAAAGACAGTTTTTTGTTTATACATTTTGTTATGTTTTAGTGTGCATAACTTGATCATGCTCGTAGGCTGTGAGTCCCAGCATTGCATCTTATGCTGCATAGCACTCAATAAATTATTTGTTGAAAGGATGAAAAGAATGAGTTAAGAGGAAGACGTTGAAGATAAAGAGAGAGCATGACTGATAAAGCAAGGTCCTGGGAAAACAAGACATAGAAACCCCAAGGGCAGACAAGATGAGTTGGCCTGGAGCAACAGAAGGATAGCTCATCCTTTGAGATCCATGGGAAAGATGTGGCCATGGTGGGAAATGAAGCCACATCTCTAGGAGTGGGAGAAGTTCAGATATCTGTTGTTTGATGACCTTGATTTTGTTAATGAAATGGAAGCAAGTTAGCCAGCTTAAGAGAAAAATTCAGGTTCTTGAGTGAACTGAGAAGAATTGTGAGGAAACCATTGCTGACTAGAGGGGGAGAGAGTGCTTTCATCACAAGTAACCTTAGAAGGTGGCAGAGGGAGATTTTACTATGAGAGAGAAAGCCATTTGACAATGGCAGATGCAGGCACTAAAGCGATGTGCTTTAAAGATGGATGAAGGGGCCATGAGCCAGAGAATATAGGTGACTGCTAGAAACTCAAAAAAGCAAGTTAATAGTGGCTCAGACGGTAAAGCGTCTGTCTACAATGCAGGAGACCCAGGTTCAAACCCTGGATCGGGAAGATCCCCTGGAGAAGGAAATGGCAATCCACTCCAGTACTATTGCCTGGAAAATCCCATGGACAGAGGAGCCTGGTAGGCTACAGTCCATGGGGTCGCAAAGAGTCGGACACGACTAAGCGACTTCACTCACTCACCTTCAGAAGAAACCAAATTTCCTGACATCTTGACCTTAGCCTAATGAAACTGATTTTTGACCCCTGACTTCCAGAACTGTAACAGAACAAATTTGTGTTGTTGTTTTAAGCTACTAAATTTGTAATAATTTGTTACAGTAGAAATAGGAAACTAATATAATTGATCTTCCTTGGTGGCTTGGAGGTTAAAGTGTCTGCCTCCAGTGTGGGAGACCTGGGTTCGATCCCTGGGTCGGGAAGATTCCCCTGGAGAAGAAAATGGTAACCCACTCCAGTATTCTTGCCTGGAGAGTCCCATGGACGGAGAAGGCTGGTAAGCTACAGTCCACGGGGTCACAAAGAGTCAGACATGACTGAGCTACTTCACTTCACTCACTATAAGTGGTAAAAGAAGGCTTGTCAGAAAAGCTAGACATTGGAGGGATGGTAGGATATCTATAAACGAAGACAAGGGAATGGGGAAATGGGTGATAAAAAATGTATATAGTAACAAGCTGACAGTGCCTACAGCGTACTAAGGAACTAGGAGACAAGAAGAAAAAGTGTGCTGGAAGAGGAGGCTAAATTGGTGGGGTCCATCAAATGCTGAGGACCTAGACTGCCTCCTTAACGGGTTGTGCTGTGCTCTGCAGGCTTAGGAGAGCAACCGAAGAAAGAAAAGTTGATGTATAAAACTTTAGAGCAGAGAGATACTTCAAGTAGGAAAATTACATAAGTTTCCATTCATATAAATATTAGATGATAAGATCCTTCTTTAGTGGCAGTGGCACTATGTACCTCTCAGCGTTCTCCAGGGAAACAGAACCGATGTCTGTATGTATATACAAAGAGACTGATTTTAAGGAATTGGCTTAATCATTTGTGGGGGCTGATAAGTCTGAAATGTTCAGGGCAGGCCCGTAGGCTGAAGACTTAGAATTTAGGCAGAAGTTGAGGAGACAAAATCACTTCCTCTCTGGGAAACCTCAGTTTTTGTCCACTCAGAACCAAACATTGGTATAAAGATTATCTTAAGCTGAAGATATTTGAAATTCAACAGATGGAGAAAAATCGTTCTCAGAGTTCATCTTATCTGACTAAAAGCAGCAACTTCTGGGAAATTAGGCTACCATAAAT
Source organism: Oreotragus oreotragus (assembly GCA_006410675.1). Classification (NCBI taxonomy): domain Eukaryota; kingdom Metazoa; phylum Chordata; class Mammalia; order Artiodactyla; family Bovidae; genus Oreotragus; species Oreotragus oreotragus. Next base: position 889,632 of record SJYX01024724.1, on the reverse strand, counting down.
TCTTCTTCAAGGTAGATCTATTCCCAGAAGGGAGACTATGAAAAAGAGCTACCCCTTCTACAAAGGAGGTTTCTTTATGGTCCTGAAGGAGCAGGAAAGACTACTCATACCTGTATAGACAAACATCATCCCAACCTTTCTTATCTCGTTTGTTCTCTTGAAAATCCATTATCTTGTTTTTCTGTAAATGCTTTCTCCATCTTCCCTTCACCTAATATTAAGATGGTATGTAAATCCCAAATTCTAACCACTCCTTTGAGTTCTCACAGAGTTCTGCTATATGCACATTGCATAAATAAACTCCATTTTCTCTTCCTGTTAATTGGTCTTGATCAGTTTAATTTGCAGCTCCCATTCACTTAACCTAAGAGGGCAGATAAAAAGTTTTCCTTCCCCTACAATTTCAGTTGATTGTATGAGGCCCACCCACATTAACAAGATAATCTCCCTTACTTAAAGTTAGTTGATCGAAGATGTTAACACATCTATAAAATATCTTCACTGTAACCCAAACTTAGGTTAGCGTATGATTAAATAATTGGGTAGTATAGCCCAGCCAAGTTGACATATAAAACAAACCATCACACAAGGGAAAGAAAGGATGGATAATGTTAAAAAAAAAAAATTGAGAAAACATTAGGAGGATTTGGTGATTGGCTAGAATGTGGGGGTTGGGGGCTAAAGACAAAGGAGGTCCAAGGTTTTAGGCTTGGATACAATGGTTTGCAACTATCCTCACTTCTGGCCTACCCTTAACAACGGGTACTCTGTTTCTACCCTTAACTTCCATCTCTTTTCCTACCCTGAACAACGGCACACACATTTCTCACAAGGATCGGGGTTAAGGACATAGTGTGTGGCAGTGTAACAAAGTTCTGCAGAGGGAAGGTCAGTGACTGGCCCTATAGGAGTAATGCTTTAGGTGAAAGCAGTCATGGTGGGGACTTCCCTGGTGGTCCGGGAGCTAAGACCCCACATTCCCAATGCAGGGGGCCTGGGGTTCAGTCCCTGGTGAACTAGATCCCATATGTTGCAACCAAAGATCCTACATGCTGCAACTAAGGTCTGGTGCAACCAAATAAATATTATAAATAAAAAGTAATCACAATGGAAGTATTACCATGGCTGTTACAGAAAGAGCAGTCTGTTACCTAAGAACTGAATAATCAAACAGGAAGAAAAAAGAGCAAGAAATGATCGTGAGAAAATTTTCTGAGGTAATTCTCTTGAATTGTCACTTTGCTCTGGGCAGTGACATACTGACTGGTTAATGCACTTGCTTTAATCAATTGAAATTTAACAATTAGTATAACCTTGAGCACAGTTTACAAGCTTTCTGCACTTAATATGAGATTCGTTTATCTGGGTTGGTGTTTTCCTGAGTTTCATTTCTATTTTTAGGTTTGGGTTTCTTTCTAAGTGACACACGGGTAATACTTGTAAATTATAAGCTTGGCGTTTTGGCAACGGTAATAACGAAAACCCGAAGCATGGAGATTAAAAGCCCTGCCTGGCCAGGTTTTAAATTGAGTCTGGACGCGCTTCACTTGCTCTGTTAGACTGGTAACTTGTTGCCAACAGAAACCTAAAGAAGCGCTTTCTGCAATTAATATGTTAACTGTCATTAATGGCTTTCTTTTCTTCAGACAAGCCTACAGCATAGGCATTAGTCTTTAGTCTTGACAAACTGGTTCTCAGAAACGAAAGCACCTGTGCTGGAAAACAAGCACACAAAAGCAACAGTGGAGCTAGCAGCAAAATGCTTTTTACCCCCCAAGGTGAGCTATAAAACCTTGAACTTAGAAGCCAATATGAAAGACTTGATCTAGTGTGTCAGGAATGACACAAGCTTCATAGCCTCCAGCCCAAATCTGACTAAGCCAGGAGACCACTTTCTACAGCCCCAGAGCACCAAGCCTCTGGCACACCCACCACCCACTTCTCCAGACCAGCACGTCTTCACTCTGTAGCAGCTGTTCTCAAAACCTCACTTGATTCCTTATACTTTCCTCAAGATGTCTAGAAGCCCACTTTCTTACATTTCAGCTACAGTGTGAAAGTCGCTCAATCATGTCCGACTCTGTGACCCCATAGGCTGTAGCCTATCAGCTATAGACCAATGGCTGTAACACAAAACACCAAGCACTTTGCCTACTTTTTCTGGTCTGTCACTTTATCTCTTCACTTTACACTGTTGCTGTGAACTAAGCATTATTATTGTTATCGTACTCCTTGTATCACTGAGCAAAGTGAGCTTGAGAGAAATAAAGTAAGACCTCACATCTTATAAGTGATAGAAATGAGACTGTACCCCAGTCCTTTTTTTAAATTTATTTTTAATTGGAGGATAGTTCCTTTACCATATTGTGCTGGTTTCTGCCATACATGAATCAGCCACAGGTATATGTATGTCTCCTCTGCCTTGAACCTCTCTCCCACCTCCCATCCCATCCCACCCCTGGTCCTTTTGAATTCAAATATTGCACCTGTCATTTTACCTTCTTCGTTTATATAGGATCATTTTCTGAAAAAGGGATGGTTTTCTCAGTTTGCCTATCAATAAGGGTGTGTGGAGTCCTACAGCTTAACTACATGGTGGACATTTTCCAAAACCTTTCTTTACTTTGCATAAACAGAGTTGATTTAGGCTTCTGAATTGTCCTCAAAGCTTTTAAAGGACACTGTCCATCTTCCATTTTGAATCTCTTGTGATGGAGGGGATTCCCTCATAGCTCGGTTGGTAAAAAATCCACCGCCAATGCGGGAGACCCTGGTTCAATTCCTGGGTGGGGAAGATCTGCTGGAGAAGGGATAGGCTACCCACTCCAGTGTTCGTGGGCTTCCCATGTGCTGGAAGAGCTAAGGGCCCATCAGTAAATGGGGCACCACAGTTGGGGGATTCAGGGAGGCTCCGTAGGCTCCACACTCCCTGGGAGGAGGAAGGGTCATTGGCTCACAGACCCTGAGCTCTAGGGTAATACCATGAGCTGCCAGTTCCTTTCCCCCACCACCATCACACAGCAATGTGAATGCACTGTTTTCAAGAGGATTTCATTTCCATTATCTCATCCCAACTGCAAACACTATTCTCAGAAAATTAAGTTGTGAGAAACCTCTATTCTACCCTCCACTTAAGTGTGCTGCTACAAGAAAGGTAACAATATAAGCCTTCTCCTGGTTAATTGCAGTTAATTCATGCCTGGTTCCAGGCTGATTGTCCACAGGAACCAGATCATTTCTCAATCTCAGTTTTGCTTGTGAGGACATGAGCTGAATTCCGTGGAATGATGATTATCTGTGAAAGATTCCCAGGTGATGGGGTTCAGGGCACTCGCAAGGAGCTTTCAGAGCTGAAACTTTTGTTTCTACCCCCGCTCCCTGTCCCTGTTCTTAGAGGCTGACAATTGAGGGCTGTTGTCAGAATATCTGTGATTGTTTCATCATCCACATCTATCTCAAGGACAATGAAACTACATCTCTAAAGATACAGTTAGAGCTTTTTTTTGGAATTTTGGGTTTAAACTACCAAGGATCTGCCATTTATCGGCTCTAAAAAGTTAGGAATTACTTAACTTTTCCTGGTCTCAGTTTCTTATTTTCCTAGTGGAGATAATAATAATAAAAGCTAAATCAGAGTTTCTTATAAAATAGGTAAGTAATGAGGACCTGCTATCTTATTAGAGCACAGGGAACTCTACTCAATACTCTGTAATGACTTATATGGGAAAAGAATCTTAAAGCATGAATATATGTATCTGTATAACTGATTTACTTTGGTGTCCACCTGAAACTAACACAACATTGTAAATCAACTATATTCCAATAAAAAAAATTTTTTTAAGTGTAAAAAAATAAAAGATGAAAGCAGGGACCACTGGTGGTCCAGTGGTTAGGGCTCTGCACTTTCACTGCCAAGGGCCAGAACTCCATCCCCTGGTTGGGAAACTAAGATCCCACAAGCTGTGACGCATGGCTGGGGAAAAAAAAAAAAGATGAAAGGAGGTAATATCTGTGAAATTAAGATGCTCATTAAAGGTAACTCCTGTACCTGAGTTAATTATTATTAGTTCTTACTAAATGATACTTTGGGGCAAGGATAAATTTTACTAGGTATTCCAATCACACCACCCAGGCTACCTTGGGACAGAATATTTCTCATTAGTACAGTATCTAAGGAAAATGGAAATTCTTCCCAAAGTACAAAACTCTAAAACCAAAACACAACACAAAGACAGACGTAGACTCTGACTCACAGTTAAATGATTCACGAAAATGAAGCATTTTTCTGTTAACCAGAGGAGTAGGATGAGGAGGAAAGGTCATCAACAAAAGCAGCACACAGCTGGAGTCAGGTGTTACCCTGCCCAGAGGAGAGTGCCTTCTCTCAGGCTACTTCCTGGGTCCTGCCTGTACCTCCCCTGTGCTTTATCTCCTGCTCAGTGGGAATAATTCTCATTTGCATTCAAATATGCTTTATTATGGAGGAGGAAATGGCAACTCACTCCAGTATTCTTGCCTGGAAAATCCCACGGACAGAGGAGCCTGGTGGGCTACAGTCCATGGGGTCCCATAGAGTTGGACATGACTAAGCGACTAACACACATGCTCTATTATCTTTCATATTTAAATCCTGCCCCTGTTGACCCTGAATTCTCTCTTTGGTCACAGTACCATTTCTCTGCCTCCCATGGTGAAAGAAGTGAAAGTGTCAGTCGTTAGCCATTCCCTTCTCCAGGGGATCTTCCCGACCCAGGGATCAAACCTGGGTCTCCGTCATTGCGGGCAGGCTCTTTACCATCCTACCATCCGAGCCGCCAGGGAAGCCCTAGAGGGTTTTGTTGTTACTGTTGTTTGGCTACGCCATGCAGTCTGTGGGATCTTAGTTCCCTGATGAGAGACTGAGCCCAGGCCTCCCGGCAGTGGAAACAGAGTCCTAACCACTGGACTGCCAGGGAATTCCCTAAATAGAGGTTTTGAAAGCACTGTCTACACTTCTTCCTAACTCCATTGCCCACCTCCCATTGACCCTTCTACCTTTTCCAGTCTAGCTTACCCTCCCACTGCTCCACTGAGGAAGCTCGATGAAGCCACCAAATTCAAAAAATCCCTTTCCACCCTCATCCTACTGGACTTGATGAGGAATGGCTCCTCGACACTCCTTGTGGAATCTGTGACACTAGCTGCTCTCGGTTCTTCTGCCACCTGTCTGGTTGTGCCTGTTCAGTTCCCTTTGTTAACACACTGGCTTATACCCAACAACTCATTGCAAAGAGTTCCTTCAGTCCTTAGGTTCTCGTGCTCTATACTCTGTTCTTAGGCAGTCTCAACTATCCTATCCCAATTGCCTTTTTCCAGTAATTCACAGATTTCTACCAGCAGTCCAGATCTTCCCTATATCACGAGACTGACTGTCCAACTAGTATTTCCTATCTCCGCCTGAAAGTCCTCCAAGAATCTTAGGCTGAACATGTTAAACCTGAAATCACTCTTTGATTCTGCTTGCCTATCTCTTCGCAACATCCTTCTTTATTACTTCTCACTTCAGTTAGGCACTACCAACCATCAAAAGTTCAAGCCAGTAACCTGAAAGTCATTCTCAATGCCTCCCTCATGTCACCTGTGATAGGTACACCAGGCCCAGAGCCATAAATTCTGCCTTTAACAAGTGTCTCAAATGCAGACATCTCTGCCGTCACCCATCGTCTTCTCCCATCTGAACTATTGCAAACAGCCTCCTAATTGGTCTCTCTTTGCTCTATGTCCTTCAATCACTTCTCTTTCTGAACAGGTGCCTAGGAACATAACGTTAATACTTGGGAGAGACTCTAGGATCTTTATATCAGGCCTTTGCCCATCTCTCTAGGCTCTTCTTAGACCACGCTATGCCCACCCTAGTTATTCTTCAGCCATGCGTCTCTCTCATTTCTTGTCAAGCTCCTTCTGGACACAGGGGTTTGGCATACACCGTTTCCTTCATGTGGATTCTCCTTTTGTCTCCTGCCTTACCACCCTTCCCCATACCTGGCTAACTTCTATTCAACTTCAAGTTTCAGTAGTCTCAGAGAGGACTTTCTTGACCTTCTGATCTAAAATTCTCAGTTCCCATAACTTTTCTATCACATTTACTACAATTTGTACATTTAGTATATTTATTTGTTAAATATCTTTTTACCTCCATAGACTAAAAACTCCATGGGAGGGGAATTCACATCTTTTGCATATCAGTATATAGTCATTCTTACTGCAGTGCCTGGGACATCAAAGGCTCTTAATAAATATTTGTTGAATAATGAATAGATTAATATTCTTCTGACAGGTATGTTCTATTATGGAACTAGATATCCGAGCCTGGTGCCAGTAAACAGTTAAGTCATTCAGCTCATGTCAATATCCCTTGCTAGGATTCTAGGCTTATCAACCAGCCTTTTGATAACTTGGATTCTCATTTCTTTCCACCGCCCCCCCCCGCCCCTGAGGCATTTTATTTGTATGTATTACATCCCTAGAAAAAGAATCCAAGGATTTTCCCTCCTGTATGTTTTCGTCTTGCTTCTTCATGGTCCACGATGCCAGCTGAGGCTGTCAGTACAATGAAACCAAACTGACGGGATGGGAGCAGGTTATTCTGCCATTTTTCTAGATCTTTGAGTTGCACATCAAATCTGGGGCTGATCACTCCACACTTATTTAGCCTGCCTGTGAGGTTCACAACAATTTTCCCAGCCCTGTGATCATCAATGATTTCAAATTCGCCAGTGTAACCATGCTTCATCATCACTGTTAGAAACCTGACGACGACTTTGGAGCACGGCCTAGTAAGGACCTGGCGTTTGCCTCTCTTCTCGGCAGTGTTGACACTCTTGAGAGCATCAGCCAGGACATTCAGGTGCACCATTATGGCGGCAGGGAAAGATGGCAGAAAGAGCTGGATTCTCATTTCTAATCCAAGTATCTTCAGGTCCCACAGGGTCATAACTGAGTCCACCTGAGTTTTAACACCAAGTTTTCTGATTCAGTGGCTCTCCTGTAGCAAGCCACCTGCCTCAGCCCACGAAGTGTCCCCAAGTATGTCTCAGGGTTCCCTTCTCTTCTGAAGAGAAGGGTTCCAGCCCCTCTGTTTCTCTGGGGGTGGGGGGCAGTGTTATCCTCCCAAGGGGCCCTCTCCAGGGTTTTCCCCAATGACACAGCCCTCAAGGATCCACTTAATGCTCTTTATCTTTTGTCTTCTCCTGGGACCCTTTTCCTTCCAAATCATAGGTCCCAACTCAAATTTGTTTGAACACAAAGAAGGCCTGATTAGTTCTCATGACCCTGGAAGAGCCGAGGCTGAGCCTGGGGAAACTCCAAGCTCTGGCTCTCTGTCCCTCATCTCAGCTTCTTCCCTCTGGTGGCTTCATTGGCTCATCCTATAAACAAGTTCTTTCCTCTTATTTGGGGACATAGCGCAGCAGGTCTAAAGGTTTCATGCCCAAGTACCACATACCAGTGGGGGAGGGCTTCCCTCACCCCGACTCTACTTAGAGAAATCTGAGGGAAGGGTGTTAGCTGACCAGCCACAGGCCTTGCTTGAGTCCTGTGTGGCCAGAGGTGTGGAATCTCAGGTTTGGAATGAGGGGACTGAAGGAGGACGGTGCACTACCAGAAGAAAGAATAAGAGTATGGGAGGCAATATCAGAATGCCCACCATGCATTCTGGAGAAGTTGCCTGTTATGGGCTGAATTGTGTTTCCCAAAAGACACACTGAGGTCCTAAACCCCAGAACCTCAGCTGTGACCTTATTTGGAAATGTCATTGCTGTTGTGTTACAGTTGATCTTTGAACAAAGGAGTTGGGATGGGGGTGGAGGGTTAGGGACAAGGACTCAATTGAAAATCTGCGTGCAACTTTACAGTTTGCCCTCCATATCCTTGGTTCCACATCTGTGGACTCAGTCGACTGTGGATCATGTAGTACTGTGGACCCATGCAGTTTGAACCCGTGTTGTTTAAAAGTTCAGCTGTAGTTAAGACGGTGTCACACTTTGAGTCATTACCTCATATAACTTGTGTCCTTATAAGAATTATTCTCAACATCATTAAAAAATGATGAGGGAGATTTTATTCAGGTACCATCACAGTAGGGAGTTTCTGCAAGTATGGAAGAGAGCTTGGGCTCGATTTTGAACACATCAAAGAAAAGTGGAAATTTATAGCAAGAAATCAGGGTGGGAGATCGTCAGTGGATGGAAAATTAATAAGAGGAAAAGGCAACCCCTCTTACTGGCCAGAAGAGAGATCTTTGATTAGGTTGACTGTAAGTGTTAAGTTGGGCCATTCTATTTCTCATTGGAAATGAATAATTTGGCATTCTCTTTTATACATTCCTGTTTTTGAGCTTTGTTAGTGAGTTAGCGTCCGAGTTCTTTTAACTTGGGGCTACTGATTAAAGATTCCTAATCAGCAAAAGTGGAAGCCGAACTTCTTGGGCCTATATGGAGGGGCAATCAGAAAACCAGGTGATATCTGTCTCCATGACGTTACCTTATTCCTTTCCATTTGAATGTCTTTATAGATAAAATGGACTCTGCTCATAACAGTCTTACTGCCCATGGACCCTGCCTCTCAGTCCTAATTGAGGATTAGAACTAAATGTGACAGTTTTTCCACTTTATCCCTAAAAGCTGCTCTGATTTCATCTCTGATTTATTTTTATCCCATAAAAAGTAAAATGCTCCCAATAGATTAACTCTACTGTAATTTGGTGGTTGCATCTAATTCCCAAGGATATTTGTCCTTGGGCATAATTTTTTATACAACTAAGTAGTTATGAGCGTCTATAAGCGGGCATGGATACTTGACTTCCAATGAGATGCTTTACAACATGATAACCTTATGCCATATGCTAGGCAAATATCTTGGCTGTAATTCACAGGCAACTGACACATTAATAGATCCTCTGCCATTCTCATTGTGGAGACTCTGTGCTAGTGGCCTTTGTCTACTGTGAATCTGACAGAGGGGCAGGATTAGCTCACTGATGCTTGGAACACAGTTGACAAGGGATTTCATGAAAACAAAGCCAAACAAACGAGGCAGCTTCCACAAGCACCTGGCTGAATAAATTAAAGTTGATTGAATCCTCTGTTAAAACGATGACAGAAAAGGAGGTAAAATATGCCTCTCTTAATGAGTTTCTTTACAATCATTAACTATTTAGGACTTGCCCTTCCAGGAAAACAGCAACTTTGCATGACACCTTCTACTGAGTCTGGGCCCCAGAGGTATTACGCATGCTTTCGGCAAGCAGAGTCACTAGACAACATTGCTTCCAAGCTAGGGCTGGCAAAGAACCCAACACTCTCTTCCCCTTGGCCTGCCCTGCCCTACTGAGTGGCCACAAGGGTAGGGACTCAATGAGGGAGAAACTAAATATGCCAGAAGGGAAAAGACTGAATCAAAGTAACAGTCTATGAAGAACCATGAAAATAATGAAAAAATAAGTACATCTTCTACATGAAGAAGAAAAAATAATGGAATCAAGGTTTACTAATACACTTGGCATTAATACACACTCTGCCACTGGATTTAACATTATTTATGGATCTTTCATTTGCTATGAGTTGGCATTACCAGCAAGCATGAGGTACTCAAATGCAAAAGTACAAAGGAAAAACCATTTTCACTTTGTAAAAATGAGCGCATACAAGATTACAGAAGTGCCCTGTGGAAGGATGAAAGTCTGCATAGTGTGTTTTTTAATGGAGTCACACCTTTCCAAACAGAAATCCCCATCAACCTGCCATTGTGCTTGCCTCCACTGAGAATATCTACCAACAGTGTCTCAATAAGACAGCAAGGTCAGTTTCAGAAGAACTGGGTTCAAATACACTGAGATTTAAATGTTACCAGGGGCTGAAAGGAGGTTAGTTTTTGCCCATTAGTAAACTGTGGTTGGCCAGAGGATTAGCTACTACTCTTAGTGGACTCATGTTTGATTTTTATGTGGGATTGGGGTGCCAACCCCAAATAGGAAGTGATCAACGGTTGTAGAGAATAAACAAAGCATGTGAAACAGCAAGAGAGCTGCAGAGAGGCAGCATGTGTAGTAGGAATACTCACTAAACCAGCTCCAGAAAACTGGTATTACTGCCATTTGCTAAACTATATACTTTTTCAGCAAACTACCTTCATTTTGTGAGCCTCAGTTTCCTCATCTGTAAAACTGGGGTCATTGGACTATTGTCAAAATTAAATAGGATATATATGTAAACACAAACATACAGACACAGTTTGCACATGAAAATACAAACTTCCCAACTACCTTGCTACAGGATAAGCTGCAATTGTGCAGGGGAGCAGGGTAGGGCGACCAGTGGAGCATGCAAGGAGCTTCTGAAGTGCAGCCAAAGTCAGAGACCACTGCTTTAACTGATTAATACTAGGCTTCAAATAACTATTATAATCAGTGCTAGACCTCACCTGGGGCTTTTGGCAAACTTTCTCTCTAAAGGGTCAGATAGTAAATATTTTAAGCTTTGCAGTTTAGGCTCTGTCTCAACTACTCATCCCAGCAGAGCAGAAAAGCATCCACAGACAAATAAGAATAAGCTTGATAGTGTTCCAGTAAAAGTTTATTTTTGGACACTTAAATTTGAACTTCATGTAATTTTCACTATTCTCTGTCTGATTTGACTTTTTCCAACTAATTAAAACTGTGAAAACAATTCTTAGCTCATGGCTCATACAAAATACAAAACCAGGTAACAGGGCTGGATTCGGATGGTGGCTGAAGTTTGCTGATGCCTGTTATGGACGCTGGATTCTCTTCTTTATATTTGTTATCTTTTTGAATTCAAATATCAATCTATGAGTTAATGTCAGGAAGAGAACTCTTTTTATCAAAGAGAGCTCTTTTTATCGAAGAGAAAATTGACCTTGGGGTCAGCTGGGTGACACTGGCAAGTTTCTTCACGTTTCTCGGCCTCAGCTTCCTCATCTACCTTGCAAGCCTGTTACACAATTAAGTGAGCTCAGACACATAAAGCACATATGCCTAACACATAATAAGTGCCTTACAAATATTAACTGCTATTAATACTTCCTCAAGCATTAAAACTCTTCTACAACATGATATTTAATGACAGCATAGCTTTCCATGTAGATTTTCATCATTTACTTAACAGAGACTCTAAAGTTGAATTTTTAACTTATCCTTTATTTTCTCTCTTCAAAAAGAACTCATAATTACTTTGTGGAAAAATTTAAAGTAGAGATAAGAAAAATTAAAATTGCTCATAATCCCATTACAGAGAGATTATAACTGCTGTTAAGACATCATGATGTATGTTGCTCCAGGTTTGTTTATATTTTTAAACAAAGGTGGGGGAATTCCCTGATGGTCCAGTGGTAAGTATGCCATGCTTTCACTCTCGAAGGCCTGGGTTCGATTTCTGATTGGGGAACTAAGATCCCACAAGTCACACAGCACACCCAAAAAAGAAAAATAAACAAATGATCAAAGTGGGGGTTACACTGGACATACTGTTTTATAACATGGGCTTTCATTTATCACGATAGTGAAGGGCTTCTTGACCTCTCAGATCTTGATTGTGAGCTCCTGGTCTCTGACTTCTATTATCCTAGACTAACACGTGGCTGCTCACTGATCTTGTCTATTCCCATAAGGGAGACTGGGCTGACCATTTGGTTCTCTTGGTATTAGAGTTTCTTACTATGAAACTATAAATTGGCAACTGGTTTTGCACATAAGTTTCTTAGGAGTTTAGTTACTGTTAGCTCCCACTGTGAGTCCTAGTGATTACCTCCAATACAGCAAAATAGGGAGTTTGGGGATCTTCAAAGCTGAGGATCTGGGCATTATGACTTAAATAAAGTCAGGCAGTCCTGTCTGAGCAACCAGTCAAATCCTGTCAGCCTCCTTCCCTGACATCTTTATCTTGCTTTCTTTAAGTGTCTTACCAATGATTATACGTGATGACTGGTATTTATCATTTTAAATGGCAAACGACTCTAAGTGGCTGTGGTGAAGAGCAAGTTCAGACACAGTTGCTAGAGACTAGCTGAGAGCAGATGCCCCTTTAGAGTAGTATTTGAAGTGCTGACTTTATACAAAAATGCCAAATTACCTCTCCCACTGTTAAAATATCTTGTTATACTTCCCCGTCCTCTTTATGGGATCAAGGAAGTAAGTATGTTGACTTCAGGACTCAAATTTTGATCTGGTTTTGATTAAACCTAGGTTTACCACACTATGGTAACTTTTCACATTGTTGAGAAAAAGATGAACAATTACAATGAATTTTCTGTGGGTGTAGATGCTTCTGTAGTTGATGTAAATATCTAAAAATCTCACCACAGTGTGTCTGACTTTTCTCATCATGCAGGCAGTGGCATGCTCTAGACCTAAACTGGACTGATTTGAAAAGACTACTGACTTGTTATTCGACCCCGTGTATACTCTGGGCAGTGAAAAGAAAGTCGAATGCACTTAATTTTTGAAGTCAAGCTGTTTATTGATCTGGAAATTGAGTCTGTATACCTGCCTCTAATGGCTGAGTGTGTTTGTATGCTCTCAGTGACATGAGCAATTCCCTTTCACCTGTGACAGGGCCAAAGCAGAGACACAGGGGCCTGAATACAAACACGAAAAACACCTCACCACCTGGGAGTCAGAGGCAGGTTCAGGCACATCCATTCCTTGTGCATTTGAGCAGCTGTTTCTACTGTATTGCCCAGAACAGCAGATGGGAGAGTCAGATTAGAAACCGGTAAAACAGTGGTCCCCTAACCCTTCAATCTTTTCCTACTCCACCTCCTGCCAAAAAACCAAACAAAAAACCTAAAGTGGCACTTTGTCAACTAGACATCAACAATCTTCTTTAGCTTAATTTCCAAGGAAAAATTACAAGGATGGTTAAAATCCTTTTAAAACACACAAGAAGCAATTATTGAACAGTTACTACTACAGATGCCTTGCATAGTCATATTCATGGTTTATTTCATCTATTCACAGTACTGGGGCAAACAGCTTTTTAGCTGACCTCATCCAGAGGATGAGGCCTAGCTGGCTAGTAACACAATCAGGGTCAGATATCCTAAAAGACAGAATCCAGCTTTGAAAGCAGACTTGCGCCCTCAAACTTGTGTGCTTCCCATGACCACACTACCACATTCTAGAGCAGAACCTTTTTAGCCACAGACAGCAGCTAGCAGAAAGCCACTGCAGGAAGGGCCCAGAGGAAAACTGCTGGGAGTGGGGCAGGGCAGAAGCCCACGCCATGCGTGCGTGCAGTGTTATTTAGAATCTTTTCTTCCGAAATAGAGAAGTGTTCATACCCAGGCATGTCTTTCAAACATTCATTCATCCAGCTTGGGCACAATAGAGATGTTGGCTGGTTGGCAGCAGGGGTGGGGGGCGGGGCCTCGGGAGACGCAGCCTTCCTGGTACAGCAGGCATAGGGCCGGTAGTGCTGATACCTGCCCTGAGGCGGGTGCTGGGAACCAGGAACTGTATTCAGAGCTCAGGGATAGGTCTGAGATAGTGAGTGACCTGTGCCTTGAGTCACAGGAAAGTGAAAGCAGCAGGAAGCACCCTGGGCTAGTGGGGTTTTTTCGGCACGGCCTCCCCACCACACCTGGAAGTGTGACAGTTAAGTTGGCTGGAGGAACTGGGCGGCCTTCCTTCTCACCTGCCATTTAGCTCCCCCTACTCAGATCCCTCGCAAAAGCATGGCCTGAGGCTGTGTGTGAAAGAGCAGAGACTCCATTCTCCACCCTCCTCCTCAGAGAGGGCAGTGTGCCCACAAAGGCCTGTGGGCCCAGTGTGTACTGGCCGGCAGGTGGGGACTGCAGGTGTGGCTCTGCTGCCTGAGCCTCTTCCCTGGGGCACGCGCTCTGTGTGATGCTGTGGTGTGCCAAGGTGTGGTAGGAGCAGGGGGGGATTCCAGGTCTCTGGAAGGAAATGGGACCTTCTTCCCTCCTATCCTGTGAAGTGTGAAGTGTAGTTGCTCAGTCGTGTCCGACTCTTTGCGACCCCACAGACTGTAGCCTACCAGGCTTGTCTGTCCATGGGATTTTCCAGGCAATAGTACCGGAGTGGATTGCCATTTCCTTCTCCAAAGGATCTTCCCAACCCAGGGCTCGAATCTGGGTTTACCACATTGTAGACAGATGCTTTACCGTCTGAGCCACCAGGGAAGTCTGCAGTTTGGAGGCAGGACAAATCCTAATTCTATTACTAAGGCTAAGTTCTGATCATGACAGGTGGAAACTGGAACTCAGAAGGACCCTGAAGTTGGTGTGGAGGAAGGGCAGGGGTCCAGAGGTGGTACTGGTTATCTATTTCTCTGTAATAAATTAACAAAAGCAGAGCTGCTTCACCAACAAACCTTTATTATCTCAGTTTCTTGGGGTCAAGAATCCAGGTGTGGCTTAGCCAGGTGCCCCCAGGCTTAAGGCCTTTCATTTATTATCTCAGTTTCTTGGGGTCAGGAATGCAGGTGTGGCTTAGCCAGGTGCCCCCAGGCTGAAGGCCTTTCTAGGGGGTGGGCGGGGCACTACTGCATTTGGCCAAGGCCGTCCTCTCAGCTGAAGGCTCAACTGGTGGAGAAGCCAGTTCTGAGCTCACTCTTGAGGTTACTGACAGGAGTCACTTCCAGTCCAGTTGGCTGGAGCCCTCCCCTCCGTCACAGGGCATTTCAACAGGGCAACTAGCTTCCTACAGAGCAGGTAAGGTGGGGGAGGGTGCCTGAAAGGAGCAGCCTGTCACTTTGGCCATCTTCTCTTCTCAGAATCACATCAGGAAGTCCAGCTCACACTCAGCGGCATGAATAGCAGGAGGCCATCTCAAAGGCTCTCTGTCAGTGTCTAAGCTGGGATCTGAAGAGTGAAGAGAAATTGACTAGTAGAAGAGGAGGGGGTGGGGAGTGGCCGGTAGGGTGGGCTGCAGCTGTAACTCGGTGTGGCTGTGGGAAAGTGCCTTCCATGGGAGGAGAGGTGTGGTAGAGACCAGCAGGGCCCAGAGGGTGTATAACCTTTTAACCCAGGTTTGTGAAGGTGAACTTTATCCTGGGAGGATGGAGAACTTAAAGCTGGAGACTAAAACTGATTACACTGCTGTGGAGAGCATGAGGCAGGCCACTGGGGAATTCTGATCTAAGGAGTGACTGAAGGGACAAAATGGAGTCTAGAGATTCGAAGGAGCTGGAATTTGTGAGGCTGAGAGACTGACTGTCACCACCTGGTAGGATGTAAGTTCAGCAGAGTCTCTGGTATCCCCAGGTTTCTCCTTGAATAACTTGGGAGAGCCTTTCTCTGAGATATGAAACCAGGGTACAAACATGGTGAGGAGCTCAACATTTGAAAAACAGGGAATATGAGGTGCTTTGTGGGACATCTGAGAGTAGGTGCTCTCTAGGCAGCTGACTTGGGCATCTGGAGGGCTTCCCACAGAGAGTGAGAGATGCAGGTTAGAGAACAGTAAGCACCCAAATGCCCATCAATGATCGATCGTGGGAGTGGATAATATGCCCACCGGAGTTTCCAGGACACCTTGAGCAGCAACAGTGCTTCGAAAGACAGTACAAGAGAGGCCAGTGAACAACAGAAAAGCCCAAATATGCTGCCAGGAAGGAAAACCAGGAGTCACAGGAACCAGAGAGAACACAGGGCAGTAAGTGTCAAGCAAGGACTGCAGAGCCTGGAGAGCTGAAGCCTGCGCCAAGCGGGGAGGGAGGTGAAAAGGAATGTTCTCCAGAAATGCAAATTGATTTAATATTTTAGAAGTTAAAGCTGCCATTTCAAAATCCCATTTTAAAAGACAAACAAAATAGATAAACATTTAGGCATCAGTTCCCTAAAAGATCACCAAAGAGGCTTAAAAACAAAAACAAAAACCAGTTCCAGGGGATGTCCCAACCCTATAAAATTAAGTCTCTCAAAAAGGAGGCAGGGGCAACTATAATTTTTTTTCTAAAAGTAGCGAAGTGATTTTGAAGTGTGACAAGATTTTGAAATCACTCATTTAAACCTCTAAGAACTGCTGGTTCGTATTTGGCTTAAGCTCTTTCAGAAGAATTAAAGTGACAGAAAAATTCGTAGATTGCTGAACTGCGAGAAGTTGATTGTTAAATTTAAGACTTTAATAGGAAATTTAAAGCAATCAAGAAAATAAACTCCCCCACAAAGCTAATTAAAAAAAAAAACCCACCAACTATAAAACACATCTTGTATGTTTATTATCAAGAAAAATGCTAATAATGGCAATTAAGACTATAAATTTAGTTGCGAGTAAATGAGAGCTAGTTTGGTAAATAAAAGTGCCTGTAAACATTTGTAAAATAGTTCTCCTCTTCCGTATGGTTTGTAAAAGAACCTGGTGGACCTCTGAAGAGCTGGGGCTGGTTCCTGGCTCTAGCAGGGTGGGAAGTCCTCATTGTTTCATAAACCAAGAAAAGCTCCCCCGCTCGTGGTTGCCTCTTCTCTGGGAAAACCACAAGCTCCCTTCTCAGCACTCTGAGAGACGCCTGGGCTGCATGGCTCCCTCCACTTCCTTACCGCTTTCCTTTGTCCCTGGAGATTTAACTGTGAGCCTCCAAAGTGCATTAAAAGCCCCTTCCAGGTCCTTCGGGGACCACTGTCCTCATAAGTTCCACAACCAAAGAGCAGCCTTTCACATACAAAGCCTCTAGAGCCCACCTTGGGCCCCTCCAGACTGGCAGCAGACTCCCAAGGACTTACCTCCCATCTTCTGGAAACATGTTTCACAGTTCACCACTCACCCCTCCTCTTTCTCCAGGACTTTAACTTAAAATAGTTTTCCCACTTCTACCTTCTCTTGCTGTCCTTAAAGACACGTATACTGGTTTTTCATTAGTTTTAAAAAATTAACTCATCAGGAAGTGAAAGTAGCAGAGGGAAAGGCATAAGTCACAGCTCCCCTCCCTGGCCCAGGGGGAGCCTCTCTTGGAAGGCTCAGATGTTTACATCTTCAGGTCAAATTGCTCCAAACAATGGTTGCCCTTAGGTTTCCCCTCTCGGGGCAGAAGGTGCCTAATTTCACTGGTCTCCTACCGCACACAAGGATTTTTCCGGGCTCCTTATAGTATTTCTTTAAAATTACTTCAATGTCAATCTTATTAGTCCACAAAGAAAGGCAAATAAAATCCTTTTGTTTTATCAAGATGGCAATAAATAAATAAAGTGAAGCCTGTTAATACCTCGTTAGAGCCAGCTCGCTGGGAAGCTGACTCATTCTTGCACCGCTGGAGGGGTTCTGGTTTTTTTTTTTTTTTTTTGGAGGGGTTCTGAATCTAGAGCCTTAAATGTGTGCGTACCCTTCAAAGTAATCCCACATCGAGGAAAGTATCCTAAGGAAATAATCAAGAGATGCAGTCAAGGATTTATGAACAAAGAATATTCAGGGCAAAGCCGTAACTGAGAAAAACTGGAAAAGACAGACGTACGTGCCTCCCAGGTGGGGCTTGGCTCCACAAACCCTCCCAGCACCTCGATGGTGGATGGGGCGCGCCCAGTCACGCGGTCATTCAGATGGCAAACGTTTACTAGGTACTCTGCATTAGGCACTTGACTGGGTAAATAAAACAGGTTAAGTTCCACCCCCATCCCCGCCCGAAGGTGCAGTCGACTAAAATTCATGATCTAAAACAATTCTAAAATTATTTACATTGTATTTTTTTGGGGGAAGCCGATTACACACTGTATCACCCCCCACTCTTTCAACCCCTGCCATAAGCAGTTACCAAATCCTAATATCTTTTCCTTCAGTGGCTCTCCCTAACCGACCTCTTCATTCCTTTTCAAAAGCAGATCCTAAGGCTCTAGGTAACCTGATAACGGCGGAAAGAACACCCACATGGAAGTCTTCCGATTGGTTTCTAATTTCAGGAAGTTGCCGACTTTGGGCAAATCACGTCACCTCTGGGACTGTTTCTTTTTAACCTTGTATTTTGTATTGGGGTATAAGCTGGTTAACGGTGTTGTGATAGTTTCAGGTGAACAGCGAAGGAATTCAGCCTTACATATACATGTATCCATTCTCCCCTCCGGGATTGTTTCTAATCAAAATAAAAGGCGGGCCTTCATCTTTCTCGGAGTCCAGTAATTTTTGACTCTATCACAGAACCGTCCGTAGATGAGGAAGTCTCAGCCCGTGGCTAAAAGAAGGGGGAGGCAGGGAGCCCCTTGAGGATCTGTGCATTTCTGTCTAGGGAGTTCCAGAACACCGACAAGGTAAGGGGCCGCCTCCCTGGAAGGGGGCGAAAGTCTAGAAGTAGGCGGGCCTGCGCCGGGGGAGGCCGGGAGGTGGCGCAGGCCCCGCCCAGGCCCCGCCCAGGCCCCGCCCAGGCCCGCGCTCTCCGCGCCGCTCTCCTGCCTCTGAGCCGACTGCAGGCCCACAAGGTTGGTAAGCAAGCAACGTCCTTCCTTCCAGTTGTTATTTAGTATTAATAAAGAACAGCTCATAATTATTGGGTGCTTCCAGGGGCAAAACAGTGTGTCGGTGGTTTAGTTACCTCACAACCAAAGTACGAGGTTCATTCTGCTAATTCCCATTCTTAGGGCAAAACGGAGGCTTAGGAAGTTTACAAGACTGATGGAAGAAGTTATGCGGATAGTCGCAGGGTCCAGGGCTCTTCACTTGCATACTGCCCAGTCTGCCTATTTTCCCGAGAGGGCAGTAAGACAGTCTTCCGTTTTACCCCTCTTTCCTGCGTGAGGAGACTGGAACTCCGGTCATTATGTTGGTGAGAATTTGTTGACTACCAACCGGGAGACTGGGTGGCCGAAGTTTACGGCTCGTCTTGGAATCTGTTGAAGCCCCCTGCTTTCACTAAGAACCCCCTTCCTCCCGGCCCCTCGTCCCCCACAGCCTTTCCCGGTTAGGGTGAAGGGGCAGCTCTGAAAGGACAGTCAGGAAGGAATAATCCTCATCTCTTCAAAAGGCGAAAGAAATTTGCAACCCAGAGGAGCTCTGCTCTTGCTCAGTTTGTGCTCTGACCCTTAAGATCTGCTCTGAGAAATTTCCTGTGACCTGTTACGGTTTGTTGCCACTAAGCAGTATGGAGTTTTGACATTAAGGTCTACATAATTCAGGAATCTAGATTCTATGAGCCCCTTGAAATTGTACTGAAAAGTAGCTTGTGCATAGGTGTGTTTTTCTAGGGGGAGTGTTTATAGCTCTCCTTGGATTCTCAGAGGGGCTTAGAGCTGCCCAAAGGGTAAGAACTCCAAGTGACACGTGGGTGCTGCTAAAGGGGAACAGTGATGCAAATCCTGCGGGAGTGGACAAGGGAGAAGGGAAGATGGTGGAGAGGGGTATTCAGGTAAGGCTTTGCAAAGAGGCAGGATTCTGGTATTGGGGGTGGGGGAGCTGACATTTCTTGCACTCTTACTGTGTGCCAGGCATTGTTCTAGACCAAAATTTACAAGGATTAGTTCATTCTTATAACAACCTTATGAGGTAAATAAGATTATTGTTCTGGCTTTGTAGATTCATTCATTTAATAAATATTTATTGAGCACTGTGTGTCAGGCACTGTTCCCAGAGCTACAGCAATTAACAAAACAGTCAAAAATGCTTCCTTTGTGGAGCTTGCATTCCTGTGGAGAGACAGATGAGGAAACCAGGTTCCCAGAGACTTAAGTGATAAACAAGGGTCTTCAGCTAGTAAGCAGCAGAGATTTGAAACCAGGCAGTATGGCACCAGAAGCTGTTACACTTTATTTTTTTAAAGGAATGGTTAATAATTTTAAACAATTGAAAACTTAAATTTTCTGTGCAACAGAAAATCCCCAAACCTAAAAGGAAAGAGAAAATACTGACATCATATAGAGCAAAGAATAGCTCCAAAATGTTTTTAAACTATAAGTCAAAGCCGCACATTAAAAATGAATGGGAAAAGGTTACTAAAATAACTCAGGTGAGGAAATACACAATCAATAATGTTGAACACTGGCTTCCTGAATTATCATCAAAACTTTATGTTTATTGCTTGCACAGTAAGGAAGAGCTTTACCTTGACAGAGTGTTAGTAACCTATCAGAGGGCAAAGGGTGGAGTCTGGATATTTACTGAAGTTTTGGAGATTGGTCTAAGGCAGAACTTTCCATGGGGAAAGGGGCTTGGTTAAGTTTGGGTAGGATCATGATACAATAATTTGGGATTAGTGGACACAGTCCTGGAAGGGTTTTAAGGAAAGAAGATTAAAGAGTCACTACAACATGCAAAGAGTCGGACATGACTGAGCGACTGAACTGACTGACTGACAACATGCCAGAGACATTACTTTGCCAACTAAGGTCCGTCTAGTCAAGGCTATGGTTTTTCCTGTGGTCATGTATGGATGTGAGAGTTGGACTGTGAAGAAGGCTGAGCGCCGAAGAATTGATGCTTTTGAACCGTGGTGTTGGAAAAGACTCTTGAGAGTCCCTTGAACTGCAAGGAGATCCAACCAATCCATCCTAAAGGAGATCAGTCCTGGATGTTAATTGGAAGGACTGACTTTGAAGCTGAAACTCCAAAAGTTTGGGCACCTGATGTGAAGAGCTGACTCATTTGAAAAGACCCTGATGCTGGGAAAGATTGAGAGCAGGAGGAGAAGTGGACGACAGAGGATGAGATGATTGGATGGCATCACTGACTCAATGGACATGGGTTTGGGTGGACTCTGGGAGTTGGTAATGAACAGGGAGGCCTGGCGTGCTGTGGTTTGCAAAGAGTCGGACATGATTGAGCAACTGAACTGAACTGACAACATGCCAAGTAGAAACTTAGAAGCAAAAATGCAGGTTGTCTTTTTTGAAAGAATGTATAACTGTGACTGCAATTGTATGCCTGCAGTTCTTTATGCTAGTGCTTGTTGGGTTTGTCTAGATTTATCTGACCTCTTCTAGCCTTTGGCATCAATGCCTTCAGTGCTTGTGGATAAACAAGTGATAGACTAAGAAGCCTATAGAATGAGGTAGAAGCGAACTATTGATAAATCAAGTTATTGGGTTTTTCCTTTGTTTAAAATCACATTTATATGTGTATTCTCAACTTTTCAGTTATATTTTTTTAAAAAAACCTTGAGGTGTCATTGACATTCAACAAGTTTCATATACTTAAAGTATGCAATTTTGACATGAGTATGTACTCATGAAACTTATCACTGCAATTAAGATTATGAATGTATCTGTTACCTCCAAAGTTTCCTTGGGCTTCTGTCAACCCCTCCCTCCAGGCCCCTCTCCAAGCAGCAACTGATTGTCTTTTGTCCTACAGGTTATTTGCATGGCTCTTTTTTTTTAATTGTTTGCATCTGTGTTGTTGCATGTATTAATAGTTTACTGCTTTTTATTTCTGAGTAGTATTTCATTGTATGCATATACCACAAATTATTTATGCACTCATTTGTTGATTATATGGTTGATTCCAGTTTTGGGCTATTACAAATGAAACTGTGATTAACATTCATGTGCCAGTATTTTTTGTGGACATATGATTTTATTTCCTTTCAGTAATTACTTCTTAATAGAATGGCTGGATCATACTATTGGTATATGTCAAAGTTTTNTATGGTTGATTCCAGTTTTGGGCTATTACAAATGAAACTGTGATTAACATTCATGTGCCAGTATTTTTTGTGGACATATGATTTTATTTCCTTTCAGTAATTACTTCTTAATAGAATGGCTGGATCATACTATTGGTATATGTCAAAGTTTTAAAGAAACTGTCAAACTGTTTTCCAATGTAGTTGTACTATTGTACATTGCCATCAGCAGTGTATGAAAATTCCAGTTATTATACATGCTTTTCCATTATTTGGTCTGGCCAGTCCGTTCGATTTTAGCCATCCTCAGAGGCGTGCAATGGTGTCTTATTTTAATTTACATTTCTGAGATAATTAATGATGCTGAGCATCTTTTTGTGTGCTTTTTGCCATTAATATGTCAGGAGGGCTTCCTGGTGGGTCAGATGGTAAAGAATCTGTCTGCAATTCTGGAGACCCGGGTTCAATCCCTGGGTAGGAAGATCCCCTGGAGAAGGGAGTGGCAACCCACTCCAGTATTCTTGCCTGGAGAATTCTATGGACAGAGAAGACTGGTGGGCTGTAGTCCATGGGGTCACAAAGAGTTGGACATGACTGAACAATTAACACAAACAAAAAAATATCTTCTTTGTTGAAGCATTCTTTCAAATCAGTTGTCACTTTTTGTTGTTGTTGGACTCTATTGCATTTTGAGAGTTCTTTATGTATGCTGGATACAAGTCCTTTATCATATATGTGATTTGCTAATGTTCTCCTAACCTGTGGCTTATTTTTGCATTCTTCTAAAAGTATCTTCCAAAAACTGTACATTTGGGCAGAGACTACTTAGTTTGGGGCCTGGCAGATTTGTTCTCATCTCCTTTCAGATCAAAGGCCTTTGCCACAAATATGCTCCACTAGATCCTTGGTTAGGCCAAGAAACATACAAGCTTGGTTTCTTTCCTTGTATTTGTTGGAGCTGGAGGTACTGTAGCAGCACTGTATGCCTTGTATCTGGCATTGTTCAATCAGTTGGAACAGAAAGAATAAGCCAGAAGAAACTGAATCCTAGTGATCAATGTAAGTTCTATTCCGTGAATGTGGACTTCAGTAAGCTGAAGAAAGAAGGTCCAGACTTCTAAATGAAATGTTTGACTATAAAGCTGCTTAGAATGAAGGTCTTCCAGAAGCCTTTTGTAAAATTTTCTATTTAACCAGGAAATATTTCCCCTTTAAATGTATGAAATCATGATTGTGTATTGTGTTGAGGGTTTACACTGATTAATACATGTCTGAAACTTGAACAAAAAGCATACATACATTCTTAATTTTTGTTTAGTCAAATTTATCAGTTCTAAGGACTGTATTTATTTGTCATATCAGAAATCTTTGCCTAACCCAAGGTCATTTACTCCATATTCTATCAATTTTTTAATTTTAAAATTTACATTTATATCTGTGATCCATTTTGAGTTGATTTAAAATATATGTTGTGAGGTATGGATCAAGCTTCTATTTCTTTTGCATGTAGATATTCAATTGTTCCAGGACCATTCACTGAAAAGACTATCCTTTTGACCCTTAACAACCCTTATAACTTTGTTGAGCAATTGAGCATATATGTGTGGGTGTGTTACCAGACTTTTTGTTCAGTTGACCTAAATATGTCTAGCTTTACCTTAATTTCCCCCACACTGTATTAATCACTGTAGCTTTAAGTATAAGCCCTAAGGGGGTTTCCAGGCGGTACTAGTGGTAAAGAATCCACCCACCAATGCAGGAGATGAATCCCTGGGTCTGGAAGATCCCCCAGAGTAGGAAATGGCACCCCACTCCAGTATTCTTGCCTGGAAAATTCCGTGGGCAGAGGAGCCTGGCAGCTTACAGTCCACGGGGCCGCAAAGAGTTGGACATGACTGAGTGACAGAGCACACACACACACAAGCCCCTACGTATGAATCTTCAAGTTACAAACTTTCAAAGAAAGAGCCTTCTGTCAGCATTAGGCATGAGTGAAATTGCCCTTTCTCTCCTATTGCTGATGGTCCTTCAGCTTTACCATCTCCCACCTTCTCTCCCTCCTACTGTCACTAACTCTTCTTGCTTATTCACTTAATGCCAGCCTCTGTATGCCAGCTATTGTACTGAACTACTGCACTTTTCAAAGTACTGTACTGTAAGATTAATAATGTTTTATTTTTGTTTTTATGTATTATTTATGTTAAAAGTATTACAAACCTATTATACAGTATAATACTA
This sequence comes from Oreotragus oreotragus, assembly GCA_006410675.1. Classification (NCBI taxonomy): domain Eukaryota; kingdom Metazoa; phylum Chordata; class Mammalia; order Artiodactyla; family Bovidae; genus Oreotragus; species Oreotragus oreotragus. The sequence continues at coordinate 865,843 of SJYX01024724.1, read as the reverse complement.
TATAGCCAATTGTGTTAGCTGGGCACCTAGGCTAACTTTGTTGAACTTACAAACAAATTGGACTTTTAAATGTGCTTTTAATATGGAACTCATTCATATGTAGGGGATTCACTGTATTGAAATCAGGTAGTGTAAGTCTTCCAAGTTTTTTTTTTTTTTTTTAATCTATTTCTAGGGCTTTCAAATTCCATAAATTTTAGGATCAGTTTAAGTTCTGTGAAAACGATTGCTGGGAGTTTGAATTAGGTTGTGTTGACTCTATAGATCAATTTAGAGAGAACTGACATCTTAATGATATTGAATCTTCTTATCTAGGACCACACTATAGTTCTACATGTATTTAGGACTTTAGCTTTCCTCAGTAGTTTTCAGTGAGTGAGTCTTGCCCATTTTTTGTCAAATTTATCCCCAAGTATCTCAGATTTGTAATGCTGTTGCATATAGAAATACAATTGATTTTTGTACCTTGACTATATAGCTTCTGACCTTGCTAATTTCACTCACTGGCATCAGTAAGTTTTTAGTAAATCCCATAAGATTGTCTATTGATAAATGGACAACCATTAATCATCTGTGAATAAAGACAATTTTATATCTTTCTTTCCAATCTTTATGCCTTTTCTTTTTATTTTATTGCACTGATTAGAAACTACAGTACAGTGTTGAATAGAAGTGTTAAGAGTAGATGTCTTTGCCTGTTCTTGATCTTACAGGGGAAGCACTCAGTATTTACATAAAGGATGATGTTAGCTGTAGATTTTTGCAGATGACTTTCAGCATTTTCTAACCCATGAACCCAGTATATCTGATGTGAGGAAGTCTGCTGAGTTTTTTTTCCTAAACCTTGAATGAACAGTAGAATTTGTCAGTTTTTTTGCCTTTATTGGGATGAGCCTATAACTTGCTTTTATTTTTTTAGTCTGTAAGTATGGTGAATTATATTGCTTGAATGAATGTTAATCCAACCTTGCTTTCCCTAATAGACCCCAATTAGTCATGACATATTATTTGTATCATAGAATTTGAATTAATATTTTGTTAAGAATTTTAACATCTACCTTCATAAGAGTTCTTGGTCTGTATTTTTCTTTTCTTGTAATTTGTTTGATATTGGTATCAGGGCAACGCTGACTCATGGGATGTGTTGGGAAGTATTACCTTGTCCTGGGCTGAATTGTATCCTCTCAGAATTCATGTGTTGAAATCCTAACCCCCAGTACCTCAGATTGTGACAGTATTTGGAGATAAGGTCTTTAAAGAGGTAGGCTGAAATTAAGTCATTAGGGTTGGCCCTAATCCAATATGACTGGTGACCTTAGAGGAAGAGGAAATTAGGACCCAGACATCTACTGAGAGAAGACCATATGAGGAGACAGCCATCTGTGAGTCAAAGAGAAAGGCCGCGGAAGAAACCAGTCCTGCTGACAGCATGCTCTCAGAATTCTAGCCTTCAGAATATTGAGAAAATAAATTTCTGTTGCTTAAGCCAATTAGTCTTTGTTATGGCAGCCCTAACAAACTAACACATACTTCTTTATCCATTTTCTGGAAGACTTTGTATGGCATTTTCATTATTTATTCCTTAAATTTTGGATAGAATTCACTAGTAGTTATCTGGACATGGAGTTTTTCTCTGGGAGAAGGTTAATCTGTTGTTCAGGTGCTTAAGTTGTGTCTGACTATTTGTGGCCCCATGGACTGCAGCACACCAGGCTTCTCTGCCCTGCACCATCTCCTGGAGCTTGCTCAAACTCATGTCAGTGATGCCATCCAGCCATCTCATCCTCTGTCACCCTCTTCTCTTCTTGCTCTCAATCTTTCCCAGAATCAAGGTTTTTCCTAATGAGTCAGCTCTTTGTATCAGGTGGCTTAAGGTATTGGAGTTTTAGCTTCAGCATCAGTCCTTCCAGTGCATATTCAGGGTTGATTTCTTTTAGGACTGGTTTGATCTCATTGTCCAAAGGACTCTCAAGAGTCTTCTCCAGGACCACAGTTTGAAAGCATCAATTCCTTTTTTTTTTTTTTAAAGTATTTATCTTAATTGGAGGCTAATTACTTTACAATATTGTAGTGGTTTTTGCCATACATTCACATGAATCAGCCATGGGTGTACATGTGTTCCCCATCCTGAACCCCGCTCCCACCTCCCTCCTCATCCCATCCCTCAGGGTCATCCCAGTGCACCAGCCCTGAGCACCCTGTCCCATGCATTGAACCTGGACTGGCGATCTATAATACATGTTATTATATTCTCTCAAATCATCCCACCCTTGCTTTCTCCCACAGAGTCCAAAATGTTCTTTACATCTGTGTCTCTTTTGCTGTCTCACATAGAGGGTCCTTGGATTATTTTTCTAAATTCCATATATATATATATATATATATATGTTAATATACTGTATTTGTGTTTTTCTTTCTGGCTTACTTCACTCTGTATAATAGGCTCCAGTTTTATCCACTTCATTAGAACTGATTCAAATGTACTCTTTTTAATGGATGAGTAATACTCCATTGTGTATATGTANATTACCATCTTTCTAAATTCCATATATATGTGTTAGTATACTGTATTGGTGTTTTTCTTTCTGGCTTACTTCACTCTGTATAATAGGCTCCAGTTTCATCCACTTCATTAGAACTGATTTAAATGCACTCTTTTTAATAGCTAAGTAATATTCCATTGTGTATATGTACCACAGCTTTCTTATCCATTCATCTGCTGATGGACATCTAGATTGCTTTCATGTCCTGGCTATTGTAAACAGTGCTGCAGTGAACACTGGGGTACACATGTCTGTTGAAAGCATCAGTTCTTCGGCACTTAACCTCCTTTATAGTCCAACTCTCACATCCATATACAACTACCAGAAAAGCTACCATACTTAGCTTTGACTATATGTACCTTTGTCAGCAAAATGATCTCTCCTTTTTAATACACTGTCTAGGTTTGTCATAGCTGTTCTTCCAAGATGCAAGCATCTTTTAATTTCAAGGCTGCAGTCACCATCTGCAGTGATTTTGGAGCCCAAGAAAATGAAATCCGACACTCTTTCAACATTTTCCCCATCTATTTGCCTTTAAGTGATAGGACCGGATGGCATGATCTTAATTTTTTGAATATTGAGTTTTAAGCCAGCTTTTTCACTCTCCCATTTCACCTTCAAGAGGCTCTTTAGATCCTCTTCACTTTCTGCCATTAAAATGGTATCACCTACATATCTGAGGTTGTTGATATTTCTCCCAACAATCTTGATCCCAGCCTGTGCTTCATCCAGCCCAGCATTTCGCATGATATACTCTGCATAGCAGTTAAATAAGCAGGGTGACAATATACAGCCTTGACATACTTCTTTCCCAATTTTGAACCAGTCCATTGTTTCATGTCCAGTTCTAACTGTTGCTTCTCGTCTGCATGCACATTTCTCAGGAGGCAGGTAATGTGTTGTGGTATTTCCATCTCATTAAGAATCTTCCACAGTTTGTTGTGATCCACACAGTCAAAGACTTTAGTCAGTGAAGCAGAGGTGGATGGTTTTTTTTAATTCCCTTGCTTTTTCGATGATCTGGCATATGTTGGCAATTTGATCTCTGGTTCTTCTCCCTTTTCTAAATCTAACTTGTACATCTGGAAGTTCTCGATTCACATATTGCTGAAGCCTAGCTTGAAGGATTTTGAGCATAATCTTGTGGCATGTGAAAAGAATGCAATTATACAGTAATTTGAACATTCTTTGGCATTGCCCTTCTTTGGGATTGGAATAAAAACTGACTTTTCCAGTCCTGTGGCTGCTGCTGAGTTTTCCAATTTTGCTGGCATATTGAGTGTAGCACTTTCACAGCATCATCTCATTGTTTTCTTCTATCTCTTTGCTATGATCGCTGAGGAAGGCTTTCTTATCTCTCCGTGCTATTCTTTGGAAATCTGCATTCATTTGGGCATATCTTTCCCTTTCTCCTTTCCTTTCATTTCTCTTCTTTTCTCAACTATTTATAAGGCCTCCTCAGACAACCACCTTGCCTTCTTGCATTTCTTTTTCTTGTGGATGGTTTTGGTCACCATCCTCTGTACAATCTTATAAACCTTCGTCCATATTTCTTCAGGCGCTCTGTCTAACAGAGGTAGTCCCTTAAATCTATTTGTCACCTCTACTGTATAATCATAAGGGATGTGATTTAGGTCATACTTGAATGGCCTAGTGGTTCCCTACTTTCTTCAATGTAAGTCTGAGTTTGGCAATAAGGAGCTCATGATCTGAGCCACTGTCAGCTACTGGTCTTCTTTTGTCAACTGTATAGAGCTTCTCCATCTTTGGCTGCAAAGAATATAGTAAATCTGATTTGGTATTGACCATCTGGTGATGTCCAGGCATACAGTCGTCTCTTGGGCTGTTCGAAGAGAGTATTTGCTATGACTGGTGTGTTCTCTTGGCAAAACTGTTAGCCTTTGCCTTCATTTTGTACTCCAAGGCCAAACTTGCCTCTTATTCCAGGTTTCTTCTATCTTCCTACTTTTGCATTCCAGTCCCCTATAATGAAAAGGACCTTTTTTTGGTGTTAGTTTGAGGTCTTATAGGTCTTCATAGAATTGTTCAACTTCAGCTTCTTTGGCATTAGTGGTTGGGGCATTGACTTGGATTACTGTGATGTTGAATGTTTTGCCTTGGAAACAAACTCAGATGACAAAGATAAAAAAAAGTTGACTAACAGATTCAATTTCTTTAATACATATAGGCTACTCATTTTTTGTTTCTTAAGTGATATTTGGTAAAGTGATATTTGGTAGTTAATGTCTTTAAGAAATTTATCTACCATCTAAGATATAGAATTTCTTGCCAAAAAGATATTCATATTCTCTTATTATCCTTTTAATGTATGTAATGTCTGTATTTACATCACCTCTCTCATTATTATATGGCAATTTGTGTCTTTTTTTTTTTTTTTCTGTAATCAGTCTGGCTAAAGGTTTATCAATTTTATTGGTTTCTCAAAGAACCACCTTCTGTTTTCACTGATTTTATCTGTTTTCTGTTTAATTGATTTCCGCTCTGATCTTTATTTTTATTACTATTATTGTTTTTAGGTTTTTAAAGGTTGAATTATGTCATTGATTTGAGATCTTTTTTTGTTTTTTTCTCAGAGGTGTTCAATGCAGTTAATTTCAAGAGCTGCTTTCAATGTATCCCACAAATATTGATATGCTTTATTTTCATTCAGTTCAAAATACTTTCTGCTTTGTTTTGATTCATTTTTTGACCCTTGTGACCAAAGAACATACTCTGCATTACTTAAATCTTTTTAAATTTGACATGTTTTATTGACCTGAATATGGGCAATCTTGGTAAGTGTTCTTTGTGTACTTGAAAAGAATTTGTATTCTGGTGTTGTTGGACATTCTAATAATATCAATTAGGTCAAGTTGGTTGGTACTGTTGTGCAAGTCCTTTGTGTTTCTACTGACTTCCCATTTCTTTATCAATTATTGAGAAAGAAGAGCTTTATCTTACTATAACTGAGACTTTGTCTGTTTCTTATTGAGTCCATTGTTTTTGTGTCCAGGCATTTTGAAGTTCTGCTGGTTTCGAACAGGATGTAAGTGGGGAATCAAGGAAGAGTTTTGGGGCACTTAACACAGATAGGTGGTATGAGTAGTAGGTAGGTAGTATGGGTAGGTAAACAGCCTCCGGGTTATGTTGAGTAAAAGGAACATCTGGCCACATGTTGGCTTTGACTAGAGTGATTTATTTTTAGATTACTCTGCTCAGAGAGTAATTGCTCCATCTAGGTTACACTATCTATTTTAATCAAAGTAAAGCACATATCAGGATAAAGAACCAAAAGAATTATCAAAAATACTAGGTTGACAAAATACTAGTGACATTTGTCTTTGACCTACAAAAATGGTAATTTCTCACAAAGCAAGGATGTTTGTTCATTATAGTATTGTTCAGAATAGTGAAACACTGAGAGTAATGTAAATGTCAAACAGTAAATCATGTCACAGTACTGGAAAATTAAATAGAATTTGTATTCTGGTGTTGTTGGACATTCTAATAATATCAATTAGGTCAAGTTGGTTGGTACTGTTGTGCAAGTCCTTTGTGTTTCTACTGACTTCCCATTTCTTTATCAATTATTGAGAAAGAAGAGCTTTATCTTACTATAACTGAGACTTTGTCTGTTTCTTATTGAGTCCATTGTTTTTGTGTCCAGGCATTTTGAAGTTCTGCTGGTTTCGAACAGGATGTAAGTGGGGAATCAAGGAAGAGTTTTGGGGCACTTAACACAGATAGGTGGTATGAGTAGTAGGTAGGTAGTATGGGTAGGTAAACAGCCTCCGGGTTATGTTGAGTAAAAGGAACATCTGGCCACATGTTGGCTTTGACTAGAGTGATTTATTTTTAGATTACTCTGCTCAGAGAGTAATTGCTCCATCTAGGTTACACTATCTATTTTAATCAAAGTAAAGCACATATCAGGATAAAGAACCAAAAGAATTATCAAAAATACTAGGTTGACAAAATACTAGTGACATTTGTCTTTGACCTACAAAAATGGTAATTTCTCACAAAGCAAGGATGTTTGTTCATTATAGTATTGTTCAGAATAGTGAAACACTGAGAGTAATGTAAATGTCAAACAGTAAATCATGTCACAGTACTGGAAAATTAAAAGTAAAGTTTTGAGAGATTTAATAACACTCCTTTTGTGTCCTCATCCAATTTTGTAACATTAAATTCTATCTATACATGCCAGCAACTCCAAAATGCATATCAGAAGTCCAATAGCTCAGAAGATCCAGACTCAAACATTCAATTTCCTGTTCACCATTTACACTCTGATGTCTAGTCAATATCTGAAATTTAACATGTCTAAAACTGAACTCCTGATCTGTCTTTAAATGCTTTTCTCCCCACATCCTTACTCATCTCAGTTAGTAGAAATTCTAGCCTCTCCTTTCCCATTTGTTCAGGTCAAAATCCTTGAAGTCATTTTTGTTTTTGGTTTTCACGTTTTTATTGGGGGCCACCGGGGAGGGTGCCTGTCCCTGTCAACAGAGGAGCTCACAGTTTTTCAGCCATTTCAAGGCTCTGAGGGTCTGGGGGTGGCTAGGCATGTTGGGCATGTTCCCATCGTCTTGAAAGAGCACTGGGTAGGTAGGTGTAGGTTGTGGCCTGGTTGATCATGATGGTGTACTTAGTGTGTGAGCTGAGTGTGGGCAGAATTAGAGTGAGGCCTCTGGTGGGGAAAGATGCCACCATGCCACCAGCCTGACATTCTTGAGGAAGGTGATGATTCTAGTGGCTCTCCTGGTTTCCCCTGGAGTCATTTTTGACTCTTTCTCATCCCCGATATTCAATCCATCAGGAAACTTTCTGACTTTAGCTTCAAAATATATCCAAACCCAATGCTTTTCACCATTGCGACCTCTGAGGTCTTCTTTCCCTTACTCTGCAAAAGCCTCCTGACCTTATTATAATAACTGCAGTTAGTCAATATTTTAAAGAGCACTGATGAAAATTGTATACATCTGGACTAAGTTCAAATGAACATGGCAGACAGTGTCCGCTCTAAATCATTACCTCATAAAGTTTGGAGACATTTGCTCACTATCTTCTTATCTTCTGCATTTTCCTACTCCCCTCCTTCGTTTACTCCTTAACTGAATATAAGGAACTAAAGTGTTTGGAGCAGTTATCAATTTATTGCCCCATAGCAATAAAAACTGCTCTGCAACGATGGAGCTAGACCTTCTTGTAAACATTTCTCCTTTGACAGGTGGCACAGTATTAATCTTTGTTAATAGAATGCACTGGAGAGGCACTGGAGGAGGGAGCTTCTCTTCTAGGTTCTGCTGTGCTGTCCTCTGAGATCCTCCAGTGTGCAGCTCCTGGCTCTTGTGGAAAGTGAAAGTGAAAATCGCTCAGTCATGTATGACTCTGCAACCCCATGGACTATATGGTCCATGGAATTCTCCAGGCCAGAATACTGGAGTGGGAATCCTTTCCCTTCTCCAGGGGATCTTCCCAACCCAGGGATCGAACCCAGGTCTCCTGCAGTGCATGCGGATTCTTTACCAGTTGAGCCACAAGGGAAGCCCTTGTGGTCTCAGAGGCTAACCTCTTGTGGTAGGGAGGCTTGGGGGGCTCTGTAGTGAGCTTTACTGGTATCATACCTCTCCGTGCAGGGCCTCCCTGGAACCTCCTTCTACAGTGGCTTCCCAGCAAGTTCTGGGCTATGCCACCTCTCCAAGGAGGTTTCCCTGGCACCTGATGGCAGAGTCCAAACAAGGGGTACTGGTGCAGCATCTCAATAAACTTCTCTGCCATCCAGTGGGCCATGGGTGTGGGCTCTCTAATATAGAAGTCTGAGCTCAGCCTAGGGGCTCTTTGGGGTTTACCTTACCTCAGCCCTAGAGTTAGTAGCTGCTCCCTATATGTGCTATTTTTGTATTCTTTAGAGTTCTTTTTATTGCTTAGTAGCAAATCCTTCACCATTTCAGTTTCTTATTATAGTAGTCTGTGATGGTTAATTTTATGCATCAACTTAGCTGTGCCATGGTGCCCAGAAATTTAATCAGACATTATTCTGGAAGTTTCTGTGACGGTGTTCTTCAGATGAGACAAACATTTACATTGGTGGACTTTGAGTAAAGCAGATTATCCTCCATAATGTATCCAATCTATTGAAGGCCTTAATTCAGCATAGACTGACCTCGTTTGAGCAAGAAGAAATTCTGCCAGTCAGCGATCTTTGAACTTGAACTACAATTCTTTCCTTGGGTTTCCAGTCCACCAGCCTAACCTGCAGATTTTGGATTTACCATGGCTCCACAACTGTGTCAGTTGATTCCTTAAAATAAATCTCTCTATATACATATACATACACACACACATCTGTATACACCCTTAACTCTGTTTAAACTCTGGATAATTCTAACAGTTCTAAACATTAAACTACCTCTCTTCAGATTGCTATGTGGTTTCTGTCTCTTGATTTGGATCCTGACAAATACACCATTATTTTCCCCTGAACCCCAAATCCATAGTGCAACTATCCAACATCTCTACTTGGATGTCTAACAGGCATGCCAAACTTACAGGCAAAAGTAAGCTCTTGATGGTCCTCCTGCAAACTTGTTTCCCTTATGCTTTTTCCAATCTCAGCTGAAGACAACGCCATTTTCAATGAGGCTTTCCCTGGCTAACCCAATTTACAATTACAGTCCATCTTTAAGCAGCCCCAACCATACTTCCAGTCCTTCTTTGCTTGTTATTATTGTTATCTAATTACTATATGTACTGGGCTTCCCAGGTGGCTCGGTTGGTAAAGACTGCCTGCCAATGCAGGAGATGTGGGTTTGGTCCCCGGGTCAGGAAAATTCCCTGGAGAAAGAAATGGGAACCCACTCTAGTATTCTTGCCTGGAAAATTCCATGGACAGAGGAGTCTGGTGGGCTACAGACCATGGGGTCACAAAAGTGTTGGACATGACTCAGCAACTAAACATCAACTATATGTATTACTTGCCATGTTTATTAGGTAATTTGCTCCATTAGAATATAAATTCCATAAAAGCAGGAATTTGATGTGTGTGTTTAAACTGCTGCATGGTCATAACCTAACGTAATGCTTAACATGTGGTGAATAATCAGTGCATCTCTGCCTTTTGTTTTTAGTAAGGACTACAGTGCTAGTTATTTTTGAATGTCTTGTTTATCCCAAATTCATAAATACATTCTATATTTTCTTTCAAAAATTGTTTTTGCTGTTTATGTTTAGATTGTTAAGCTAAGAATTGATTTTTCTGTATGGTGTGAGATAGGGTTCACATTTTTTTTTCTTTTCTTTTTACTGCTTCTGGAATAACCAGTTGCCCAGCAGATTATATTTCTATTGTGTGTGTGTGTGTGTGTGTGTGTCTGTGTGTGTGTGTCTGTGTGTGTGTGTGTGCCTGCATGTGTGTACCTTCTCTGTGGAATTCTTCAGGCAAGAATCCTAGAGCAGGTTGCCATTTCCTACTTCAGGAGATCTTCCTGATCCAGAGATTGAACTCACACCTACACTTGTGCCTCTTGCACTGGCAGATGGATTCTTTACCACTGTGCCGTCTGGGAAGCTCGTATTTCTACTACATAATGGTTTCATGTAGCTTTCTCTCATAATGGTTTTATTGCTCTATTTTCTGGAGTCACTGGCCCTGTGCACTACTCAGTATTAAGGTTCTACAATAATGAAGCAAAACAAAGTATCAACCCCACAGTTTTATTTGTAAAGGACAAAGCATGAAAAGTCATATTTAAATGTACTCCAAAACCTGAAAAACCCACATCAGTTTCTCTGATACATATGTTAAAGTGCTTGATATCACAATACTTTTTAAATTTTAATTATGTTCAGATGAGAAAAAAAATCCAGTTCTGATGCATTTTGTTAACAATACAAAGAAAAAATATATAATTTAAATGCAGAAATGCTTATTTAAAAAAAAAGATACACAGGATACATTTATACATGGTTCAAGTGTAACACAGAGAATTCTTTCTATATGTTTAACACCCTCATTTGATTGACAACAGGAACTCTCACCATACCTCTCTACTGTTAACAAGATCTGTCTGGTGTTTGGAATAAAGACTGGGCCACACACAAATACATTTAGGTAAATGTGTCAAGCATAATTCCCTCCCACATAACCCAAGGATACCCTGGATTCATTCAAATGAGGAGAATGTTTTTGATGATTTTTTTTTCACTCTGATATTAATTGCTCAGTGTGATACCTTTCTGGATCCAATCTTTATTTTGTCCTTGAGAGGACAATCAGGTCTGCTAAGATCTGAAAGGATGAGGTTCTCCTTGGATTATTCTGATCACACTCTATTGGTTCCTTCTTCAAAAAGCCTGGAAATCAGTTTGATTCAAGAGTTTTATAAATGGATTTTAATAGGAATAAGAGACCTAGTAGTTCATTATTTGTTTATCCTTTTACACTAAAAGGTAATATAACAAATACTTATATAGAAACATGGACTTCAAATGACATGGATGATGTGGAAATAGAATTCACTTTATAAAAGTAGAGAAGATCTCAAGACTCCATTCTCAATCAATGAAGGTGTATTAATACTGAAATATAAATAGCTACGGTTCAGATTGTCCTTCCAAATGGTGAAAAAGATAGACTAGTTTCTATAAACCTCACAGAGAAAATACTCAACAGTTCTCAAAATGAAAATCTATGAAAAATCATAATTCTTACCAGAAAGAAGCTATTTTATAATTAACAGCTACACTCCCAATGCTGTCAAATAAATATTTCCCTGGGCAATCTGAGGTCCTTGTCTGTTGCCTCATGTTTCAAAGTATCTCAGAGGGGTCAGCATTTACTATACACAAACTGTTATGTATAGTCTCCATCCCTCTTTTACTTCCATTTACATATAACAGTGCTTTATTGCCATAAAAGGAAATATGAGCAATTCAGTATTTCCCCTGTATATTCATACAGTGTGACAGAAGTTCATTAAAATGATTTCTTAAAAAGCCATGTTAAAGTAAATACCACAGGGTTACAAAAGGTACAAAATGTATGAAATATTTAAAATAAAATTTAGAGGGAAATCATAAATTTTGCAAGCTTTCAGTTTCTTCTATCAGATTCTTGCCACAGTGGGAAAGAGGAAGGGAAGCTCGGGAAGCCTTCCATCTGTTCTCAGTAGCCCCATTTTCTCCACTGACAACCCTACCTTACACTACTCCACACAGCCTCAGTCATTTTAAGGTGCAGATGAGCCCCCAAACAGAACACAGCATCAGGGTCTCACACATAATACCAACACTGGTGTAATGCCACTATATCAAAAAGGTTATTATTATGAGTTTCAGAACGTTTGAAAAACACTTGGAAGATAAGTATTTCAAGACGTAACATTTTTGGCAATTTAATTTTAAAATAATTTCTTCTTAAGCTATTCTGTGAAAATACTAATCATGACTCCAGGTACAAGTTTTAATTTATTTTGAAGAAAAAAAGTCAAATTTGATTTTTGTATACTTTAATTTTGAAGTATGATGATATAGCAATATACTAATTTATTAACAGCAAAAAGTACACCTCTGAGTGACTTTCCAAAGTCAGGTCAGAAGGCTATGTACACTTATTCTAAGAATCTTGCTGTTTTCTTGCTCAAAATACTTTGATACTCAAAGACAGTTATAAGCCATGTAAGAATTGTCTTACTTCTTTAGAACTGTATTTCTTACATGACCCCAAACTCTGCTTAAGTATCCTTTTCATTCAGCAACTTGGGTTCTAAGAACTTTTTGTTGTTTCCAAATATTAAATTTCTTCTGAAAAGCCAGCGTTACCCATCACTAGAAATATTCAAAAGAATGGGCCACAGGGCATTCGGGCAGCTCATAAGGAGGTCCCCACGGGTCTGGAGCACAGGCTGTATTACTGGACAGCATTCCAGAGGATGTGTCCATACTGGTGTGATTTCTTCTGAAATTGGTCATTTCACTACTGTAGTCAGATAATAGAAAATGGGATGAAACTTCAAGTCAAACTCCTGAGGGGTGGGTATTACTTTCTAAAGTAATGGTTTTACTCACAGGTCTGAAATCCAATTTTGCTCCTAGTTTTGTTTTCAGCTGTACCATAAGGCTTGTGAGATTTTAGTTCCCTCACCAGGGATCAAACCTAGGTCCTCAGCAGTAAAAGTGTGGAAACCTAACCACTGGACTGCCAGGGAATTCCTGCTCCTACTTTTTGTAACAGGTGTAATTTTCTGTTACTTAAGGACAATTTGTTAAAATGAATATTAATCCCTATAAATTACTATAAATGAATATTAATCATTATTTGCTACTTGTAAAGGTGGATGAATTAAGATCCAAGGGTAGAAAGACTTAATATGAATGCCTTGAAGGGCAGTCTCATGTAGCCGGGTATAATTAAAAAAACATGAATTCTACACCCTGTATTGGCACTGACCAGGTGTGCAGGTAAGTATTTAATCTCTCTGATCCTTAAGTCTTTCCATCTGTAAAATGAGAAGGCTAGATGAGATGAGTCAGTTCTAGCATGCTAACCTAAGTCACCTCTCTGTTTGCCCAGAATGTGTCAGCAGCTAGGCTTTGGAAAAGATAACGAGACCACCACCCAGGATTGGATCATTCTGTGGTTTCTCATCATTGAAACAGTAAGCACCTGTGTGAAACAGGTTCTGGATATATCTCATAATAGACTCTCCATGTCCCAGGGGTAGCCACACCACTGTGGACAAACGTTAGCTGCAGGCAAACAAATTTCTGGTCTACCCAGGTCACCCAGAACCATCTTAAACCCTTTCCATGGGTTTCTAAATGCTGCCTTCAGTTCTCCCTTACCTCCTCAAGGACTCAGTCACGTATTAAAATGGAGTGTGCCTTGGCTGAATACAGTGATAACAGGAGTGGGACACTTATTTCAGTAGTTTCTTCCTCAAGAGAAAAAGGGAAGCAACACTATTGGCTAAAGCCCAGGACCCTCAGATGACACAAGGGTCCTGAGAGGCCATGACTCTGCTTCTCAGTCACAACTGGGACTAAAACCTGGAGCTCTGCTAAGGCAATTTCACTGCTAACAACGTGCAAATGTCTAAATTACTTACAAGACCAACCGTAACACGAAGACGTAAGGTAACGTGCTAACACTGTATTTAACTTCCTTAAAAAACGCCAAATTGGAAAGTTACTCACAATGTTTGGTCTTCCAAATTGTTGCCTCTTGTTTTGCTTCCATTTTGCCAGTCTGCGCAGTACTGGCTTTTACCTTCCTGGGCCAGCAGTATTATATTTTCACCACTGCTTACAAAGGAACAGACAGCTGGCCCTGAAACACCCAGAAAGGGTTCATTCTTTCTCTCTTCTTCTGGTATTTGCATTATCATGGTCAACAAATACTTTCACAAAAACATTCCAAGCCACACAGAGTCCTCCTCCTCCTTAGACATTCTTTCCATTTCCTGAGGGGGGATGGGCACTGGAAGAGGGGAGGCGGGTGATTGGAACCAAACAAAGACAGTGTGGTTATTCTTGAGAGGTAAGGGACCACTGCAGGGTCGAGATGGCCAAATTAAAAGTATAGAATCAAACTGCTGTTTGCAGTTTTTAAGACTACGAGGCCAGCACTCTGAAATTCACATCTCCCCAAAGTACCTCAAATAACAAGAATAAAAATGTCAAGGATGAAGTTAGTCTAGGCTAATCTTTCTAAAGTATAAAGAAGTTAATATAATCCCACAATTTCACACACTTCTCAGGGCTTTGTGTGTTCTCTTTTCAGTTCAGCCAAGCTCCTGGGGTCCAGTATTTAAAATATTTGAATTATATCTTTATCTTGTGCTGATGAAAAAAATTTTCCAAAAGACTGGAAGAGTGGCTCAATTCAAATTATGAAACCATCTGAAACTTAAAAGATGTAAATGAGGGCTACTCCCCTACAGTAGGTAAACCGTTTACATTCACAATATAAAGGGTAAGACACCAGGATGGCTGGCTAGTACATAACAATGCTTTCTGGATTCCTTTGTGGTACTGGGAGGAAAATAAAAAGCCCCAATGGGTTGTACTATATTTACACGTTTACTGGCTTCTTCCTGACTAGCACCACTCTCCCCACTACCCAACTCCCAATACTTTTAAGCTACTGATTTTAAGTTACAGGAGTATTCAATCTAAGAAAAGTATCTTATTAGAGTAATAGAATTTTTTAAAGAAGAGAGAATATTTACACACATCTAACACATGAAAATACTCTATTTTATACTAAATTCCAGGTTCAAATGAACTACAATACAGCATTTTGCCTTGTCTGCAGTGTGAGGACTGTTCACATTGGGGGACACGCCGTGCCGCCCCTGCAGTGACTCACTGCCTTGTCAGACAAGTCCAAATCCGTCCCCATTGACGGGAAAGGTTCAGGAACAAGGGTTCTGGACTGAGTTTCTAGCTAATTGGGTTACACATCCACTCCTTTGATGAGTGAGCCTTCTAAGACTATGGTGAAGTCCTGGATGGTCTGCAGAATGCGGATGAGGGAGTTGACCGTCATGTGATCTCGCAGGAGGGCGTTCTCCTCATACATTCGGGTGATGGGAGGACACTCGGCTAACAGAGGAATCCACTGTGGGAGCAGGCGATCTCTGCAGACCCAAACAGAAACAAGTCCTGAGCACTGCTGCCCTGCTGCAGAACTATACACACACTGGAGCTTTGGACAGGAAGGTGCAAGGCTGAATGAGGCAAAATCTAGCCAAGCTCTGAGGTCACCAGAGAGAAAATCAAAGTCAAGTAGTTGGATAATTACTGGTTAAAAAGATACACTAAGGGGGAAAGGAAACCCATCAGATTCTAAGAGTGAGTCTGCACAAGTTGGCCATAAAGACTTAGATGTGGTAAAGATATTCTCTATTCTGATTCTACCTCTTTTAAAAAGAAGCAGAATGTCATTTTGTATTGTTTAACAGAGACGTTATCCAGACATCTGTGACAAGCCATGCCACAGTAGACCTTTTGGGAAGAAAGACTCCATTAAATTGTAGAGACTAGCACTTCAAAAAAAATTTTGCACAACATAAAAAGGTAAGGAACAAAAATTAAAGCAGAAAAACATTAGATCTTATAAAAAAGAAGTGTTGCATTGATCTAATAAATCACAACAGTAAAGAGAGAAAAGGAGATAAAGATCATGTTCAAAAGGAACTTAAAAAGCACAGCTGAAGTTGGACAGCTTTTATTAAGAAAAAATATAGAATTTAGCTCAATAAACCAGCTGTTTCAGGAGGAAAGGATCTCAATCTTTAACGTTTCCTGATTAAACTGACATTAGTATCTGCCACTAAGTTGCTTAGAGACCCTTGCTGAGCAGCTGTCAGTACACCTTCATGACAAGGCAGCTAGGCTATCCTACAAGAGGTGTTGGGGCTTAGAAGAAGACAAACATTGCAAAGATAAAAAATCTAAGGGTCTGTGTGGTTCATTTCTTACAATTCTGAGAGCTGTTTTAAAATTAATGGATTGTATAGCTCCTATGTGTCATTTTACAAAAAAGAAAGGGGTAGGAAACTGTCTTAAAGAGACTTTCCATAGTAAGAATTCTACAATGTCATCAAATTTAAAGCAATATGGTACTGTATACATACCATACAAGCTCTGTACAGAAAATATGTATGTGTGAATGTGCTAGTGTGTCTATTACCTCCACCTGTCTATGGTGCAGTACTGTGTCACGGTTCAGAACCTAGGGCTCTGGGGTGACACCGGGTATAAGTCTCGGTTCTGCCTCTTTCTAGCTGTGTGACCTTGGGAAAGTCTGTTAACTTATGTGTGCCTCTTCTACTTTCTATTTTCTTACCTATACAGTGGGGATATTGCCTGCTCCTTCCTGCAGGGGTAGTGGTGAAGTGATAGGAGGGTTAAATGAGGTAATACATGTGAAGTACTAAGCATAGTGCCCAACACACAGCAAACACCCAATAAATAGGAGTCTCATAAAACCTGGAATGGAAGAAACCAACTGGAAAGCTTTGGAAGGGGCATGGTCTGGTATAAACCTTTCTAAATTCTTGTTCATCACATGACAAAGACAGGGAAAGTTAAGAACTAGCTTAATACCGTGTTCCAAGGCAAACTAAGATCTGGAATTTGCCATCCTTCCCAATATTCCGGGGTGCAGTATTAATAGCATTTACATAGTGGCAGAAGGTCTTGCAGGATGATTTCTGAGTGAAGACATCATCTTCATAATCTAGAATCTGGTCAGTGGTTTCAAAATAAGCAACTGCTCTCTCTGGGGAAGGAAATCAGAATCATATCACAGTGTACATTAATACTTCATATACAAAAAGATGAAACAGTTTATTCTGGAAATACTAATGACGCTTTGCATTATAGCCAATCCTAAAACCCAAACCATTATTTTAACATTGGTTTCACAATAAATCCTAAAGGCCCATGTTTCCTGGTAGAACAATATGCTCCCAGGAATTTATTATCTAATCTAGACTACACTCTAGATGGTTGGAAAGCTTACTCTCTTTAGAATACCTTCAAAAATGGCAATTGATAGCAAAGAAAAAAATAAACATGGTCTTGTCTGTTAAGACTGGATCCTTCTAGGAATAAGCAGCGAAGACATGGTAGCCATTGAGATGGTGCCCTTTGATCTAGTTATAGAATGGCTGGCTAACACTCTGCAGCAAAATCTTGAAACAGAACTGCTTCAGTAAATCTGAGGAAGAGTTATTAATACATATATCAGAAGCAGGACTAGTAAGATTCAGGGCATTCCAAAAGGAAAAAAATACCCCACTCTAGGGGCCTAGCTCTGTCCACTTTCCTTTGTCTAAAAGTGCAAATTTGGATAAAACCAACTATCTCATCCAGGTCTTATTCACAAAACATGAAACAATTAATCACCCTGTTAAAGAGACTGTGAATTGTAGAAGAGGTGCATAGCAAAATAAAGAATACAAAGTTCAGGGAGCTAGAGAACCACAATCTAATCCAACTTTCCTGAAGATGGAAACATTCTGTATCTGCAAGGTCCAATTCTATAGCCCCTTGTAGGGCCAGTATGACTAACGGAGTCAATTTAAAATTTGATTTAAATTAAGTCAATTTAAATAGCCACATATGACTAGTGGTTACCATACTGGATAGCACAGAACTAGAGTAATCTTTTTAAAACATAAATTATATCATATTCCTCAGCTCCCTGGTAGCTCAGCCTGTAATGTGGGAGACCTGGGTTTGATCCCTGCGTTGGGAAGATCCCCTAGAGAAGGGCATGGCAACCAACTCGAGTATTCTTGCCCGGAGAATCCAATCCCCATGGACAAAGAAGCCTGGCGGGCAACAGTCCAAGGGGTTGCAAAGGAGCTGAACAACTGAGTAACTAAGCACACCTTGGCTCCATGTCTTCCAATGACTTCCCATTCCATTCAGCAGAAAGACCAATAGAAGGCCCTCACAGCCTGGCTCTAGCAATAAAAATCCTTTCTCCAAATACCCACCCTCTCTCCCTCACTCTGTTCCAGTCACACTCACCTCCTTGCTGCTCTACAGAAAGCCAAGCACAGCCCCACCCTGCTCTGCCAGGGCACTTGTCTCAGCCTGGGGTACTCTCCTCCTGGTATTCACAAGGCTCACTTCCTCACATCCTTAAAGTCTTTGCTCAACAATACCTTATCAACAAGGTCTATAACCTTCCTAATTAAAAGAGTACAACCACTCTGTTTCCTTTTGCCTTGCTCCATTTTTGTCTGCATCAGTGATGACCTTCCAACATATCATATAAATTACATATCTGTTATGATTTTGTGTATTGTTTGCCCTCCTGACCCCACAAGATTGTAAGTTTGTCAACCATAGGAATTTCTGTGTCTTGTTTACTTTTAACTTGAAGTGTATATCTTGAGCATCTAAAATAGTTTAGAATATTGTGAACACACACACAAACAGAGATATATTTGTTGACTGAATGAAAAGCACAGACACTGCTTATTTGATATTTACTTTGAAAAGCATATACCCTTATCACTAACCCTTGTTTGCTCAAATTCTTGGGTTTTTTAGTTCTCTAAGACACATTTCAGTGACCTCACAACAGTGTACACCAGCTTTAATTTACCTATGAAGTCCCAGATGAAGACATTCTTGTGAAAGATGCGAGCTGATCTGAAGCCATGGTGGAAAACTTGCTCAAGTGCTGCAACCAAGCCACTCTCTCCACACAGCAACACAGTGAGGCTTCCTCTCTGTGAAGAGCAACACACAGTGCCAGAGCATAAGCTCCTGCACTGATGTTTAAGACAACAGCAGAGGAACAAGTGCTGAGGGCAGCTATGAAGCATGCTTTTGCAGCTATCAGAAAGCTTACAAATGAAAATTAAAGCTCCATTTTATTGCCTTATGTGTCACATATAACAGCAGCTTTAAAGTCCTACCACGGTAAGTTTTATAGCCCATCATACCTCTTTTTCAGGTTTGTGAAAATGTTTCACAATGTTGTTCACAGCTTCTCCAATTCCTTCTTGGATCTGTCCTGCATTGGGTTCTAAAAAATAATGAATAATGGTGGAAATTTCAGGCAAAGAGAATAAACCAAGTACTACAGGGCATCAACTGTGCCTGCCTGTGCAGGAAACACTTCACCAGGGCAGGCTGCCTTGTCAGGGATCCATGAAACCTGCCTTGCCAGTTTGGTCAAGTGAGGCATATTGGCACAATGGAAAAGAATCTAAGAGACCCCCAAGACTCAAATCCCAGCCTTATCACTCAAAATCTGTAACTATAGTCACCAGTTTTAAGTATGTAATTTGATGAGTTTTGACATGAATAGACATGTAACTACCACTATAATCAAAATACAGAAAATTCCCATAAACCCCAAAAGTTCTGCTGTTCCCCTTTTCAGTCAATTCCTTTCCCCAGCTTGTAACTTTGTAACCCCTGTCAACTACTGATCTGCTTTCCATCATTATTATATTGCCTTTTCTAGAATTTAAGTAGAATTGTATAATGTCTGCTTTTTCTTACCTGTCACAATACTTTTGATTCATCTGTGTTAGCTATATGAATAGTATTGCTGAATAGTATCCCACTGACTAGATATATCACTATCTGCTTATCCACTTACCAGCTGGTGGATATTGCGGGTGTTTCCAATCTGGCTATTATGAATAAAGCTGCTTGCAAAATTTGAGTACAAGTCTTGGTATAGATATATACATTCATTTCTCTAGAATATATACATCTAGATTGAGAGTTCTGGGTGAAGTGTATGGTTAGTACATGTATATATCTTTATAAGAAATTGCCAAATGGTTTTTCCTTTTGCATTCCCATTGTAATGTATGCGTATTCACTGTTGTCTATCCTCTTTTTAGCTATTCTAGTCTATGTGTGGTATTAAGTTAACTTCTGGAGGCAGAAAAGAATTATGGATAAAGGGAATCATTTATTAAAGAATAAGGGAGATTGTTAAAGACTGTATCATTCTAATAGTTAATATATCACTATATGCTAACAAATGGATATGGAATAATAATATCTAAGGAAATTGCTTTGTTAACTAAGGACCTCTTAGGTACCTCTTATTAATAAGGTACCTCCAATAACTCACAGTTATTGTCTATGAATTGAAATAAAACCACTTCACTGTCCTTTAGTTTTCTGTGGCTCCTGTAATAGAGGACCACAAATTTAGTAACTTAAAAAAGGAGAAATTTCTTCTCTTACAATTCCAGAAGTCAGAAATCAGCATCAGTGGGTAGAAATCAAGTTGTGGACAGGGCTGTGCTTCCTCAGGAGGCTCAATGGAAGAAGTTGCTCCTTGCGTCTTCAAGCCCAGGTGGCATTCCTTGGCTTGTGTCCACATCACTCCAGTCTCTGCCTCCATCTGTCTATTTATTGTCTTCTCCTCTGTGTGTCTGATTTCCTTTTGCCTCTTATAATAATACATGTAATTGCATTTAGGGTCCACCTGGATAACCCAGGTAATTTCCCTATCTCAAGATCCTTAACTTACTTATATTTGCATGCAAATAAAGTAACATTTACATATCCCAGGGATTAAAATTTGATATCCTTGGGAGACTAAAGACCACATTAGTATAAACTAGAAGTTTACTGTGCTATTAAAAATGGCATGTGAACACAGTACTCTATCTGTAGAAGTCACTTTTTTATATATTTTGTCACTTCTACAGGAAGTTTGGGGGTGGGGTGGGGAGTGGAAGTTTTAGAATTCCTCTTAGAAAAAGGGGCTTTGGATAACTAGATATGAGAGTACTATAACTGTCCTTCTCTGTGCCGTCTATGGGGTCACACAGAGTCAGACACGACTGAAGTGACTTAGCAGCATAACTGTCCTTATTCTTCCTTGAAGTTTCAGGCGAAATATTATTTATTCTATTTCTGCTTTATCGATTATGCCAAAGCCTTTGACTGTGAGGATCACAATAAACTGTGGAAAATTCTTAAAGAGATGGGAATACCAGACTACCTAACCTGCCTCTTGAGAAATCTGTATGCAGGTCAGGAAGCAAGTTAGAACTGGACATGGAACAACAGACTGGTTCCAAATAGGAAAAGGAGTACATCAAGGCTGTATATTGTCTCCCTGCTTATTTAATTTATATGCAGAGTACATCATGAGAAATGCTGGACTGGAAGAAACACAAGCTGGAATCAAGATTGCTGGGAGAAATATCAATAACCTCAGATATGCGGATGACACCACCCTTATGGCAGAAAGTGAGGAGGAGCTAAAAAGCCTCTTGATGAAAGTGAAGGAGGAGAGCGAAAAAGTTGGCTTAAAGCTCAACATTCAGAAAACGAAGATCATGGCATCCGGTCCCATCACTTCATGGGAAATAGATGGGGAAACAGTGGAAACAGTGTCAGACTTTATTTCTGGGGGCTCCAAAATCACTGCAGATGGTGACTGCAGCCATGAAATTAGAAGACGCGTACTCCTTGGAAGAAAAGTTATGACCAACCTGGATAGTATATTCAAAAGCAGAGACATTACTTTGCTGACTAAGGTCCGCCTAGTCAAGGCTATGGTTTTTCCTGTGGTCATGTATGGATGTGAAAGTTGGACTGTGAAGAAAGCTGAGCGCCGAAGAATTGATGCTTTTGAACTGTGGTGTTGGAGAAGACTCTTGAGAGTCCCTTGGACTGCAAGGAGATCCAACCAGTCCATTCTGAAGGAGATCAACCCTGGGATTTCTTTGGAAGGACTGATGCTAAAGCTGAAACTCCAGTACTTTGGCCACCTCATGCGAAGAGTTGACTCACTGGAAAAGACTCTGATGCTGGAAGGGATTGGGGGCAGGAGGAGAAGGGGACGACCGAGGATGAGATGGCTGGATGGCATCATGGACTCGATGGACGTGAGTCTGAGTGAACCCCGGGAGATAATGATGGACAGGGAGGCCTGGCGTGCTGCGATTCATGGGGTTGCAAAGAGTCGGACACGACTGAGCGACTGAACTGAACTGAACTGAACTCAGAGCATAACTAAAACAGAGCAGGTGGTTTTTTATTGGATTTTAACATCTAAATTCTTCAGGCTTTTAATTATTTGTAATTATCCTGCCTTATTTCCCCCCTTTTCTCTCTCCACTCTAAAGTCTTTCTCACAAATTAATTTTCCTCAGCTTTCTTTTTAATCTCCTTACCATAATTCATTTAACACAACAGTTTTTTATGAAATGGCCACATGATGCCTAAAACATCTAAG
Source organism: Oreotragus oreotragus (assembly GCA_006410675.1). Lineage (NCBI taxonomy): Eukaryota > Metazoa > Chordata > Mammalia > Artiodactyla > Bovidae > Oreotragus > Oreotragus oreotragus. Next base: position 843,550 of record SJYX01024724.1, on the reverse strand, counting down.
ACACATTGGAAAATAAAAAAACAACTAATTACTGGTAGTTTTTCCTGTCAGTGATGTGATACTCAGTCTCCTGGCCACAGTGGGTGATTTCTGCTGGGGTGGAGTCCGACACTGCTTTACTAGATCCTCATCTGCTGCTGATGTTATCAGTTCTCCAATGAGAATTCTCTCAAGACTTCCATCATCAATGCCTTTCCCCAGCCACCGCCCGCATGGGAACCTAGCAGGACAGAAATAAACTTCAGAATCTCAAATATTTTACTAGCTTTAATCAGAATTTTAAAATGGTACCAAGGATGAAACCCATCATTTTAGTGGGTGATCAGCCTGTGGGTGATTTTTTTCATTATGAAAAATTGCAAACACTTAGAAGACAAAAAAATAGACACCCATGTTCATATGACAAGTTATAACATTCTTCCATATACTTCATTTTTGTTTTTTGTTAAAAGTATTTTAAAGTAAATCACACACATCAGGACATTTTACTAATTACTTCAGTGAATCTCTGAAAAATAAAGAAATTCTCTCTTGTATAGCCATAAATTATTTTCAAATTAAAGTAACTTTTAAATATTTTCTCATACCTCAGCTATATCAAAATTCTCTAGTTAGTTTCAACAAGAGTATCTTCAAACTAGATGTTAATGTGGGAATTAAGTTCCAGGAAAAAAGAGGAGAATGTTCTCAAAGAGGAGTGCTGGCTGCAATCAGGAATGTCCAAAAGAGCCTTTTGTCTTACTGACATTATTTTAAGCTTTTTTTCTTCCTTTTATCAGAGTTCCAATCTTTTTCAATATTTGTGGACTGTTAGCAGCAAACACAATCAGTCTTTTTGAGAAGTATTTTGGGGGCAATTTTGTATTTGGAACAAAATAACAGAACTTTGTTATTACATAAACAAGACAACCCAAAAAACTAAAGTAAAATTCAAAAGGTAGTGGGAAAGCTTTAGAGTGAAAATAATTCTCAAACTTTTTCTTGTCTAAAAGGTATTAAAAGAAATTTGAACTCCCAAGGACATTTACTTACCTATATGTATGTCCTGTGATTTCATTTCTGACCATGACACAATCCACTAGCCATTTGGCTAACAGTCCTGAGTTATCGTGACCAATCTGGACAGTCGTCAGCTTCCCCAGGTTCTGGCACTGTAGGGACAGGACCATAGGGTACTCAGTTCCTGATCTTCTCCTGCCACCTCTCAGCGTTAGTAGTGGTTCCAAACAATTTACAAGTGCAGAGGACTCTGCATAATGTGTTCTGTTGTGCACTAGAGAAAAATATCCAAATAGATCCCTTCTAATGAGACAAGAGACATAGGAACATTATTAAATGAGAGGGACTACACAATGTCTGAGAGTAGCTATGTAAACAGGTGCTTGAAGAACACTTGGGAAGGAACAATGATTTCCAACTGGAGAATCCAGAAACATCACCGAGTCAGTAGGTATTTTTCCTTTGAAGGATGAGAAGAATTCCAAAAAATGGGAAAGGATGCTATTTAGATTTAGTTATAGGGAGGTCAGAAAAATAATTATAGACATAAAAAAATCACCAACTTTTTCTGCTTTAATAAATACTAAGGCAGAACTGACCTCAAACATCATCTAGAAGTCTCTGAAGCTACTGTTAAAAAAAAAAGCATAGTTATCAGCATCCTTCCTGACCCTTTGTGCATAAGTACAAAAGAAAGTGATGATAACAGAAATGGTAAAAATAAATGTCAACAAAATTCTGACTTAGAAATTCTGATGAAAGATCACAGACCCCAACTGACTATGTATAGCTGGGAACCTCAAAGCTATGAGTTCTCAAAGCACTTGACATCTTTGAATCACAATGATCTAGGTGATGGAGGAGGGCATCTTGAATTAGTTGTGGCAGCAGAGATGGGAAGAAGCAGGCAGATGCGAGAGTCTAGAAACAGCAATTATGGGACTTATAATGCAATTTATGCTCTATACTTGGTAGTCAAAGAAAAGCCAAGGATTTTAATCTTTTATATACAGATAGCTGTGAGCCCACTGGATAGATGGTATCAAAATAAGCTCTTGGGCAGTGTCATGATTCTGAGTGGAAACTGCCATTCCTAGACCCCAGGAACAGAATGTTCAGTTAGTGCCACTTCCCTTCTGAAAGAACAGGTGTTTTGTCTTTCTGCATGCTAGGCTCAACCAGCATGTGGGCTCAAAAGTATGGGGCCACTTCACCAGGTAAGACTGGAAAACTGACTATCATAGTGAGAGGTATTTTCGCAAGATCACTTTATAAATATCACCATGTGGTCTAAAGGCCAAAGCATGAACAGCAGCTCCCGTTCCCTTTGTCCAGGTTCAGGCAGGGTGAATTTACAGTTTGGAAGAGAACCACTGTGGGGAAAGCATTCACCTGAATGTTCTCTACGTGCCAGGTTCTACAACATGGGTTGGGAATTATGGAAAAGGACTTGGCAAAGCCCCAGAGTGCACCACTACAAGTAGAAATACACAGCTTAACAATTAAAACAACAATAAAAATGCAAAACAAATCCATGTGTTCAAGACAGCTAAATGATCCTGCATGCTTAATTACCCTTTATATTATCTGACTCAGGGAAAAATGAAAACCTGAAACTGGCATTGTTGTGTAGAACTATGTATGACACTTTGTGCTAAGAAAGCAACTAGCTGAACCTACTTCAAAAGTCATTTCAAGGAGGTTTTTGGGAATTTGCATTACTCCTGTGTCTCCTAGTTCTCCTGATACACAGATCCAAGGGTTCGACGTGATGATCGCGTTGCTCAGCTTTTTGATGGGAATGATCACTGACCTATATGGAATCACTGAAAGAAAAATGCTGAAATTAATACAAAATTACAGCGAAGTTCTCTTGAAGAAAACAAATATATATTCAGAATTCTGTTGGCTTTCACAGATAATTGGCTTTTTAATGATCTATCAAGATATACTTAAGTAACAGGATGAGATCATAACCTCCTCTAGTCTAGAAAGATGAGGTCTGGTTTATAAGCCACAAGTCCCAATACTTGTACTAGTTTCCATACTTATACACGGCATTGTTGTTCAGGTGCTAAATTCTGTCTGACTCTTTGCAACCCCATGGACTGCAGCACACCGGGCTCCTCTGCCCTTCACTATTACCTGGAGTTTGCTCAAATTCTTATACATCAAGTCGGTGATAACTATCTAACCATCTCAACCTCTGTCGCCCTCATATCTGTTTGCCATCAATCTTTCTCAGTACCAGGGTCTTTTTCAATGAGTTGGCTATTCGCATCAGGTGGCCAAAGTATTGGAGCTTCAGCTGCAGCAACAGTCCTTTCAATAAATATTCAGGGTTGATTCCCTTCAGGATTGACTGATTTGATCTCCATGCAGCCCAAGGGACTCTGGATGATCTGGAGGGAAGATGTGGGGGGGGAAGATGTGTATAAGAGACAGGATAAAAAAAAAAAAAAAAAGAGTCTCTTCCAGCACATTTAGAAAGCACCAGTTCTTCAGCACTCAGCCTTCTTACGGTCCACCTCTCACACCCATAACATGGCATGCTTATCATCAGCACTACATTTTATAAACAATGTCAGGCATCAGCACCAGAATACCTGAGGACATAAACAGTGACTGTGTAGTACTTTCATTTCTTTGATGTTTTTATTCATTTTGTTCCAAAATGGAGTACAAATGAGCATGGTTACTGGCATGGTTTCATATAAAGAAGGTGGTTGGTGACTACTTGCATAGTATCTGTTTGTTGCTGATTTTCTTGGGCAATGCTTCACAACACTGCACTTCAGAACTTTCTCTTTCCAGTGTTCCAGTCCTATATGCAAAGCCAGTAATAAACAACAGCATCTCCATTCCAGTTGTAATATGAAGTCTATTAGCTACAACTTGGAAAGGGGGCTCTAGGGCAAGAGGTGCCTCAGGGAGAGAATCAGGATGTGGAAAGGAAATCTGTGAAATCCTTCCCTTTGAAGGCTCTTCAAAGGCAAGCCACTAGATGTCACTGGCCAAACACCATCGTTTGCTCAAATGTGGAGCCCACAGTTAGGCATTCCACGTACCTCCCTTTCCTTTAAAAAAGGAGGATGGCTCAAACGGATTAGCATATTTTTATCCCTCAGAGCCATACTTTTTTTTTTTAAAAAAGGCAGGGTAGAATCAATATTTTGGTTGGTATTCTCTTCATCCAGTCACAAGAGAACTATTAAAAAGTCCTCTTTGAAAGAACTACACGTAGGATTAAAAACGGTCACTGGACAAGGGGCTCAGATACTGCCTCACAGTAGGGGTTCATGTTTCAGTATGCTCTTAGATGAGCAAAATGAGTGGGATAAATGGCTCATGTCTCTAATTTTACATAGAGGACTTTCTTTCTGTTGGCTGAATAACCCCCCTTTCTGTCCTTTTATTTTGGCTGAAGGAAAGGAAAATGTCAGAGAAAAAGGCCATATTTTCATGGTTCAGTAATCATGAGAATCAAACGATTTTTGAAACTGAAAGCAGAAGAGGTTAGTGCAAGACGTTATTTTAGGTGCCAGAGGCTACTCATTTCTTTCACTGACAGGATTAAAAAAGATGCAGAAAAAGGCTTGTTTAGGGTCAGCAGTTCTGTTGGCTGCAAAGGGCTCACAGATACACAACAATGATTTCATAAAGCAGAAAAAGAGTACTATTATTAAACTTAGAATATTTATTTCATGAAGTACTTCAATTCCCTAGTTGTAAGAGTTACACGGATAAAGAGAAATCTGCAGATATGGGGAGGAGCTTAGGAGTCCTAACTCCCTCTGCAATTTCTTCTCTTTCAAAATTGTATATAACACCTTAGCTTCTAATTAACAAACAGTATCTTGACAGATATTACAGGTTAGCCTAATAACCATTCTAACTCCATTTTCTTTGTCTGCCTCTAGCAGAGACTTAGAAGACCAAAATCTATACAACTCTGCCTAGTGAAATACTGGTCATAGTTATTGAAATTTCTTAGAAGACTATGTTCTTCTGGCACAGATTCTGATCCCTCTTCCTTGGCACTGCTTCCTTCTTCACCCTGGAGGGTAAACTGAGAACAGCCATCTGACCATGAGGTGATTAGCACACAGTGACAACTGTCACAGAGCTTGGGTCTGGGATAGCACTGCAGACTGCCTACCTCAAGACTTCTCACTGTGTGAGGAAAACAAAACTACCCGTTTGTTTAAACCATTGTTTTCTCATATTTGCAACTGAAAATAACTCCTAATACAAGTAAAAATTCTCCAAAGTAGGAAAGGGGACCAATGCTACAGAATAAATCCTATAATTTATCAAAAACACATCTTCAGTCAGTATTTCCTCCCTCTTATTGTTGCTCAGTGGCTAAGCTGTGTCTGACTCTTTTTGACCCCCATGAACCATAGCATGTCAGGTTTCCCTGTCCTTCACTATCTCCCAGAGTTTGCTCAAATTCATGTCCATTAGCATTCAGAATCAGTGAAGCTATTTAACCACCACATCCTCATTTTGCTCTTGACTTCAATCTTTCCCAGCATCAGGGAAAGATTCAATGAGTTGACTCTCTATCAAGTGACCAAAGTATTGGAGCTTCAACTTCAGCATTAGTCCTTGCAGTGAATATTCAAGGCCGATTTCCTTTATATTGACTGGTATGATCTCCTTGCAGTCCAAGGAACTCTCAAGAGTCTTCTTAATGCCACAATTTGAAAGCATCAGTACCTTGGTGCTCAGCCTTCTTTATGGTCCAACTCTCACATCTATACATGACTACTGGAAAAACCATAGCTTTNAATATTCAAGGCCGATTTCCTTTATATTGACTGGTATGATCTCCTTGCAGTCCAAGGAACTCTCAAGAGTCTTCTTAATGCCACAATTTGAAAGCATCAGTACCTTGGTGCTCAGCCTTCTTTATGGTCCAACTCTCACATCTATACATGACTACTGGAAAAACCATAGCTTTGAGTATACGGACCTTTGTCAGCAAAGTGATGTCTCTGCTTTTGAATACGCTGTCTAGGTTTGTCCCAGCTCTCCCTCCATGGAGCAAGCACTTTAATTTCATGGCTATATTCATTGTCCTCAGTGAGGTAACTATGGAACCCAAGAAAATAAAATCTGTCATTGCTTCCACTTTCCCCCCTTCTATCTGCCATGAAATGATGGGACTAGATGCCATGATTTTAGTTTTCTGAATGTTGAGTTTTACGCCATCTTCTTCACTCTCCTCTTTCACCTTCATCAAGAAACTCTTTAGATTAACTTTACTTTCTGCCATTACAGTGGTATCATCTGCATATCTGAGTTTGTTGATATTTCTCCTGGCAATCTTGATTCCAGCTTATAATTCATCCAGTCAGGCATTAACTTCTATACAAGAAATTATAGAAGTTAAATAAACAGGGTGACAATTTACAACCTTGTCTTACTTCTTTCCCAATTTTAAACCAGTCAGTTGTTCCATTTAAGTTTCTAATTGCTTCTTAAGCCACATACAGGTTCCTCAGGAGACAAGTAAGGTGGTGTGGTATTCCCATCTCTTGAAGAGTTTTCCAGTTTGTTGTGATCCACACAAAGGCTTTAGTATAGTCAATGAAGCAGATTTTTTTTTTTTTTAATTCCCTTGCTTTCTCTATGATCCAGCGGATATTGGTAATTTGATCTCTGGTTTCTCTGCCTTTTCTAAACCCAGCTTGTACATATAGAAATTCGCAGTTCATGTACTAGTGAAGTCTAGCTTGAAGGATTTTTAGCATAATCTTACTAGTATTCAAAATGAGTGCAATTGTATGGTAGTTTGAACATTCTTTGGCACTGCTATTCTTTGGGGTTGGAATGAAAATGGACCTTTTCCAATCCTGTGGCTGCTACAGAATTTTTTGAATTTGCTGGCATATTGAATGCAGCACTTTCAAAGCATCATCCTTTAGGATCTGAAATAGCTCAGCTGGAATTCCATCACCTCCACTAGCTTTGTTTGGAGTCACATTTCCTAAGGCCCACTTCACACTCCAGGATGTCTGGCTCTAGGTAAATGACCACACCATTGTGGGTATCTGGGTCATTGAGATCTGCAACATTCAGCAAGATTCTGAAGTCTTTCTGAATCATCAAAGTTTAAAGATGTTCAATTCAGTTCAGTCACTCAGTTGTGTCCAACTCTTTGCAACCCCATGGACTGCAGCACACCAGGCTTCCATGGCCATCACCAACTCCTGGAGCTTGCTCAAACTCATGTCCATCGAGTTGGTGATGCCATCCAACCATTTCATCCTCTGTCATCCCCTTCTCCTCCTGCCTTCAATCTTTCCCAGCAGCAGGGTCTTTTTCAGTGAGTCAGTTCTTTGGCCACAACAGGTGGCCAAAGTATTGAGTTTCAGCTTTAGCATCAGTCCTTCCAATGAATGTTCAGGACTGATTTCCCTTAGGGTTGACTAGTTTGATCCCCTTGAAGTCCCAGGGACTCTCAAGAGTCTTCACAGTTCTAAAGCATCAATTCTTCGGCACTCAGTTTTCTTTATAGTCCAACTTTCACATCCATACATGACTACTGGAAAAACCATAGCTTTGACTAGACAGACCTTTGTTGGCAAAGTAATATCTCTGCTTTTTAATATGCTGTCTAGGTTGGTCATAGCTTTTCTTCCAAGGAGCAAACATGTTTTAATTTCATGGCTGTTCAGTTACATGTTTATTATTATCATATACTGATTCTTTGAATTTATGTGTTTTAGATAAGACAGACACTGCAATGTTTGTTTAATAAAACATTCCTCTTCACATCTACCCCATTTCCTACTGCAGGATGGGTTTTTTTGGTAAGCAGACTCTGAGTCAGAAATTAGCATGAAGAATGCTGCTTCTGGGTTCAACATGTGAGGAAGAAAGGGTGGGCTGAGGCAGAAACTGAGCTCTGATGCTGTGAGTCCTCAGCTGATATACAGTGAGTTCTGGGGCAGCCCAGGGATCAGGCAGGGATCCTGGCTGGCTTTAGTAGGACGGACAGCCTCAGGGAAGGTAGTTTTCTTTGTGAGACGTTCCCCAAATAGCCGAGGGTTGTCTTCAGGAGGTGGGGCTGCTGGGGCATAATCTTTATTGCTAAATGGAGATGGGGTAGGGCAGGGAAGGTGGGGGAAGGGGTGGATGTTACAGTGTCTGTCTCACTGAACTGTGGTATGTCTCACTTTCAAAAATATAAACCCTATTCCATTAGTCATCTGAGCAGCACTTCACTTAACATTCACTTCTCCAGACTTACTGATAGTGGTGAAGACACTGGTGAAGCAGAAATAGTCCACAGCATTGAGGGAAAGAAGATGGTAAAGAAACTGCTCTCTTTCTTCTTCACAACGGAGAAAAGCATAACGTTTATAAAGCTTCCTAGGAAAGGATAAGACAAACACAAAATAATAGTATAGTGTATTTTTCCTTACGTCTTCCGCTAAAAAATACTTCCTCTTAGACAAACTATGAGTAGAAACTTCAATCTAGAAAGAAAAGACAATTCATAAAAATGAATGTATATATGTTAATATTTTAACCTACTTAGTAATTAAAGAAACAACCTCCTGTGATTTCATTTTGTCTATCAAAGTAATAAAGATTTAAAATTAATGATCAGTGCTGATGGGGGTGTATGTGGGGGTGGCAGTGGATAACAGAAAGTGTAATCTTCTGAAAATTTCAGAAAAGCAATTTGTTGGTAGTATTTAATTAATTAAAAAATAATTATTCTTTGACTTATTAATTTTATTTTAAGGACTCAGTCCTAAGGATACAATATGAAATGGCAAAGATTTACTCACAAATGTCCACTTGAATATTATTTGTAAAAAATAAAAAATACTGATTTGGCCAAAAAAGTTCATTCAGGTTTTTCCAGAGGATGGTACAGAAAAACCAAAGAAAGTTTTGGCTAACCCAATATATCATAATTTAAAATAAAGTTTAGGACTTTCCTAGTGATACAATGGATAAGAATCCACCTGCAAATGCAGGGAACACAGCTTCAATCCCTGCATCTGAGAAGATTTCACATGCATGGCGCAACTAAGCCCAGGCGCCACAAGTACTGAGCCTGAGCTCTAGCGCCTGTAAGCTGCAACGAGAGAAGCAACAGCAGTGAGAAGCCCAGGCACCACAACTAGAGAGAAGCCCCCCGCTCACGGCAACTAGAGAAAGCCAGCATGCAGAATGAAGACTCAGTGCAGCTAAAAACAAATTTTTAAACATTTGTTAAAAAAATAAAGTTTAAGAAGAGTTTTAACAATAACAAAACTACTACTCCCTACATCTGCTATTAACAGCCTATGGTGGATTTTTTTTTTTCTCATCCCATGGCTGAAGAACATTACATTCACTAAAGATAAATTTTAAAAAATATTGACTAGTTATAATATAATCATCTATATTATAGTGTTTGGGAGATATCTTTCTGGAAAATTTAAACCACTCTGTGTTTCAGATGTTTCATTTCAAATAAGGATTGAATTTTAACTGAGTAAGAAAAAAACTACTGCTCCCTAAAACAGTAACCTTTTATTAAGCACTTACATTTAAACATTTCCCAAGTATTTCATAGTTATTAATATATCTAATCCTTTTGATCACATGAGAGGTAAGTCTATTAGCATTCTCCTTTTACAGATGAGGAAAAGTGATAAAATGAAGTTAAGGATCTTGCCTAAGGCCATTCAAATAGTGAACAGTAAAGGCAGTATTTGAACTCAGGCATTTAGATTTCAGAGACTTTATGACATATAAAATGTTATGGTATAATATTAACCTGAAAAAAAGATGAACTGAATTGCAAATACAGTATAATCTTAACTAAGAGAACATGCATAGAAGAAAGTACAGTAGAAAACATGTAAGATACTTAGTAGTTACCTTTATGTAGTAAGATTTTTAAACAATTATCATTTTCTGCTTTGTACTTTGGCCACAAAGGGCGGAAGACTTATCATCAGGGATAAGGTGTGGGGAGTGTAGTCAGTTTTAAGAGGAGAAGGTCAGGTTCACAGGCTGTACTTCACATCATATCCTCTTTATCTAATCCATTCTTTGGATATTAAGACTTATCCTAAAATGCTCCAAGGGATAACGAACTCGACAGTGATACATACAAATTTAAAAATCACAAAAAGAATTGGGTTATGGTGGGATTCCAGCACTCTCATGTTTGAGGTCTCTGCTGAATCCTTTGCATGCCTTTGCTCTAGAGAACCCCAGAGCCCTTAATTTTCAAATTAATTCTACTATACATATTATCTGGATGATGCATTTTATCCAGGTTTCTGATGGAGTAAAGGGAATCAATCAAAACAATTAACTAATATGCAGTTGACTGGTTTACTGGCTCTATACTACTAAATGTAAGTATTGGTAAGACGCTCAGAGAAGCTCTTTACTATGGACCTTTTTTTTGCTACTTCTGGTTTTGTTGTGATATTCACAATATGATACAAGGTTTACATAAATTCAACCCATCTTTTGGATATTTCCCTTGTGGCTCAGCTGGTAAAGAATCTGCCTGCAATGTGGGAAACCTGGGTTCAATTCCTGCGTTGGGAAGATCCCCTGGAGAAGGGAAAGGCTACCCAATTCCAGTATTCTGGCCTGGAGAATTCCATGGACTATACAGTCCATGGGGTCGCAAAGAATTGGGACACAAATGAGCCATTTTCACTTTTTGGATGTTACCATCAATCTGTGGGACTACTTTGTTTTTTTTTTTCTGAAAAAGGTAGCACCATCTGCCTCTGGCTATGAAATCTACCCTCCCATATACAATCAAATAGGAAGTCATGACATCTGAAACATGTGCCTGTTAGAAAGGAAGACTGCATGTGCACAGGAGTGAACATTCATGCTGAAGAAGGCAGCCTGTCAGTCTATGCAGTTTATTTTGTAAGCACACAGGTCATAGAAACAGAAATGCCTCGAGGCCACCTCTTACTTTGTGAGCAGCTGGTTAGAGAGCAACTGCTTGAGATGTTGGGACAAGAGCTTCTTTTCTAGAGACAATCTTATCCATGCTCGAGCTCGTCCGACATCAGTCTTGATCTCACTCATGTTTTGAATATGCCTAAAGAACAGTAAAACAGCAAAGATGTAAATCCTAAGGCTAACCTTGAACTGGAAAAGAACTGAAGAATTACAGCACTTCGCATAGAAAAGTTATTTTCTACTTAGAAGAAACAACAGGCCACACACCATTTATGCTGATTAAACTTTAAGTGTCCCATCTGAATCATGAAATTAGTCCCACATCCGAATTACCATTACAACATGACCATACAGACAATACCCTAAGATAAAGCATTTAACACTCATTTACTCTTTCAGGTTTTATTTTGTTCTTGTTTCATGCTTGCAGATACATATAAACTGGCAGCTGGTTATCCCTGACTCTCAGAAAAATAAAAGTAATAAAATAGGCTGAATATTCATGCTCTTACTCAAAATAATTGTTCTATAGTTTAATTAAGTCTCTGCTACAACTTTAATTCACTGAATCATTTTTCAAATTGCCCCGACAACATCTGGAAAATATGAAATTCCATTTTCTATGGCATTAGAAGAAAAGCTGTATTATAATAATAAATTCAAAATTCTTAAAAACTTGAAAGACTTAGGATACTGTGTACCCAAATGAATGTTACATATATGTATAAATTGGTATTCTGTGTTGAAGTTGATGCAATGCCCAGCAGGACTCAATTAATCTTCCTAAATGATTCCCCTCCTAGAGGGAAAGAAGGATTGAGCAGGAAGGACAAACCTAAGGGACAGGATAATTATAGAAACAATACAATGAGTCATTGAAAAGTCTTTGTGATTGTGACCCACCATCCTTTCCTTTGATTTTTTTTTTAAGTATAGAATGACTTATCTCAGCTGTAATAAATATTGCAGACTCTTTGATGATTCCAGCATTCAGAATAAGGAATAGTTTCCTTGTAAAACACATCTCTCCCCCTGCCCAGTTTTATTGAGATATAATTGACACACAACATATAAGAAACACAAGATAATGATTTGACTTATATAGATTATGAAATAATGATCACAATAGGTTTAGTGAACATCTACCATTTCTTATAGATACATTACAGCTTTTTTCCTTGTGATTAGAATTTTTACGATTTACTCTTAACAACTTTCATTCACATTGTACAGCAGTGTTGTCTTGTCATGTTGCACAACACATTACATCCCTCGGTTCAGTTCAGTTCAGTCGCTCAGTCATGTCCGACTCTTTGCGACCCCATGAATCGCAGCACGCCAGGCCTCCCTGTCCATCACCAACTCCGGGAGTTCACTCAGAGTCACGTCTATCGAGTCCGTGATGCCATCCAGCCATCTCATCCTCTGTCGGCCCCTTCTCCTCCTGCCCCCAATCCTTCCCAGCATCAGAGTCTTTTCCAATGAGTCAACTCTTCACATGAGGTGGCCAAAGTACTGGAGTTTCAGCTTTAGCATCATTCCTTCCAAAGAAATCCCAGGGCTGATCTCCTTCAGAATGGACTGGTTGGATCTCCTTGCAGTCCAAGGGACTCTCAAGAGTCTTCCAACACATTACATCCCTACTAAGTACTTAAAACTCAGAGTTTACACTTTTTGACTGCCTTCAGAGATCTCCCTCCACCCCACCTTGGCCTCTGGTGATCACAAACCTGATCTCTTTTTCTATGAACTTGTTTGTTTTTGCAGTGTAACTGACCCACAACATTATGTTAGTTCCTGCTACACAATAGTGATTTGATTTCTATACATTTCAAAAAGATCACTATAAGTCTAGCTGTCATCTGTCACCATAAAACAGTATTACATAGTTATTGTCTATATTCCCCACACTACATTTCATACCTGTGACTAATTTGTTAAGTGAAAGTTAGTACTTCAATCTTCCTCATTTATTTCTCTCCTCTCCCCAAGCCTCTTTCCTCTTAGCAGCCACCTGTTTTCTGTATCTATGACTGATTATGTTTATTCATTCTTTTTTTTTTTCATTCATTTTTTTTTTAGATTCCACATATAAGTGACATCATGCAGGATTTCTCTTCACTTAGCATAATGCCCTCTAGGCCCATCCATGTTATAATACACACAATCTTACTTCTCTCCTTCCCTCCTTCTCTCTCAATCCCTGGATGTAAAGATTTAGCCTCTCAATCCAGGGCACTGACATATGATCACTCTTTCTTTATTCCTATTTGCTGGTTTAATGACAGGGGACTGAGGTGGGGCATGCCATCTGCTGCTTGGTTTCCAGTGGGGAGGACATTCAAGGGGGACATTTGAGGAAGCCAAGACATGGTGGGGCGGGTGCTGGGCAGCCTGGAAGTTCCTTCCAGGGGTGACCAGGAATATCAAATGACACTGAGGCTGGTGCAGAAGCACTGGGCCTTCCTCCTGAGTTCTGAGGAGCCTGCTGACAGCCATGGCCCACTGAGGCCTACCACTGCCCCTCACTATAACTCCACTGCCCCTCCTCTAATTCCAGTCATCTGGAAAGAGCCAGGACAGATGAAGAGCCACTCTTCTTTCTTCCACTGGGGCTCAGTTTTGTGGACAGAAGCTGGCTCACTGGTTGCTGGGGATGGTCACAGTGTGATTCTCCAATGCTCGTGGTTGAAGAATGTAACTGGGCCCAAGACAGCCATGGCACAGTGTGGCCAGAGCCTGGACCCGGTATTGTGATGCTGACGGTTATGGTCCCAAGGTCCTCCTGAAATGAAGTCAGACAGTGGGAAGGACAGAGAGACAGGCCAAGGTGGGCTGGGGTGGGGACCAGGTGCTCAGGGCTCAGAGCGTGTGGCGTTCACCCACTTGTCAGTCTGTATGGGCGCAGGAGGGCCTAGAGGAGCCATCCCACATTGAAGGTCAGGAAGGGCGGTGGGAGGAGATACCCCTGATCCAAGGTAAGGAGCAGCGGCTGTACCTTGCTGGAGCAGCCATGAAGAGACACCCCATGCCCAAGGTAAGAGAAACCCAAGTAAGATGGTAGGTATTGCAAGAAGGCATCAGAGGGGAGACACACTGAAACCATATTCACAGAAATCTAGTCAATCTAATCACACTAGGACCACAGCCTTGTCTAACTCAATGAAACTAAGCCATGCCCACGGGGCAACCCAAGACAGGCGGGTCATGGTGGAGAGGTCTGACAGAATGTGGTCCACTGGAGAAGGGAATGGAAAACCAGTATTCTTGCCTTGAGAACCCCATGAACAGTATGAAAAGGCAAAATGGTAGGATACTGAAAGAGGTACTCCCCAGGTCAGTAGGTGCCCAATATGCTACTGGAGGTCAGTGGAGAAATAACTCCAGAAAGAATGAAGGGATGCAGCCAAAGCAAAAACAATACCCAGCTGTGGATGTGACTGGTGACAGAAGCAAGGTCTGATGCTGTAAAGAGCAATATTGCATAGGAACCTGGAATGTGAGGTCCATGAATCAAGGCAAATTGGAAGTGGTCAAACAGGAGATGGCAAGAGTGAACGTCGACATTCTAGGAAACAGCAAACTAAAATGGACTGGAATGGGTGAATTTAACTCAGATGACCATTATATCTACTACTGTGGGCAGGAATCCCTCAGAAGAAATGGAGTAGCCATCATGGTCAACAAAAGAGTC